>CM055836.1:17830455-17849832 GCA_029582265.1 Zoroaster sp. YZ-2022
AAGATATTGGTAAAAGTGTTCAAAATTTAAAATGCTAATAACTGTCTGGAAGTGATCCACAAAATATCTCTTCTTCTTTATAAGATTGCCTGTACACAATTAAGATCCAAATGAGCCAGGCCTATTGTCCTACTATATATTCCTCTGTTTGATCCCACAAACACTGGATGGTTTGCAGCGTAATGATATCAACAGTGAATTTGATTCAAAGGAGTTTATTCTGGAAGAAAAGCAAACTTTCCATAAAACATGAACTTAAAGATGCAATCTAATTCAATGATGTGACACACAGTACAATAATAACTCATAATAGTGTGCAGACCTTGAACACAGTCACCATGATGAGCATCTTGCCAATGACTACATCTACAGGGAGATCAGCTAATAGCTTGCCAATAGATGTTAGCTTCTCTTGTTTAGACAGTGCTCCTTGCTCCTTGCTCCTTTAGGAAGACAATGGAACTCTCTACACTAGAGGCTGGTGGTGGTTCCAATGAAAGAAACCTGGAGAAAAGAAGAACAGAGAAAAAAATATATAACAGTACTCAAGTTTATGCTTACGTTCCAACTTCTTTCATTGTCTCCCTCAGTCAAGAAAATAATAAAAAAAATAGAGCCAATCTAGCCTGTCAATCAAACACCATGGAGTTGACCAATAGGGATTCCCCACCTTTCCACTTGATGATCTGTTGCTGTGTCAGTCCAAAGCTTTGCTCTGTTCGTGGGCTTTATGGCAAGTTTAACCCTAGTGGGCGTAGGTTGGAATGAATGAGCATCACTAAGTATCGATTAGGACTCTGGACCCAAATCAGGATTAGTCTATTGTACTAATCAAATGGCAACTTACCCTTTTCTATAGGATCGTTAAGTCCCAATGCTGGTACTGCGGTGCCACTGCGCCCATTGGCCCTGCTACGGTTCCGGCGACCTGGCAGATCCGATCTTAAGTCGATCTGAAGAATCTGAAAGAATCCCAACAAAACCAGTCATACTAGTGCTACACGGAATTCACACCAGTAGCTCTCCGATTCCCAACAGTTCGAGTACCCACTAGGCGTCCACTTGGCGTTCTGTTAAAAGGCGAGCCTCATGCCAGCTAAAACGAGTGCACGTTTACTGCGGCTGAGCGTCGAGGGCCTGACACTGACAAGCGGCGGACCTCCCATCGGCAGCACATTTGCCAGCCAACATCAGGCGAACATGTTATTGCTGCTACAAAGAGACCCATTATGTCACTGAAGACCAAGCTACTCATCGATGGTTTCGACCTCATCCAGCTTCATAGGTCACAACAAACATGGCATTGCCACCTGCTACACCAAACAAGGGGAATAAATGCAAAACCCTCTCAGCAATCTCCAGCCAACTCTGCCATTGAATGGTGTACCATGGAGCTCTGGGCACCACCTTTTGCAACATCTACAAACCACCATCTGCTGAGTTGGATATATCCTTCCTTCCATTGCTGCATTTTTTCCCTGTGAACTCCATTTTGTCCTGCGGTGACGGCTTTAACTGTAGGAAACATCATATGAGGTTACTCGAACACTGACAGAAATAGGCTCTGTTGCTAGCGACTGGGCGAAAGTAACAACCTTCATCTGCTTTCTCTGAGCAACAAGGACCCCAAGAACCTTTTATTCTGGTAGACATGGCACCTGGACATGCCGATCTGTCGCTTTGTCTCCAACAACATCAGCAGATGCTGCAACAGAATAGTTCTACAAAGTTCCCCTAGATCTGGTCACTCGCCCATCATCATCTCCAGTGACATCAAGCTAATGCCATCTCTAGCCTCAACAGAAGAAGATGGAATTTCAGGAAGGCCCCAACTGGCCAAAGTTTTCAGAACTCACCGGAAATTAACAGCAAGCCTACCTGACCCATCATCAAATGGTAATTGGAGCTTACACGCCTTATGCATCCCTGCTCAACAAGGCTGCTAAGCTTTCCATCCCCAGAGCCTGCAGGGACCCACATGTACCTTGTTGGGATAAAGGCACTGTGAGAAACTAGTACAAGGGACTACCTATGAATGCCACCGACATTGACCAGCACTCTCTCTATGGTGACCAACTGCTGGACTACCAGCGCAGAAGAAGGGTTAGATGGGAGGAGGAAGTTAACAACATCAACTTCACACATTCTAGTCATGGGCCTGCAGAGATACGATCAACCGGTTCTTTGAAACTGGGCTGCCCAGCTAGACCATGCCCATAGCAGCAAATGCAATAGCCTCTTGTACTTGCGTGATAGCGGTAGATGGAAAGACCCGCTCATCTGGGGCAAAAGCTTCTTCACCAGAGAAGTAGTCGCAGATATCGGGAAACTCACCAAAGAACAGTTCCTCAGTTCCAGCCCTTTCCCCAGCCCATTTGTCAGGAAAGAAATCGTTGCAGCCTTGAAATCCCTTAAGGAAATAAGGCTCCTGGAAGCGACAACATCTACACAGAGTTCCTCGAACATGAGCCATGAGGCATTGACCTGGGTCCAACTTTTCCTCTCCATCTGCTTGGAAAATCTGACCATACCATCCAAATGGAAGCAGGCTAAGGTGCTGGCCATACTCAAGCCAAATAAGACACCAGATGAACCAAAGAACTATCGCCCAATATCACTTTTGTCACATCTTTACAAACTGCTTGAGAGGGTCATTCTATCAGAATAAACAACATCATTGAAGAACCTTCCCCACACCCAAGCTGGTTTCCGTAAAGTCGATCAACAACAGATCAAGTGACCCGGCTAGTTCATGACATCAGCGCCTTCAGAGGAAAGAAAAGTTTGGATCAGTCTTCATCGATCTCACTGCGTATGACACAGTTTGGCACGGGGCCTCTACCTCAAGCTCCTGAAGACTCTGCCTGATGTTAAGCTGTGAAGTTTATCATGCTGCTCATACAGGACCGTACCTTTGTACTGGAAACCTCAAATGGCCAGCAGTGATGAGGAGACTGAGGAACGGGCTCCCCAAGGCTCTGTTCTTGCCCCAACACTTTTAACATCTACACCGCTGACATGCCTGTTGGAGAGTGCTACTTAATACACATATGCCGCGACTCAGCCATTGGATTTGGTGACAAAGCTTTTAGTGTGGTTGAGAATGCCCTTGGAAAAGATCTCTCACTACTGAGTGGGTATTTCCATAAATGGCACCTCAAGCTAAGCCTGCCCAAGACAGTATGCTCTGTGTTCCATCTTGCCAATAGATGTGCCAATACCATGCTGAACATTACACTCGATGGCACCAACGTCAGGTATGACCTTGGTGTCACACTTGACCGTAGCCTCACCTTCAAGCCACACATTCAACAAGTTGCTGCTAAGACCGCTGCTCGTGTAAACCTCCTGAAGAGACTGGCTGGCACTGGGTGGGGTGCAAGCTGCCACCCTGCGCACCTCTGCCCTTGCCCTGCTCTACGGCTGAGTATGCCGCCTATGTGGAGTCACAGCAGCCATACAGCCTCTATTGATGTTGTGCTGAACACCGCCATGAGGCTAATTAGTGGTGCCCTTACCATCCCAACCCCTGTCGAGTTCCTCCCCATACTGTCTGGCATTCCACCTCCAGAGCTCACGTCGAAACTTTCTGACCTTGAAGCTGGCCTGCAAAGGTGCAGATGAGCCAACAAGCCTGATTCTTCCGCCTGCTGAATATGGCCTGAGACTCAAGCAAAACACTTCTCTACCGAAGCTAGCAGACTCTTACCACGAGCCCTCCACACCCTGGATGGATCCTTGACTGCTGGAACAAGCAATGGTCCAAGTCAACATCCATGTTGAGGGAAGTTCATTAACTCTCCTTCAACCAACCCACCTGGGTGTGACCTACCACGGAATACCTGGGTCAACCTCAACAGACTTGGTCTGGAGTAGCAAAGACCCAAATCTACTGCATATGATTGGGTGTCTGTCGCAGTCTCTGTGAATGCGGAAAACCACAGACTGTTGAACATATTATCGATGAATGCCCAATCTTCAAATCACCACATGGAGTCAGCGGCCTCATTGAACTGGATGATGATACCACTCCTTGGCTGATGTCCCAACTGCCTGTGTAGCCCTACACGAACGAACGAAGTCCCAATGCCATCATTTGTAGGATCAAGGAATCCAATGGCACTCTGTGGATCTCTGGGGTAGAGTACTCCTGGAATTCATTGTAATCTGACTCATCATAGAGACGGTAACAAACACCAGGCCCAGTACGTCCTGAAAGGAGAGAAGTTATGAGAGACGGAGAGGTATGTGTGATGGCTGTCAAAGGGGAAGAGAGGTACAGGTAACTTGCCAATTGCTTTATCATATCTGCACATACTCTTGTCTTTGGTTTATTAAACAAATCTGTTATAAACTTCAAAGAAGAAAGAAAATAGATTGGCCACTATAATTCTGTTGAAATGATCATGAATTATCTTATATTTCAACAAATTATATTAGAACAAAATGGGCTTTTAAGACACCCTGTATGGTGACTTTTATCCAACCAATGATTGGTATGTACCTGCTCTTCCTTTGCGTTGCTCGGCACTTGCTCGACTGATCCAGAATTCTTGGAGTTGTTGCATTTTGGCCTCTGCATTATAACTCATCTCCTTCACCTACAGCAACCAATAACATATCCAGGTTAGCACTACATCATCTTTTTACATTAATATGAGATTATTTGTATGGCTTCTTGATAACTCTTGTATTGTTAATGGAAACGGAGACTGTGGGCCTATTGGACATGACAAAAGCATAATGTATATATTAAACAAAGGTAAAACTAACTCAACACTGAAGAAAGGGTATGCTTGTTCAAAGTTGTTGATAAATCTTACACGCTGTGAGTTGATGTACAGAAACATCTTGTGACCCATACATACTATGGCAGGCGGGGGTCATGTTTTCTTTCTCAGCAATCTATATTCAGAAATCAGATTTGCTGGATGAAGCTATTCATTATTGCATAAAATACTTGGTCCAGAGGAAAATATTACTGGTCTTCAACACAAGCCCTTCTAGACCACAATCCCATCTACAGCCTGTATATTTGGACAACATTCATGAAAAAAAAGAAGTAAATCCATGAGTAACTTTAGTAAAATGCTTTAACAATATTTACTTTTGCAGAGTCTGTGATGAAGCGTTGTCCGTCTATAGTAACTGATATCTCTGCAATATTGGTTGATACAATACACTTCCTGACACCCTCAGGAGATATATCAAATACCTTCAAGTAAAGACAAGGAAAACATGGACAAAGTTGACCAATAAGTGATAACTCGCTGGTCATGTCCCTATTGCCCAAATGGATTTTGCCCAATGTGGAGAAATTGCTTCACATAATGTCAAGCTTAAGATACATAATTCAAACTTGTCATATTTATGACAGTATAAAATTTCAATTCAGATCTCTACCTTTCAATAAAATAAATTCTTGATTTTGTTTGTTCTTTGCCAGATTTGTTTACATTTTTCTTTATGGTGTTTCTCTCTAAATACGCAAAGTAAACACTCCTTTTCATAGCATAAGTTTGGCCACTCTTTAAAGCAATGGTTTGGACTAATTCTGCAGGGGAAGATCCAGGGTGGGGACACAGGGTACACAATGGGTACACAATGGGTACACAATGGGTACACATTGCCAAAAAAGGGACACACAAGAGCTGAAACTGAATCCATGGACTATTTACAAGTGTTGCTGATAAAATCATGTTTGACAAACAGAAAGAGACTCTTACTTTATCCTGTTCAGCGATAGATAACGTACTGTGTAATGATAACACAATCCATCTTTGTGTCTGTGCAGCATACAGTTTAGCTGCCTCAGTCACACTGGATATCTCTGACATTCCACTAAGGAAGATGAGTAAGTCACCTCGTTCAGTAGATGGGTATTTATTATCAATACGCTGCATGATACGTATGTAGGGTCGAGGATCAAGCTTTTCTGATTTTGAGCTTTGCTCCTGTAAGTCAATCAAATATAATATACACCAACAAAATTAAGGAAATCTTCAATTGAAAATTTACAAATCAGGTTTGCAAAATCTGAGTGATACCCTCAAGACACAATGTTATCATGCCCATTTGGGAATAGGTAAAATTGTTATTACCCTTATGCGCTCTATGCATGAGCAGTTGAGGGCGCTTGTTGATTACAACAATGGTGTTATGTGTATTTACAGTTGATGTGCATAATACACAACCTGCAATAATCCTCTCTCACACGTTCAAAATGTTTTCTTGGACTGTATCAATTTGTCAACTCTACACCCACCATTTCTTACCAAACACAAATGTTTGCATTTAATTTCACCAAATTAAAAAAAATGTATATTTATTTTAGAAAAACATGTAATTATTACCTCCATTTTGATGGGAACATATTCCATTGTTATTGGATACAGCCGACCAGGAACCTATAAGAAATAAATACAATCATCAATAAATAATCTCTAATAAATAAACATTTTATGAATATGCACACACAAAATGTATTTATATTAAACAATGTTGTTATTTTTTATGAGCCAATTTTTACCAAATATATATTATTTTATTAATGTTTAATTTATTCCAATATAAGATCTAAAATACCTGGATAACAGGAGCCTTGTCAAAGTACCCAGAGAAGAGACCAATGTTGATAGTAGCTGACATGAGGACTAATTTCAAGTCCTCTCGTTGCTCTAGGAGGCAGCGTAAGACTCCAAGGAGGAAATCACCATGGAGATGGCGTTCATGGACCTCATCTAAGATGATGACATTATACTGCTGAAGGGTAGGGTCAGAGCTCAGCTGTCTGAGTAAAAGCCCTGGAAGGGAATTCAAAAAATTCAACTTTTTCACAATTGTTTTCAATGTTATCCTAATTTCTCTGGATCCCTCAAAACTGTAGAGCACTTATAAGTAGAGTTATGTGTATAAGAAGAGGATCAGAGCACTCTGATCAAAACATCAAGCCAAAAGTTCTTTTCAGAAACACACATAATTTAAGAGAGATTACTCTCACATAGTGTCACAGGAAACATATTACTTTGATGTAACTTTCCACTATGAAATGTCTTAAGTTTAACTCATCAAGCCAATGAAAAAATGTAGTAACCATAAACAATGGTGGAGGCTTAGTTGATGCAATTCTTGAATCTATGACATCACTGACATTCTGACATAGCTTATCACTCCGCTGCTCAGTGGTTCTAATTGTTGTGAGGTGCTTTTTGTTGTTTTTAATTTTATTTTCTTCAGTTTATTCATATAATACAAGAGAAAGAAAAACAATTACCTTCAGTAAGAAAGAGAATCTTGGTTGAGGAATTCTTATTGGCCTCAAATCGGATCTGGTACCCCACCTCCATACCATACTCATGTAGTGTTTCATAACCTACTCGCTTAGCTAGGGAGATACAGGCTATACGACGAGGTTGGGTACAGGCTATACCTTTGAAACCAGCTTTCATTAGATAATGAGGAACCTTTATAAAATATAAAGAGACAACACTTGATGATTTAAGATGTATAATAACATGAGAAGATTTATATGGGTTATTTCATTGGTGCACAAACAAATTAGTGATTTATCTATTGCATTTATTTGCACTCTACTTCCTTCCATCTCCTTGCAGTCAAGTGACTTCATATGTTGTCGAGATTCTAACCCTCTTCCACTCCCTCCTACCCATAAAATAAATACATTGCAACATCATCTGTGATTTTTTTTTTCCAGGAATAAAAGTCACAAATTAACCAGTAGATACATCAAAACTTGAACAATGAAAGTACTTACCTGAGTTGACTTGCCACATCCTGTGTCTCCTGCAACAATAACTGTCTGGTTTGCCTTGACTGCATCAACAATCATACTCTGGTATCTGGCTATCGGTAGGTTGGCTCGATCATGAAGTAGCTTAGCTAACTTAGCAAACTGTTTACAATAAATACAGTTATATGCTGGTTATTATCTTAGTAAGACCGGTTTTTATTAAGACCTACACTCATGTCAAGATATGGTATGAATGTGGGATTGTAGATGTGATTTACCTGTTGTTTTTGGCAGAAAAGACCTACACTCATGTCAAGATATGGTATGAATGTGGGATTGTAGATGTGATTTACCTGTTGTTTTTGGCAGAAGTCCATGTAGTACAGCAGAACTTTGTGGAATTCCCTAATCTTCTCCTTTGACAAGTCATCTTCATCATCTGTACAAAAAGATAATCAAGAAAAAAATATTTGGACATGATGGATACAAATTTACCTGGTTATCTTTGTTGTAACTGTACAGCAATACAAAAACAAACAAAACTTTCATTTGAGAGTTTGACCAGTGTACTCTGTATTGAGCTTTAGTTATCATAATGACATACTTTAATTTGGAGAAGGGGTGACTGATGACCCCCTCCCCCACCCAGCCTGTAGTTCCAGTTGAACATTTCTCATTTTACCTTTGCTACTTGACAACCACGTTGACCTTCTCTCGGCTTCTTCAACTCCCTTGATCACCAGAGTCATATTGATGCGATACTTCTTGTCATATTTCAGTGGTAAGCCCAAAATGGGGGAGTTCCCACAACTTTTCTTGTCGTCTGCCTCATGTTTATTGTTTTCTAATATGAGAAATGTTAAAGAGTAAGATAAGTTAGTATAAAATCAATTGGTATCTTTTCTTTGTTTCTTTGTGGAAGTCCAGGAAATGTGGATTTTTCAAGGGGAAAATTTTCGTTTTTAGTCTTTACTACAAAATGGTGAAAAATATAATATAAATATAACAAATTTAGAATTTTTTTTGTCTTCTTGTTATTATCTCTTGTATGCATGCATGCAAGAGAGGAAAAATTTATTTCAGTGAATTTGTCAGAATTTAATTTAATTTCAGTATTGTGAAAATGAAAGTACAGATTTTTACAAAATGCCATGACACATGGACAGATGCTACTGTGAAAAAGGTGGAAGTGCTCTATACATTTATATTAATTTAAAGTTTACATATGATTCAAGTATCGTAATTACTGGTCTGGTTTGGCCTGGCACTTTGCTTGAATTGAAAAGCTTGGTAGCGTTCAAAGAACTTCCAAAAATCAATGTATTCTTGAGATTTTCTGTAAAATGGAGAAGAAAAATAAACAAAGATTAATCATAGATTGTCATAAATTGTAAAGATTTTGCTATCTATTTGAAAACCTATGTACACATCAAATTGCTTCATTTCAGTATAAGTTCATCTGATATCAAACCATCAAAGAGTGAGCTTGAGGACTGCATCTTGGAAGTTTGTTCGGCAATTATTATTAAACGGCTCTTCTTTTTTTATCAGAAATATTAAAATTGCTAAATATTTTAAAATCCAATTTTAGCACACTAGCTTTCCCACATTTCAATGTGGTTTAGGTTTCAAATATAACAGTTATTAAAACAACATGGGCAGTGTGAATCAGTTAAATAAATGACACTTTTAAATAAACAGTCACCTCTTAATAACTCCGTCATCCCTAAAAAATATTGCATCAAGTTCTCGCCTGTGTCTCTTCCAGTCATACATCCCATCTTTAGCAGTTTCATCCTGATGAACGGATGTCTCATCAGGAATAGATTGTTCTCTAGACGGCAATCTCAAACGATCATCTCTAGACATCTGCATCGTTGAAGTCCCATCATTCCCACCTTCATGACTCCTTGACATGCTTGTGTGCATACTAGGATGAATGTTTGACTCCTCCTGAGTTGTCTTTGCAGGCACAGGCACGTCATTGGCAGTGTAACCATAGTAACTCCATGATTTGGATTTTCTCCTGTCATCTTTAAGACGTGATGACGATTCATGTGATGATGTTCTCTTTCTTGAAGAGTCACCTCTAGATGATGATGATGTCCTTTCTGTTTCTCTGTTGTCCCTTGATCGGGAAGGGTAAGACATTCTTTTCTTCTCATCCCAACCTTTCAATTCTGATGCAGATCCCCTGCCATGTAGACTGAGATGTTTTTCTGTTTTGTGTCTTGAATCCCGGCTTATGTTTTCCTCTTTGTAATTGTGAGAGTGTCTACTGCTGCTTTGAGTACAGTCAACTTTTTTGTCAGAATCTTTTATTTCATCCCGTTTGGATTTTTCTTTATGCTTATGTTTACTGTGTTTACCATGTTTGGAAGAATCAGATGACTGCTTCTTAGATTCCATTGACCTCTACAATCTTGTTCACTCTGATTTTTCACTCTATGATTTCAGTCTAAAGAAAATTTGAACAATGATTAAAAACTTGATTAATCCATCATTATTTTCAAAACGTTAAATCTGAGATATAAATAAAATGCTACTATTATTTATATTAACTCAGTTGCCACATCTTATCAAATCCATGGACAAATTTTACAATGACACTAACATGGATACACCACTGAATGTGCCAAAAATGGTGTTAAAGGGACAGTGTCGTCACGATCAACAGGGTATAGAATCGGAGTTTTAAATTCAGTGACTGAAAATAAAACCCTTGCTGCTGAATAAATGAGCTAGTAATTTTCAGTCACTGCATTCATCTTAAACTAGGACACCAATTCCATGCCCTGTTGAAAGTCGGATATGATCGTGATGATACTGTCCCTTTAACACATTCGGAATTAATGAGATTGAAGTTTTCTACAAACTATAAAAAATATCAAGTTTCCTGCATATTTATGATAGAGAAACCAAAAATAAAAGAAGAGGAAACTGTAGTCAATTGTGGTTTGAAAACCTTTTTTTTTAGCAACGAATTTGAATAACGTTACATCACTCGGTACCGACACATTTTGTCGTCTGCTAAGAATAGTGCTATTGCTAAGTAAAAGTAACACCTCATTCTGTTAACTGAACGGAAAGAATGTCGAACCCAACCACCACTTGTGCACAATGTCTATTGTCTATTGCATGAGTTTTTTAGCAGACGACAAAATGGCCAACACAACAGTCAACAGCTCATTGACATAGTGTTTTGCCTTTTGGATAATGTGCATGTAGGCTACATTCATTGCTCAAAATCTCCCAAAATATCGTTTACAATCCTCACTTGACTACATTTTCCTCTGCTTAAGTGAATCCTCTATCATCTTTCAAAGGAAAATCTATGAAATTTGTCATATTTGGATAGAATAAGTGGCGGTTAAAAGTTACAGGACTCACCATGCCCACTCCACTAATGCTAGCGCTAGCCCAGCGAGCGCAGTTCTAACAACGTTGCCATGGTAACAGCGAGGAGAGAGGCAGGCTAGGCGCAGGCGCGCGAGGTGCTGAGCCAAGCTAGCTGTTGTATATATACTGTATGTAGCTGCTGTATAATAATATAGACCTTATGCATATGACGTCGCAAACGGAAGGTTCATTGGTTCATGTATGCGCGAAGTTGCTCGACCGATAGCGCGCAGACACAAATTTTCTACACGATCGACCGATTGGGCAAGTCATGCGTTGCGCGATTGGTTGATGGAGCTTTTTCGCCCAATCGACCAGGCACGTAGCCAGAGTTGGAATTTTTGGGGGGCACATTCCGTGCATGCTCTTGGGAGCCAGAATTTTTCGCACAATTATTTGTATAGTATAGTTGTGACAATTAGGTTATTAAATTTAAACCAAACTCTGACATTTTTTGGGGGGCACGTGCTCCCCCCCCCCCGCTACGTGCCTGCAATCGACCAATCGCGCAAAACCATTTCTAGACGATCGACCTGCTCAAATCCGTTCCCGCACGATCGATCAAACGCGCAACGCACTCTGACGATCGACCGATAACGTCCTTACTTCCCGATCGACCGATCGCGCAAGTCTTGTGTTGCACAATGTGGCGATGGCGCAAACATGTCCTTGCACGATCAATCGATGGCTGCGCGAACGATAGATTGCCCAATAGCGCAGCACGACCGGCTATCGCGCCCAACATCTACTCAAATTCATTTGGTATTAAAATTCACCGTATAACGTGAATTCTGGCATGCTCCCGTGAACTGGGCAATCTCTCAAACATCAAATTTGGTTCTCATATGATCTGTCGTTGCAGTTGTCATGTCCCAGATTCTAATTTGGTTATGCTGATGTTATTGTATACCTAGTCCTAGGGCTAGGCTACTGAAGATGCATTCAAGGAATAAAATTATTTAGATCAGGCGAAAGGAGCCAGAATTATGTGGGCAACGTGCTTAGGAGACGTCACATCCCCCCATAATATTACTTATTAGCATGATGGAGGAAAAACAACGACTCTGCGCCCTATCCCCGCACCCATTCTTTTGGAAGGAAAAACTCGTTCTCCCATTTTCAGACGAATTTGGAATTTGGAATTTGGAGAGGCTAATTAGTTTTTAGTAATTGTCGACGTGACAACACTTGGTAATTGTTTTTTAAAAATTTAATGGAATTACAATGAATTATGCCTAGGATACATATACGTAGAGTTCTCTCGTATGAGTGATTGTAAATGACTTCGTGCGAAGTGCGGGGTTCATCGATTGAGTCAAAGATTGAATAAACACACAGTGAGACAGGATTACTAACGTTAGTTGACGATCACTTATTTTATTAATATTAGTCACTGATGCAAACTCATCAGTTCCTCTCATATCGATCAATCTCCAACTGCCTTCTTATTCCATCCAGCAAACATATTTAACCTCTTTGCCCAATTATTTTCATTTCTAGAACAAAATATTATTTTCTTAGAAAGATCAACTCACGCATGCGCTTACGCATGCATGCAGCTCACGCACGCAGCTCGCGCGTAAAGCAAGGAAATCATTTTAAAGCAATAATTAATTATCTGATTAATTTATGTTATAACTCCATATCATACAACTCTCACATTTAAACCTTATCTGCCCTGCAGATAAGAAAGAACATTACTTTAGATGATTATTTCAAATTAAAACTGTATAATTCCATTTGTGTATTTAATTAAGAATTAGTTATTTCAAACGAAGATAAAATGATTCAGCTTCATATAGCAATTCTGTTTTGTTTAATTCTGTTTGAATTCTGTTTAATTCTGTTTGAATTCTGGTTGAATTCTTGTTTGAATTCTGGTTGAATTCTGGTTTGAATTCTGTTTAATTATTTGAATTCTGTTTGAATTCTGTTTGAATTCTGTTTGAATTTTGTTTCAACTCTGTTTGAATATTACATGGTCCTGCACCTCTCACATTTTAAAACCTTATCTGCCCTGCAGATAACTTCATAAAGTATTGTATTCTACTTACGTTTTTAAACATAACAACATTTATTTACAGCCTATATATATTGATACAAACACTACAACATTTACAAGTTAACAGAGCGTGGTAAATGGAACGGGTTACTAATGTTGACAAAAATTCGGCCTAGCTGAAATAATTTACCTCTACTAATATAATCCAGTCTCATGTAAACCTTAATAAACCTTAATTAATGTCAGGCCCTTCGCCTGTAAATCCACAATAAGAATAATAAACAAGTGATACTAAGCTTCAACCTACAATATCTACTTTTCCTCTAAAAAATAACAAAGTGATACCGTGCTTTTACAAGCTAACAACAATATCCACTCCTCAAAAATCACAAGAAGTGATACTAATAGGATAGTAGTATATATACAGCATCTAGAGCAGGTTTGTGGTGGGAGCGGTGGTGGCGCAGTGGTGGTGTGGTGGATTGCCATTACAAACTACACAAAATCTGCAGACAAAACTGCACACAAACTGCACACAAACTGCACAAACTCCTCCACGTAGGTGCACACACACATAATTTTTTTTGCTTGGCCTCAATTTTTCTTTTCTTCCATTTTTTTTTTTATTTGACGTCATTTTCGTAGTAAAAAAAATTGTATTCTCCCTGCTTCACCTCCACAATTAATGATTTAATGCAATGATTTATTATAGTTTGTTGTAATCCACCACAATTCCCCCCCCCACCACCTCTCCCCATAATTGGCCCTTTTTTTTTTTTTTTTTTTTTAATGGCCCTTTTTTCGCGCGCGGGCACGTCTGGGCATGACTTCCTCCACACAAAATGCATGTAGCACACATATACATATACACATCCTGGCGCGCGCGTGACGGGCACGTCTGGGCGCGCGACCTCCTCACAAATACTGCATATATACACATATACATACATATATATACATGTATATACATATACATATACATATACATATACATATACATATACATATGCATATACATATACATATACTCCTCATCCACCACCACTGCAGACTAAAAATCTCGCGCACACAATGCCTCCCTCCACCAAAAATACTGCATATATACACATATACATACACATATACATATACATATGTATATATATATATATATATATATATATATATATATATATATCTGCACACAAAATACTTACTCAAAAAGTGGTTAATATGTGGATTGGCCAAATGATTTTTAACTCACTTTGTGGTTTTTTGTAATAATATTGGTTTGACCCGACTCATTGGTCAATCCCTCCTTCTCCTTTTTGGTTGATTTTGCTCCCTTTGTGGTTTTGTAATACCAATTTCGTGGTTATTATGTGGTTTGACCTGACTCATTGGGTCAATCCCTCCTTTCTCCTTTTGGTTTCATCAAAATCACAAAGGGGTAAGCGGCTGTATTTATATTTTTTTTGGTTCCATCAAAATCACAAGGGGTAAGCATTGTATTTATTACTTTTGGTTTTCCCATCAAAACGGTAAGATTCAATGAGTAAAGACTCAATCGATAGACTCATTGAGGAGTCATTGAAATGAACTCAATGACTCAGCGGTAAGATTCAATAGTGAAGACTCAATGGGTAGACTCAATGAGTCAATGAGTGAACTCAATGACTCAATAGTGAATAAATGAACTCATTGGTCATTGAGTGAACTCAATGACTCAATGGTAAAGATTCAATAGTAAAGACTCAATGAGTAGACTGTGGGTCATTGAGTAGACTCCAATGACTCAATGGTAAAATTCAATGGTAAAGACTCAATAGGTAGGACTCATTGAGTCGTTGAGTGGCTCAATGACTCAAATGAGTAAAGATTCAAGGTAAAGACTCAATGGTAGACTCAATGAGTCAATGAGTTTCAAAACCAATATAAAAAACCATCTGTAAATATATTGATGTCAAAGATTGTTGTTGGTGTTAAAATGAAATCTTCGTCTTCATCCTGGGTAGATTCTGTTTCACAAGTTTCTATTTCCGAATCTTCAAATCTATGCTTTTTAAAATCGGGTTCAGAATTTATCGACGTCAGAATTGTCAGCTTGGGATGCTTTAAATTTTCAGAATCATCGTCAACTTCATTCATTTTAGATTTCTCTTCATTATTGTACATGTTTGCATGCCTCCGTAGGTTATACATCCGTTCAAAGCTTTGCCGCACTGGTGGCAAGCATGGGTTTGACAGCAGAAATAACTTTGTTCATGTTGAATCTCTGATGTTTAATCTTCGATTGACGAAACGGAAGAAATAGTTTATATATAGGCCTATAAATGGTAAAGACTCAATGAGTAATCTTTACTCGATTTGGGTCGTCGAGTAGATAATGGCTCAGTAGTCTTCAATAAATGAACTCAGTAGGTAGACTCATTGAGTCATTGAGTCGACTCAATGACTCAATAATTAAGAACAATGGTAAAGACTCAATGAGTAGACTCAATGAGTCAATGGTGAAAAACCTCAATGACTCAATGGTACAGATGAGTAGACTCGTTGAATCATTGAGTGAACTCAATGACTCAATGAGTAAAGAATTCAATGAGTAAAGACTCCAGTAATTGAGCTCATTGAGTCATTAGTGAACTCAGTGACTCCAGTGAGTAAAGAATTCAGTGGTAAAGACTCAGTATGGGTAGACTCAATGAGTCAATGAGTAGACTCAATGACTCGTGAGTGAGTTAATAGACTCATTGAGTCTTTGGGTAGACTCAATGACTCAATGATAAAAGATTCAATGGTAAAGACTCAATGAGTAGACTCAATGAGTCATTGAGTGAACTCAATATTCAATGATAAAAATTCAATAATTAAAGACTCAATGAGTAGACTCATTGGGTACATTGAGTCGACTCAATGACTCAATGAGTAAAGATTCAATGGTAAAGACTCAATGGTAGACTCAATGGTCAATGAGTGAACTCAATGACTCAATGAGTAAGAATGAAGTAGACTCATTGAGTCGACAGGTGAATAATGGTAAATATTCAATAGTAGACACTCAATGAGTGAAATTCATTGAGTCATTGAGTGAACTCAATGACTCAATGGTAAGGAATCAATAATTAAGGCAATGAGTGAAACCTCAATGAGTCAATAGGTAGACTCAATGACTCAATGGTAAAGATAGTGAACTCATTGAGTCATTGAGTGAACTCAATGACTCAATGATAATTCAATAGTGAAGACTCAATGAGTAGACTCAATAGGTCATTGGTGAACTCAATGACTCGAGTGAATTAAATAATTTAAAGACTCAATGAGTAGACTCATTGAGTCATTGGTGAACTCAATGACTATTGAAGTAAAATCAATGAGTAAAGACTCAATGAGTAGATATTGAGTCAATGATTTTAAAATAATATAAAAACCATCTGTAAAATATTGATGTCAAAGATTGTTGTTGGTGTTAAAGGTATTTAACAAATCATACTTGAATAGCTTCATTTTAAATCTTAAGCAATAACATCAGCTCATATGTGTCCATTCTGTTTTAGAAATTTTCTGTCTTATACGCTCCCAAATTTGTACATTTCCAGATTTACAGTGAGAAACGACCAAGATAATTGAATATCAATAACCATGCTGCGCTTGCACTCTCCCTCCACCACACAAAACGCGCCAGAATCTTGCATTGAGGAGGATGTATATATGTATATATATGTATATGTATATATATGTATTATGTATTCTCCACCACACAAACTGATTTTACTTGCGCTTAGACGTGTCTCATTAGAAGGGGAATTTAGAGAGGTCTGCTTTTTGTGTATTTTGTGTGGGAGAGAAGTCACGCGCGCTGAACGTGACCACCGCGCCCTTAGCCATTTGGTGGTTTCTATTTGGAACATATACACAGCATCTTGAGCGGTTTTGTGGCGGGCAGTGTGGGTGTGCAGTGTTGGATTGATGGCGCCTGCACTATCGATCAACACTGAAAATGTGTTATCGATCCAACACTGCACAACTGCACTGCTCCGCCACAAACCTGCTCTAGATGCTGTACTCCTCATACTATGAGATCTTATCAGTCTACAATATCTCACTTATCTCTAAAATACCGAAGTGATTGCGCTTTTGCAAGCTAACAACAATATCCACTCCTCAAAATCCCTTTTTAACAATATATTTAAGAATATTAATTAAATCTATTCCAAGATCTCTTATCCTGAATAAACTAGTGTGAAACACTTTTGACTTGGATCCTCTGCTCAATGTACAGCAATATCCTTCGTTTCCAAAATTACATACCTCTACTGAATGGCATATTATTTCCTCAAGAGCAGGCCCTGCTAACATGTTTCTAGTAACCCTATCTACCCTCTTCAGGAATGTGACATTGATCACAGTAGTTAAAATTCCTTTATGTTCCCATCCTGATCTCTTGAGTACCTGCCCGGCCTAGCTATGGTCTGAGGCACGACCCTACATCCATCAAAAGCTTTCACCAATCCTTCCACCAACAATGACGACTACATTAACTTCCTGACCCAAGAGCTACCCGTTTTGATCCCCTTCTGCCATAGTATAGTAGTAGTACTAGTAGGCCTAAGTAATATGTGCAATTATTTCACTACCTACATGTACGTTACCGTACAAATACAGTACAACCAACTAGGCTAGTACAAGTACAACTACTAAAGTATTACTAGTACTAGTAATTTATGAGTAGGAACTTCCGACAACAATACAGCACTGGCTACATTTATACATGTGTTAATGTGATTTAAACAAATAAATACCAGGACGGTAGTCTTGTGTCTTGTTCCTTGGCTGGCCTGGGTCGTCTCTTTTCTATTTTAGTTTTATCTTCTTCTCACCGTTTCCAGTTCCACACCGTTGTCTAATCACCAGACTGAAGCTAGCCGCGAATTGGGCCAGAAAAGCCATCCGCAATTGGCAGCCGCGAATTCGCGGTTGGGAATTCCCAAGATCTAATTCACAGCCGCGAATTCAGAAAACGGGCAAACGACACAATTTACTGACGTTGGTCAAATTATTAACAGTTAATTTTACCTATTACCTTTGTTAAATGTGCTTTTGTTAAATAATCATAAAGAACATTCAATGCCCTCTTCATTCCTATTAAAGCAAATTTGGCGCGTGTTAGTGTCTAATTAGACCGTGTTTTGAGGACAAATATTAGAATGTGTCTGCACTTTTTCAGGCCTTTCTTTATTTTTTGTACAAAGGAGGTTCACTAAAAATAAAAATGTACCAAACATCTCTTAGAATATTAATTTGTATTTGATAATGTAAAGAACATGTCACTGTCCACATTTAAATTTTCCGTTAAGGCAAATTTGGACCATTAATTAGTGTCTAATTAGACCGTGTTTAAAGGGACAAATATTGGAATGTGTCTGCACTTTTTCTACAACCTTTTCTTATTTTTCTACAAAGGGGTTCACTTTAAAACAAACTATTATGACATCTTTAGAAATATTAATTTTATTTGATAATCGTAAAGAATTGTCAATGCCACACTTAATTTCCGTTAAGGCAAATTTGGCCCAATTAATTAGTGTCTAATTAGACCGTGTTTAAAGGGACAAACATTCGAAAAGGTCTCTGCACTTTTCACGCATTTCTTTTTTTTTACAAAAAGGGGTTCACTAAAACAAAATGTACCAAAGCATCTCTTAGAAATATTAATTTTGTTTGATAATCATAAAGAAACATGTCACTGTCCACACACTTAATTTCCATTAAAACAAATTTGGTCAATTAATTAGTGTCTAATTAGACCGTGTTTAAAGGGACAAATATTGGAATGTATCTGCACTTTTCTGGCATTTTTCTTATTTTTCTACAAAAGGGTTCACCTAAAAACAAAATGTACCAAACATCTCTTAGAAATGTAATTTTTGTTGATAATCATAAAGAACATGTCAATGCCCACTTAATTTCCGTTAAGGCAGAAATTTGGACCATTAATTAGTGTCTAATTAGATCGTGTTTAAAGGGACAATTTTCGAAGGTGTCTTACTTTTTCCGCATTTATTATTTTTTTACAAAGGGGTTCACTAAAAACAAAATGTATGCCATCTCTTAGAAATATTAATTTTTATTTGATAATCATAAAGAACATGTCAATGCCACACATTAAATTTCCAGAATTAGAGCAAATTTGGCCCGATTAAAGTGGTATCTAATTAGACCGTGTTTAAAAGGGACAAATATTGGAATG
>CM055836.1:17850332-17894030 GCA_029582265.1 Zoroaster sp. YZ-2022
TATTTTCAACCGCTATACGCTCTCTCAATTCGGCTAAATTTAATTTATACAATGGCTTTTGTTTTTGTCGTTTTAAATATTTTTTCGTCGCGTTGTAATATGAACGTTTATCTACTTTACCCTTGCTGTTTTGTACGAGAATTATGGGTTTATGCTCTCGCGCAAATATTTTCAATTCTGGCAATGTCCATCTCGATAAATATTTTCTTGATTCCATACTCTTTACTATTAAACAAGATAATTTTTTTTTGGTTTTTCTCGTTTCGATTTCTAATTTTTTTAACTTACTTTTTAGATATGGTTTTTCTCGTTTCGATTTCTCATTTTTTTAACTTACTTTAAAAAAAAAACTTTTTAATATACCGCCCCTACAACTACCCAGCGATCGAAATCCAGCGTGACGTCATTAATTTTTGATGACGTCACGCTTCGCGACAGCGCGACACTACATCGGCTTCTTAATCTCTTTTTACGAGTTCTTATTAACCACGACCACCTCCCTCTTTTGTCGTCAACCACGCCCACCTCCCTCTTTTGTCGTCAACCACGCCCACTTTTAGGGAGGTGGGCTAGGACCGGCATCTGACATACTACTCCTCCAGAGAATCTTGCAGTCAACAGGTGAATACGGCAAATAGTGGTATAGCTGACTAGCTCTCCTTGCCGTTAGTGGATTTATTGCACCGAGTTAGGGCTGAGAAAGTCAAGTTTAGTATGTTTACCTGATATATTTCAACCTCTCCGATTTTGAAGTGTTCGTCAACTTGTGTAGCTTGAAGGACTTGTGCAATCGTACATGGTATCAAATTCTGAACCCTCTTGCCCTGAAAAAAAAAAAAGGAAAGGAAATAATGTAAAGATCCAAAATAAACAAAATAATCTATATTTTATTCTCCAAAAACCTAAATTATTACAGATTTACAGGAAAGTTGATGATGGTATCAAACAACCTTTGAAATATACTGAACAGCAAAAGAAACGCAAGTCCGAGGACAGCAAAAGAAACGCAAGTCCGAGGACAGCAAAGAACGAAAGTCGAGGACAGCAAAGAGCGCCAAGTCGAGGTCTTGTCAAGTTTCAAACAGAAGACAAACCATTTTGATTCTAATCACTCATTGATAATGAAAAATGCTTTCAATTTGTGAGCTGAAAGTGACTGTTGAAATTGCATTGCAAGATTTTCACATTCAACAGTCACTTTCAGCTCACAAATTGAAAGCATTTCTATAAATGAGTGATTAGAATCAAAATGGTTTGTCTTCTGTTTGAAAACGACAAGACCTCGGACTTATGCTTCTTTGCTGTCTCGGACTTGCTTTTCTTTGCTCTTCAGTATAATTCGGTCTGAGGCGTCATTCTTTCAGTAAAACAACTTCTATACTGAATTGTTGTCCCCTGTTGAATATGAAAAATAAAGAGACACAAAATACAGGTTGGTTGTTTAACCCTCCTACTCTAGCTGCACTTTAGTTGGAAGTAGCTATAGTGGTCAAAATCAGTCAACTGCCTGTTTTGACTGTTGACCCAAATGTGCACACAGGGCCATTTTGGACTGGTTTTGACTTTCATTTTGACCACCCTCAACAATACCAGACAATGCTTTTACCAGTCAAAAACGGTCAACTCATTTTGACCTGTAAATGTACTGACTACACATTAAGATTTGACAGTATTTGACTTTTAAGTGCACTAGATATACCTTGGCAAGTATATCAACATTTGGACTGTTTTTGACCCTTGTCAAAGAAAGTAATGATACTTTTTAGAAGCAATTTTGCCACCATTAGTTTTTACCAGTAGTATATATTGGCTCAAGCCCTGATAGGACCCTATCTACAGTGCAAAGTACACTTCTGATTAGCTGTGGTGACCGCAGCCCTACTACCTGACTTTTACAACTTCTGTCATTAACGGACGGCAGTAGCGCTGCGGTGAATGCCCATGGTAGTCCTGTATGGACAAGTATCAATATCAAGCAGGCAATGTTCTGTACCCCAAAAAGGTGTCCCAAACACGACAAATGCTCTTCAAAACTCACCTCCAAGATTCTATGCCACCTACAGATGCCTCCTCTGAGGTTTAAAACCATGTAACTTGCATTGGCGAGATTTTAGGGACATTTTAAGTTTGGAAAAATGCAAGATTGAACTAGTAAACATGGAAACTGCTGGCCTCGTGACGTTTTCCCAACAATGCATTGCGAACTTTTTGAATTTTTTTTACAACCACTAACCATTTAAAAAAATTATTCCATCGATTTTTTGGGGTACAGAAAGCAAAAACTATCTTTAAAATCCACTTTTATGATGGTTTTCAGACTTGATTTCCCTTCTAAAAAAATCCTCCCCTTCAGAAAATAGAAGGATCCTATTATAGTTGCCACTGCGCATGTACGATGATCGTGTTGGTCACTTATGGGGGAGTTAACAAGATCAGACTGACATGACTGAGGAAGTCATATCAGTGATATGACTGAGGAAGTCATCGTATACCAAAAATGCCGGATTTTTCATGAAATAAATATCCTGGAATAATTTGAAGTATATGTCCATCATCATCCATATGTTCTCCACCTTACAAGGTAGGTAAGATTACATTATTTGTTATATTTAATGAGAAAAAGTGGCGGTTGGATACGACATTCTACCCAGGATTTCCCCAACATTTCTCAGAGCAACGGCCAATCCGTGTACAAACTTTTCATGCCGTTCATCAAGCGATGACCCTGTCACAAGGTGACAAGGTCAGAACACCGATTGCGCGGCAGAACATCAATTGTGCAAGGGCGACAGGACTTTACTTACAGTGCGGGCGATTTAAAGACCCGTGTTCTGCCGCGCAATCGATGTTCTGACCCCAAGGTCAAACATTTCAAAGACAAAAATAAAAGTGGTACCTTGGCTCCTCCTGTGGCTGGTGAACCAAACTGTCCCAGGTTACCAGGTGATTGGTAGTAGCCACCGCCCTGACTACTTTGACCACCTTGGTCAGAGAATCCACCTGCAAAATTATTTATAAAAATTATAAATGTGGTAACAGTAACTGTTAATGTTAACTAATATTATAGTAGGGTTTTCAGTTTGTACATGCTTGACCGAAGCCCGCCACACGTACAGCGCATCGCCCGCAACAAAAAATATTTTACTACTTTTACCTGTCAAAATCTTACATGTAATAGCTCATTGGAAAGCTTATAGTTTCAGCTATCCAACAATGTACATAAAATAGCAATCAGAAGTACGTGCGAAAGCCTAGGTTTTTATGAATGAACCACTCTCGTCCCGCCCAGCCTTTCGCGAAGTGTTCCGCGATCGGGCGCATTCGGCCAGTAAATTTGCAGCGCCTGCTGAGGGCATCCACTTCGGAGCTGTCTCCGCGCCCGAGTACATTGTGATTGACGTGAAAACGGGTTTCCCTATTGAGTCAAAGGGCTCCTTTACATACCCATGCTTGCTCGATCTCCATAACTACTCTACAACCGAAGTTATGAAGAGATAAAAAGTAAACACCATTTTTTCGAGGTGAAATCTTCAAGTTGAAAGGTAAGAGCGGTGTCTGAATGAATTTTACACCTCTTTTCTATCATATGTGAAAGTTTTGAGCCGTAATTTTGTTTAGTTTTGAGCGGAGAGTGTATTTTTTACACCCTTTCAAAAGCTCTTATGAGGGAAACGAGCACGAACGCTGTGCGTGTGTATCACAGTGTGTGTAGGCTGATTCAACGGTTTTGGTGTCATTAGGGATGTACACAGTGTATGGACAGTCGCGCTTCATCGAATGCTGTATATTTGATTAAATAAAACAGGATTCCTCAAAAACTACTCGTCCGATTTTCTTGATTTAAAAACCATTGTATTTCTTTCATCAAGACCTTTAATTTGATATAAATATTGAGTATATTGGTTTAGGAATAATTTTTCACCTGAAAACCCTAACGTTAGTTATAGGCCAATTCCAGCGTGACTCACGGGACAAAAGATAGCAAATTTGAATCTTTTAACTGACTGACAAAAATATAGAAGCAGAGTAACTACTGAAACTTCATTCAATTATAAAGTACTAATGATGATATTAACATAGTAGAAAGTATTCAGAAATTCATCCATATATTTTGTGTGGAACTAAGGAAAAGGTTAGCGTGACTCACGGGACAAAAAAGGGCAGTGATTTCCATGTTCTAAATAAAGTTCGCAAAAATTTATCTGTTCTGATCCCCTTAATATTCATTACTATATTGAAATATTTGCACGACTGTATCCTTTACAATATACAATAGCAAAAAAAAAAATCTTCCGCCATATCCAAGTTTTGCTAAATGAAGTAACGTGACTCACGGGACATGGGAGCGTGACTCACGGGACATTATCTATGAGCAGATACACATATATATGTGTTGAGAGTTTTGTTGCAATTTTTGAGCTTAGAATTAGTTAATACACTTTGCTGTGCTGCTCCTGTGCACCTTGACATTGGTTTAACCCCTTGATGAATAAAATATCTCATAAAACTATAAAATTCAAGGGTTAGAGAAATTGATAATTGCAGGGTTAGGGTTAATGTTGTAAAAACAAGAAATTAACAAGAATTAAAAAGATTATTATTTTTATACAGTTCAAAGTTGCCCTCTGTTTTGAGTCTTTCTCTCCTATTACGTTGTCTCTCAGCATTAGTCTTAGCCATACTGTCACAAAGTTCATTAGCAGACACACTGATCAGTCATACCTCCACACACTATTGTTGTTAGAACACATACATTGTTGTTAGAACAATTCAGAATGAGATCTCCAAATCCAATCAGTGCATGTATGCAGTTCATTGACCTTTGCACTTATAAAATTCCATGAACCACATGGAAAATTCCATGAAATGTTTTGATTGTTTACAGTGGTTAGCTTGTCTGGCTCATGAATGTTTGGGATTTTAAAAGCTCAAAGGCCCTTTTCTCCCACCCCAATTATGTCAGAAATCTGCATTACTGGTCAGCTGAATGGATTATGTATGGAGCATTGACAAATACAGAATTAGGTACATGTATCCTGGGATGTGGAATTCTCTTGTGCACAAGAGATACATGTATGGGTCTTTAATGAAAACAGTACAGTAGAAAGAAATTGTAATTGATTGAAATTAAGCATCATTATATCTTGTCAGAAAATCCATGAGAAAAAAAATCCATCAAACTTCCTGGACTATTCAGGATTTCCATGGTGTTAAATAGGGGAAGGGTGAGGGAGAGCGTTATAGACCATTTAGCTTGAGTACATGTTGTTGCTTCAATAGCTGTTTTATGTGGAGACAAATTTCCATTGAAGTGACCATTTCAAATAACAGAGATTGGCCTGATATTGTGAATCATGCAACATTGTGACTCACGGGACATCGTGACTCACGGGACATCGTGACTCTGGGACATATTTTGGATACTCATACTTTGTTAAATAGTAATAAAAAAATCTAAGCAGTATGGTGCCTGATTGAGATGAAGTCTCTAGGAGATAGCCAAGAAAAAAAATGATAACCCCATTGCCCATCTTTATGAGAATCCACTTTTACCATTTTTTTTTGTGACTCACGGGACATCGTGACTCACGGGACATATTTTGGATACTGATACTTTCTTAAATAGTAATAAAAAAATCTAAGCAGTATGGTGCCTGATTGAGATGAAGTCTCTAGGAGATAGCCAGGAAAAAAAAATGATAACCCCATTGCCCATCTTTTTGAGAATCCACTTTTACCATTTTTTCGTGACTCACGGGACATTGTGAGGGGGGGTCATAGATCAATTGCTTATAATATTAGCAGTGTGTTAAATATATGTACAAACAAATTATTTTATTGTTTAACATATTACTAATTGTTCAGAAAACAATATAAATTAATATATTTCAGTTATTCTAATTATTTATTTGAATCTTTAAGTTTTCATGAAAAATGACAACAAAAATACACAAAAACAGAATTCCGTGTTCAATGTGTGATAATTTTGTGCATAAACATCCTACAGATGACAAAAAAGTGTTTTTGGATAGTCTGATATGTATATTGTTAGGGATCAGAAGCATTAGAGGATTAATTTGTTTTAAAAATTTGGGGCATGTGGAACCTTTCTATGGAATTGACCTATAGTATTACAATAACACTGACCAACACACATGACAATCACAGACATTGATCAACGTTCTGTGTTTCAGATTCTTACTAACAATATTCAATAACAGTAAATTTATATTTTAAAAAGCCACATTTTAATCTGGTTTACCAAACCTGGGGTAGAAATAGAATGTCGTATCCGACTGCCACTTTTTCTCATTCAATAAAACCAATAATCTTACCTACCCATTAACTGTTAAGGTGGAGAACATATGGATGATGATGGACATATACTTCAAATTATTCCAGGATATTTATTTCATGAAAAATCCGGCATTTTTGGTGACTTCCTCAGTCATATCACTGATATTATCAGTCTATCTTGTCAACTCCCCCATTGTGACCAATAATATGGCAATTGTACATGCACAGAGGCAACTATGAGGATCCTTCTATTTTCTGAAGGGGATGATTTTTTAGATGGGAAATAAAATAATAATAATAATAATAATAAAGATTTTTAGCGCGCACATATCCACCCTGCTGGGCGCTCAAGGCGCGGAAACAAAGAAAAACATTAATACAAACAATATACAATGATAGCATAGGGAAAACAAATTATGTACCGAGATACATGTACCTACAATGCAATTACAAATATACATCATCTTTGAAGAGTTGTGACATAAGATGAGTTTTAAGCATCGACTTGAATCTGGTTATACTATGACAAGATTTGAGTTTAGTTGGAAGATGATTCCAGAGTCTCGGAGCTGCGACAGAAAACGACCTATCACCCCAGTTCCGTTTGAAGTTGCTTCCTTGAGGAGTGACATGTTGCTGGAGCGCAAATTGCGTGATGGAGTGTAGACTTTAAGTAGTTCAGAAATATAAATTGGAGCAATGTTATTAAAAGATTTGTGAACAATTAGCATAAGTTTAAAACAATTCTCTGTGAAACAGGAAGCCAGTGCAGTTCTTTCAAGATTGGCGTGATATGGCATGACTTTCTGGACAAAGTCACAACACGAGCTGCTGTGTTTTGTATGTGCTGAAGACGCAGATATTTGATTCTGCGGAAGACCGTAAGGAGAGCATTCCTGTTATCAAGCCGTGATGTGACAAACGCATGTATAATTTGTTCAGCAGCACTTTTATTCAAGTATTTCCTAATTCGACTTATATTTCTGATATGAAATGATGATATGCGAACAATGTTGGAGATATGTGGTTTTAAAGTCATTGTCGAGTCAAATATAACACCCAAATTACGTGCATGTAATGAGGGAGTTATCTGCGAGTCACCAATTGTAATAAATGGAAGAGAAACTTTAGACAATTGCTGACGTGATCCAAATAGAACAAATTCTGTTTTTTCATCGTTCAATTTCAGGAAGTTTTGTCTCATCCAACTTCGAATCTCTTGAATACATTTCTCCAGTGTTTTAATGCAGGAATCAGCAGGTTCTTGAGAAGATTTAAAAGATCATAAAAGTGGATTTTAAAGATAGTTTTCGCTTTTTTGTTTCTGTACCCCCAAAAATCGATAGAATCATTTAAAAAAAATTGTTAGGCCTAGTGCTTGCCAAAAATTCTAAAACCCTTAAAAAGTGGAGGTCGGATACGACATTCTTTCCCAAACCTGTTTATTTCACAAATCAGCCAACAAACATGAAAAACAAATACTAACATGACAGACATTATCATTGAGTTGACAAATGCACATTGATTTACCGGTATCAGGTCAACTCGGACCCAAACCAACTCGGACCCATGCCAACTCGGACCCACGCCAACTCGGACCCACTACCAACTCGGACCTATGCCGACTCGGACCCACTACCAACTCGGACTCATGCCAACTCGGACCCACTACCAACTCGGACCCAAAACCAACTCGGACCCACTACCAACTCGGACCCAACCAGTACCAACTCGGACCCAACAATGACTGAATCAGTTCTTGTTGGTAGTTTCAGGAATATTTAGGTTTTGACCTGGAAAGCTTTCGCCGGTGGATTTTTTTGTTGTTGGCCCAAACCAGTCTCGGAAAGATTAAAACATAAACTAGTTTTTTATTTTTAATACAGACGTTGCAGTTTTTGGATCGAAGTTTTTGGATGTTCGTAGTTCTACAAATCTCTTTTTGACTTAGTGAGTTTTAGAAACCCCCACCCCACCCCAAAAAGAAATAATAATAAGAAATCTGATGACATCTTTTTGTACATGTCAGAGCCTCAATGTATACATTGCCCTCAGTGCCCCCCCTTTAAAAAATTGGTGACCCCCAGGTGCCCCCTACTAACCCTTTTGGCTACGTTTTACATTTTCCTTATTCATTCTGTAGTTTGTTTGTGTACCAAACAAACAAACAACACCCAATCAAATTTAACGAATGTCACAGAAATGTCATCATGTAAAGGTAGGTACTTGCAAAAAAAATTCAAAATGTCAGGAACAGTTCAAAATGTGATGATTTCAATAAAGCTCCCCAAGAACGTTATTTTAAGCCATAAATGACCAACATCAGACCATCTTGAGGAAAGTTACAGCTATCCAAATATGCCGAAATCGGGCTAAATGTCTCACACCCGCTCCATAGCTTTATCACTAGCACATTTTTGACCCAACAAACTTTTCATTCATAAAAAAATAAACCAATCAGTGTGCTATTTGCAATAAATACATCGATCTTGTCCAATCAGAGCAAGGCAAGGGAGTCACGTGACGTCATTAGCATAGCCACTACCTAATTATCATATTTGCACTAGAGATGACCAAATTGGATTGATCCGTGGCGATTTAAAATCCATCCATATTTTATTAAATATCAACCATCCGTTATTTAAAACGTTCAATATGACTAATAAACATCCCATAACCCCATAAGATACAATTATTTCATCAAAAAAAGCGATATTATACCATTTTTGAGAGTGATTTTGCAGCCGTTTACAGAAAAAAATATATGGCCGCCCGCTTCGTCTTTGAAAGTACTACCTCCAAAAATCTTCTAGTAACTTTCAAACCGCATGGAATATAACGTCATCGCCTGAAACACATAAAAACTACAGATTGTTCTTTAAGTATATCAACTTGAAACATCGGATTGACTTATCATTATTGTGATAGAAGGGTCAAAAAATCCACGGAAATACCCAAATTTCGACACTTCTGGAGATCTCATGAAATCACGGAGAGGTGAGAAAAACAGTTACGTGATTGAGAATGTTATGTAGAGTGGAAATGGCCACTAAAACACGTACTGCGCTTCCGCAAAAGTAATTTTAACCACCGTTTCGAGGGGAAGTCACATGCGATGATCTGAACAGGTCATCCGGGTTAAAAATTGTCTTTCAGTTTCACTAAAAAGTTAGGACGTTCACGCAGCGCCCTCACGCGGATTTGCAAGTGCTTAGTAAAGGAAAATATGAACGCAGTTCGGCATCCCTTGATCAGTTCATTGAAGCCGGTCAAAAAGATCAATTCAAGGCCGCGCCAAACATTGTCAAATGGAATAATGGGTCCGAGTTGGTAGTGGGTCCGAGTTGGTTTTGGGTCCGAGTTGGTAGTGGGTCCGAGTTGGCATGAGTCCGAGTTGGTAGTGGGTCCGAGTTGGCAGGGGTCCGAGTTGGTAGTGGGTCCGAGTTGGTAGTGGGTCCGAGTTGGCATGGGTCCGAGATGGTTTGGGTCCGAGTTGGATCGAAACCGATTTACCAATAACAATACCATGTCCGGAAATTGGTAAAAAAATATAGGCCTACGTTGTTCGATGTGAAACCTAAAATAATTACAAACCTGTTTTCTCCAAGTTCAAAACATTCTTTATTGATATACCACGACAAAAACATAAATTATTACCTCCTTGATTCCACATTATCTAATGGATTTTCTCAAAATCAATGACTGACGAAACGAACTTTGAAAGCGACGTTTTACGTTCAAGAGACACGCAGTTGATTTGAGTTCGCGGGGTTAGTCAACATGGCGCGCCATATCGGTATCAACTGACCAATCACAGCATCTGTAAGAAAAACCTACTCGATTTACATAAAAATCTAGAGTTTCTAGAACAATTAAATTAAATTCCATAGATGTCTTTGTAAGTACAAGTATAAAGGCATACAAAAAATATAAAATAACCAATGCACTATTTTATTTGGAAAATAAATTTATATTTGTAATCTGTTTGCCTTTATATAGTAACCCACTTAACTAAGCTTAATTTTAATAATAAAGTTCCACGTGACTGACTAAAATTTCCATATTCATGAGATGTTTATTATGAATACAATACTGATCGGCAGGAATAAGAGCATAAAATGAGGTCGAAGCCTATATAACACATTGATTTCCGATGCTGTTTTCCTTCGAAGCAATTCATTGAACATTGCCAGATTCCAAACAGAAGTTACTGAAGCTGTTGTCTCAGTTCAGGAGGTAAGTGAACAAGTTTGATTGCTGAAAATGAGAAAAATAAAGACTGGAGAATTAGGTCACGTACTACGTAGGTAGGACCATGTTTTTGTACCAACGTAGGTCGCGGTCGTAGCCGTCATGTTATGTTTACGTAGCCAAAGTAATGTAAACAATTGCACGTGCTCAAGTCGTGGGTGACCGTACATGCAGTGAGCGAATGTCCACAGTTGTTTGTTAGGGATGATGTAATATTTGTTAGCTGCATACTGTACTGCTAGCCGGACAATACCGTTAGAGCGAACAATTATATTCAGTGTTGATTCGATTCGTGGATGTAAACAACTTGCAAACAAACATACCTGCAATGATTTCATCAAGAAAAGTACCACAAATGTGTGTGTTTTATTGTGAAAGCATCAAGATTTATTTTACTTTTTAGCCTGGATTAATTTCAGATAATTGGAAATACCTACATGTAATTGGAAGTACATTCTAAAAATTCTGAAATTAGTGATTCTGATAACCTGGGCATCTGAGGTTGCAATATAGTGGGCGTGAATTGCAGACGTGAATCATATAACTCTTAGTCCTACTCTTGAGTCTTATGCAAATTGGTAAGTGCTAGTTGCCAAAATATGACATGGAATATTATTAAATATTAGCCTCATTCTAGGGCCAACACACTGGACTCCCTCTGTATCCTTGGCCCTAGCCCCACATGTACAAAAAAGGAGCGATTTTTCAACTTTTAATCTGCTAATTAATACAATTGGAGTACCTATAGAATGCAGGGCCAAATTTTTCCCTTTTTCTGAATTTGACCTAGGAACCGCAGTTGTGTATTTTAAAGTCAGATTATGTAAATTTATAAGAAGTAACCTTCGGTGTGGCCCTGCATTCTATAGTTGTACCATATAATCTAAAAATTTGTCACTAGGTAAGCTTGCCCAAGCAGACACTTTTGGCATGAAGTTTGCTATTTTGAGATTGGTAATTTTGGTAAAAAATAACTAAGTTTTAGGTTACATTACATTACATTTCTTTACCCAGGGTGTGCCCAAACAGTTTAAAACTGGTTTCCATTGGGGCCCTGCATATTATTAGTTAAAATTGGATATTTACACACACATACAAAATATTTAAACAAATTACAAGAATATTTACACAAATAGATCTATTTACGGTTAACTTTCCAACTCTCCAGTACAGAAGCTGATTTACGGGATGGGCGAAAAATCCGCGAATGAGCAGATCAAAAGGTGAAAAAAAAGAGAAATATCGCTCCATTTTTGTACATGTGGGGTTGGGGCCAAGGATATGGAGGGAGTCCAGTTCATTGGCCGTAGAATGGGGCTAAAGATGGACGTGCATTTAATTTACTGGCTTACTGCATTCGGATATTTGTTGGAAAGGTTTGTACATGAATGACACAAAATGTCCTATTCTTCCTGAGGAGGAACTTTACATATTACCTAAATATTGGCATAATGATAGAGCAAGGTCCAGATGGTATTACACAAAATGTCCTATTCTTTCTGAAGAGATGTTTTATTAATGGGTCACCGTGAGTGTACAATAGCAATCCTTGTTTTGCATCATGGCTGATAATTTTGACAAGGTACAGCAGGTGAGAATCCAGTACAAAATTTTCAAAAATGGTGCTCATTGTCAGCGTTTGTCAGTATCAATATATACGACTTAGGAACAGACGACAGCTAGTCGTTTGTCTTAACACTCTAAGTTAACATTTTTTTAACCAATATCAGCCCTTCCTTTACTTTATTAAAAAAACAATAATTTCACTTTCCTACAAAATTACGGCACCTCAGACAAATTATTTACAGGGTAGATTAATACTGTCAAAAGCTTTACACCAAGTAAGTTTTACATTTGAAAATTTACCATTTTGGTTATTTTTGAATTATAAAACTTTGCATAAATTTCAAAACATGTAGACTATCCTGCCTGTTTAACCACATACTTTTAAATTGAACCCTCATACTGACAATGGGTTACATGTGTAACCTAATTGTTCAGTAACAGATTAAGTTTGAACCCTCATACTGACAATGGGTTACATGTGTAACCTAATTGTTCAGTAACAGATTAAGTTTGAACCCTCATACTGACAATGGGTTACATGTGTAACCTAATTGTTCAGTAACAGATTAAGTTTGAACCCTCATACTGACAATGGGTTACATGTGTAACCTAATTGTTCAGTAACAGATTAAGTTTGAACCCTCATACTGACAATGGGTTACATGTGTAACCTAATTGTTCAGTAACAGATTAAGTTTGTACCCTCATACTGACAATGGGTTACATGTAACCCAATTGTTCAGTAACAGATTAAGTTTGAACCCTCATACTGACAATGGGTTACATGTGTAACCTAATTGTTCAGTAACAGATTAAGTTTGTACCCTCATACTGACAATGGGTTACATGTGTAACCTAATTGTTCAGTAACAGATTAAGTTTGGGCGATATAAATTTTTTTCATCCACGACATATCGGCAAACATATATCGTGATTTTCGATAATATCACAATTATTTTTTCATTCATGCATGATTGCTTTAGAGCCAATAACCACAGGTATGTACCCCTCTAAGTATAAGCATCACAATAAATCGTAAATTCATTTGCAGATCACAGCGTGTATGTACTAAGTTCTGAAGTAGGCCTAGTTCGCTTTTGTTTCTTGCTTTTGTTTCTAATTTTGTTTCCATGGAATTTCTGACTTGACTCACAATGGCGATTTTTTAAATTTTTTAATCGTGATATTTTTTTAATCGTGACTTGCTGATATCTCGATAACTTAAAAAGGTTCTTGATATCGTAATCGAATAAAAAAAAGGTATCGCGATATTCAATATTATTTTGTTATCGCCCCAAGCTTATAACAGGTGGCCATTATAAAATTATTTCATGTTTCTAGGCCATTGAGCAAAAGCTATTTCCCTACATGAATGAACAAAACCTCTGTTTAGTTAGCAAAATCTACACCTCCTTTACAGAGAATGATCAGGGTCATATTTACAGACAAGCAGGGTCATGTACACAATAAATGTGCTGCAGTAGTTTTAACCACATCAGGTGTCCTTGAATGCGTATGACATAAAACACAATAAAGAGGGCCATTTTGCATCCGTCACGTTAGCGCAGATTTTCCAATGGTTGTTATTTATTTTTAAGTACCTGAAACCGACCAAAAAGTGTTTCAACATGTGAATGGACATGCAGGCTTATACTAGAACTAATTTGAGTTGATTTATTTTATTTTATATTTATTTATTTTTTTACCCTCAAATTTCCATAAAAATTGGACGGAAAAAGTTACCTCACTTTTCCGTCCATTTGTTGATGGAAATTTTAGGGTAATTAAAAAAATAATAGTAATAATCAACTCAAATTATCTTTAGGATAAGCATGCATGTCTATTAAAATGTTGAAATTCTTTTTGGGTGGTTTCAGATATTAAAAAAAAAATTACAACAATTAGAAAAACTGCGAACGTGACGGTAGGAAAGTGGCCCCCTTTATTGTGTTTTATGTCATATGCATATGTGATGATGTCAGTGTAGTGTCAGCCAATCAGATCATCATTTAGAGAAAGGACCAGCTTTTGTCTGCCCACACAATGTATCCACTGAGATGACACTGGCAACTTTTGGTAGTTTCTTATTAAGGGGACGACTGGTATTTTGGAAACGTACATTCATTGCAACACTCGGGTTTCCAAGAAATATAAAACTATCCTGTGAAAATTTCATCACAATACATGAAGAATAGATGCTGAAAAACCGACTGTTTTTTAATGTTTTTCAAAAAGTTGATGTATTGCTGAAAATTCATTTTTCTATTCTGAAGGTGAAAATACTTGAGACGTCATTATTTCTCATGATGACTGGTGTTGAGACGTAATTATTTCTCATGATGACTGGTGTTGTGCCAATATTCCACCAAGTACTCTTTGTTGCTTTTTAGAAAATAATTTTTAAATTTAATCTGGTAATCACCAGTGTTATACACCATAATGCGTTCAAGTTCAGTTAACTGTACGCCATGATTACAAAGTGAAAATTTGAACTTAAGATGTGGTAGACAACGCATCAGACACAACAAACACGACAACACGTGAACTTTCCGTTTCACCATTTGGAATTGAGCGCAATTTTAAGGACATATTTAAAAAAATGAAAACAGCGTTTCAAAGATATGGTTCTTGTGGTATTATGTAATTCCAAAGGTGCTATACATATAAATTGATTTACTCAATCTCTCTGAAATAGAAATAAAATTGATTGGAGTCAACCTTTTTACCTCTATTTTTCAATCATACTTTTAAGAAAATTTTGACCACTAATCAATGTCAAGGCAAGTGTGAGTGCTAACAAAAGAATAATAAACTGAATCAACAATGACTGAGGCCACTAAGACTGTTGCTTTGGTCTTGACCTGAGTGGCCCTTAGAAATGTGCCCAAAGACATTCTGATATGTTCTAATAGAGGTGCCCTCTACTCAGGAAAAGTGGCCTTGACCCAACAATAAGGCCAAACAAAAAAGTCTCTGGTTTCTGGTAATAGGTCGGCTTCAAAATTGGTGCGGTGACATGTTTTTTTTTTTTTTATATTTTTTTTTCTTCTTCCAACCAGTGAAATACGTGAAACAGGTATGTGGTTATTGGAACCAGACCAAATTTCCCATACACAAAGTCTGGTGGCTAAGAGAGGCCTCACAAATCGGGCAAACGTTCATACCCCTACATGTATGTGAAAAAGTCGTTTAAAACACAGCATGGCAGAATGCCAATCAATCCAGCAATTTTGGCTGCAATTGGACATCGTTTCGTACAAAAAAAAAAAAAAAAAACTAAAAATGCCGATGACAAGTCTGGGGCGACGCGCCCGGAAACCAGAAACTAGAGACTTTTCTTTTTGGCCTAATGAAATTCCAGGTTTGCATCCTGGACTAGACCATTAAACCTCTTGGAGAAAACAAATTATAAGTAGGTTAAATATGTTTATGTACTGTACATACTAGGTCAACTGATATTCTCAATGCAAATTGAACTAGACTCTGCACAGTTTACATGTAGGTCAGATGTGACGCACGCACACACACGCACGTACACACACTTATTAACCCACAATCCAAGCAGGGATTCAACCTTGAAGCTATAACCATATAAACACAGGACTCGTGTTCATTCTCAGAAGTGTATCATAAGGATTTGTTTACGGATATCAGACTCGCAGCATCATGTAAGGTTGCCCTGGCTGGCATTTTGTCTGCGGCAGAGTTGGGAAATGTTTGAAAATTAAACACTTTTATGCTGGAACAGATGATGTAGCTCTCAAGAGGTAAACATTTATTTTATTCACTTAGTCTTCTGCAGCTAAACCAATAGATTAAAAAACAAATCCTAAATATGTCACATCCTAAATATGTCAGAGTGTAAATCACTTGGCTGAAATACTAAAACCTGGGAAATGATTTTTTCATAAAATTCTACCAAACATTGAAGGTATATGGTTCTATAATGAACTGGATGTACCGACTTAATTTTTGTAAAGAAAATTCAGTCAAGGATGTAGCAATCATTAGCACTTGTTACGATTACTATTCAATGTGAATGCATTTATGTAGGTGGCTGGTGATGTTACCGATTTCTTGGACACTTTCTCAAGTGTTAGGTCATTGTCTATGACATATTGCGTGACAAGCGTTTATTGGGAGCTCAGCGCACAGTATTTGATTTAAATTTCTATGAAAAAATTCATTTTGGCAGATTGAAGTTAATCAACTCATCACTATAGCAGCCTGTCAAAATGCGGTCCAGATTACTCCAGATGCGCTCCTTTGTCTTTCTCGCGGGACCAGCGAGACGTCACATCCACTACCAGACGGACTCATCTGGTATACAGCTCAGCGAGACATCTCACAGCCATCACATGGATAAAGTCAAACACAGCCAGTCTGTACCCATTGCAGTCTTCAACGAGAAACTTGAGCGACTGAACCTCAAGGAGCTGAACGGAGGGAATCTTTATCTTGATAAAGACATTGAGACGGGCATAGCCACGATCACGATCAGCAATCCGTCACAGGCAAATGCCATTTCTGGTGGGTACCGCATGTATATTATATCATTACGGCCCTCTGGTGGTTAAAATACACTTTCACAGCATCATTTTCCGTTCAGTATACGTACAAACCTATAGAGTGATATCACCACAGTTCCGTCGCTTGCATGATAAAATAAAGTAATTTTATATATAAAACCAGAAATGGTCCTTGCTGAATCACCAACCACCTCATCCATCTCCTCTCAAGTATCATACCCTTTGCAATATTTTTGACCATCTTGCTTGACATCATTTAGTACAAGTAGTTTTTCTACTTTGGTCTTCCTGGGTCATTTCATAAGTTATTTTGATGGTGGATAACTCTTTCTTGAAACAGTTGAATGAAAATGTTGCCAAAATTGCACACTAGAACCAGGAAATGCTGGCCTGGTGACAACTGCTGCTTTGTGTGCTGATGAAAATTTTGGTTTGGGGGAGGAAGGTGTTGAAAAAGACAACATGTAGCTAAACTTTGTTTCATAATTTGCATCATCTGTTCTTCTTTAGGTTCTATGATGGTTGAGCTTTCAGACATGGTCGCTGACCTGGAAAAATGGCACAAAGGCAAGGCCCTCATCCTCATTGGTGACCCTGAAGGCAAGCATTTCAGTTCTGGTGCTGACCTTCAGATGGCTCAAGCCCTTGGCAGTCCTCAAGCCGGTGTCATGATGTGTCTGTTCATGCAGAACGTCCTGTCAAGATTACAGCGACTTCCACTGATTAGTGCCGCGGCTATCACCGGCAATGCTATCGGCGGCGGTGCAGAGATCACCACAGCATGCGATTTCCGCCTCATGACGCCGTCGTCTGTGATTCAGTTCATTCACACCAAAATGGGGTTGTCGCCCGGATGGGGCGGTGGTACCAGACTTGTCAATCTCATCGGGCCCCAGAAAGCGCTGAAGTTAATGGCTGGTGCTGAGGCCGTACATGCTGACGAAGCCATGAGACTCAACCTTGTTGATGATATCATACAGGGTGAAGATGTCCTGAAAGAGGTGTCTATTTGGATGGATAAATACATCAGTCAACCAGTAGGGGTGGTACAGTCAATCAAGAACGTTGTGACAGCTGCTTCACAGCTTTCTCAAGACAAGGCTTTGTCCAAAGAGAAGGATATATTCGGCGGATTATGGCAGGGTCCTGCAAATAAAGCAGCAATTGCAAGAGCATTATCAAAAGAATGAACAATTATGTAAATTACGATCAAATATAAAAAAAAAACAGCAAGATATAATTAATAACCTGGGTGCTTTTGAAATCGAGTGTTAATGATTAAAAACTGAAATTATTCTGAATTATGAGTTGATAACATTGTAAGTACTTTACATTATGCCCTTGATATATTTTCCACATTACAAATTTTTTTTAATTAAAAGGTCAATATCATCACGATCAGAGCAGGCTTTCAACAGGGCATGGAATCGGTGTCCTAGTTTAAGATGAACACACTGACTGACAAATACTGGCTCATTTATGCAGCAGCAACGGTAATATGATCTTATCATGTGGGGTATTATTTTCAGTCTCTGAGTTTATCTAAAACTAGCACTCCAATTCCATGCCCTGTTGATCGTGACGATACTGCCCCTTTAAAAAGAAAAAAAAAATTGTTTGCCATACCTTCCTCCATTGACACATTTCTGGATATGCTCCTGAACTATACTATCTCAGTTGGGAGATACTGTCCCAATTGGAGCCATATTCTCTAAATCGGAGGATACTATTTGGCCCCAATTGGGATATATTTTGGTGACATCGCCCCCCTTTTACCATACTCACTCATTGCAGTATGTGAACAATCTATGTTTCTGAATGGATGAACAAACAATACAATCTCACAGCGGTTTATCCCAGAGGCCAATTTCATATAGCTGCTAAGCAGGAAAAAAACTGCTTACCTGTGGAGTGTCGTGGCCGAGCGGTCTAGCTTACCGGACTCAAGTTCTGGTGTTAGCAGCAGAATGTGGGTTCGAATCCCGGCCGTGACACTTGTGTCCTTGAGCAAGACACTTAACCATAATTGCTACTCTCCACCCAGGGCTTAAATGGGTACCTGTGAGGGCAGAGTTGGTTGATTAGCCCTATATGCGCTGTAATGGCAGCAATTGAGCTGTATACTCCCCAGGGAGCTGAGATGGTTTCAGGAATGATTTATGAGCCTTATGAGCAGGGGTAATAATATAATGCGCCTTGAGCACCACTCAGTTGGTGGATACGTGCGCTATATAAGTCCACACATTGTTGTTGTTGTTGTTGTTGTTATTACCAGAAACTTTTGCTTTAATTGCAAAATTTGATGGTTGCCATCTAAATACACAGAATGTATGTAAATTGCTTGGTAATCTGTATTATAATGCTTAGCGGAAATATTTGGTAAGCAAAATTCTCTGATTAGCACTTCTGATCTGTGAAATTGGACCCTGATAACTGGCCTTCAGTGTTTTCTCCTGAAGGTGATCAGAAGCATACTGTTCGAAACGTCGAGTTAACCAAAGGTTCTTCTCAGAACCCTCATTACACAAAAGAGATCGGTAAAACTTGTAGCTTTGCATGGTGAAGAGGATAAGTAAGAGTAATTGTGGTGACACCATGTGAAATTCTCTATTGAGTGGTAATTAGTTCTGAAAAGAACTGGAGGTTAAAACTCGACGTTTTGATCAGTATGCTTTGATCGTCATCAGGAGATCATTTCAGTACATGGTGTCGCCGCAAATCTTACTATAAATAGTGGTTTAAACTTTAAGGTGCTATGAATTTATAAGCAACTGAATTCAACTAAAATATTTGAATTTCTTGGTTTGGGTGTTTCAGTTTTGATAGATATTATACTGTGTTAAATATATTCCATTGCATGAGATTTTTTTAGCCTTCCCAGTGATCGATTTCTCTTGTTGTATCACACAGCAAAATGATACACAACAGTCACAATTATATACACAAAATTCAAGAATTGCTATAAACACAAATATTTTGCTGTGCAAAATGCTTGAACGATTATTGTTCCCTGCCTAAATGCTTGAGAGTTTAGCAGAATGCTTGACATTTGTTGGTCAATGCGTGAGATCATGAGAAGGTCCCAATGCTTGTGTCGCATGTGTGAACATTTCTACATGATGATACTGCTGATCAAGACAGTGATAGGTTTCTTATAAATAATTTAAGTTTTGGTACATCATGCTGAATAATATCAACTTGTGATATGTGTAACACATTATATCTTGGAGCGGTCTAGTACATCGGACTCCCGACCTAACCAGTCGTAGCACTTGTGTCGTTGAGTCATACTACACTGCTCAAAATAAAATAGGACTCAAAAGTATTTCTTGGTCCATTTTGTCCATGTGAGGACACAAAGGCAGTTTTTGGTGGAAGTAAAGGACTAAAGATTACTCTGCAACATTTTAAACACTTTTCACATGTTGTGTATGTCTAATGACGGTTTAAACTGTCAGATCATGTGATAAGGCATGAAAATGCAGATAACACGTTGATGGGAGATGTTTTCATTCTAATGGATGACAACGCCCGTCCTCATAGAGCAAGAATCATAACAGCGTTCCTTACAGATAACCATATTCAGCGTCTGGAATGGCCTGCCATTTCACCAGACCTTAACCCTATTGAGAACATATGGGCAATTCTCAGTTACAGAGTCGGAAGTCACAACCCTCCTGTAAGGAATGTTGCCAACCTGACAGCAGCTCTAGGATGAGTGGAACAAGCTGTGATCCGGAACACCGTACTGTTCATGCGGAGGCGTTGTGCAGAATGTGTGCGAGTCCGGGGTGCTGCAACATCCTACTGAAGTCAATTGTGGAGTTACACATGAAGAAATAAAGCTGATTAGCCAAGTTTGATATTGAGTACTGTACATCAACCTGTTATCTGCATTTTCATCCCTTATAACATGATCTGCCAGTTTAAACCGTCATTAGACATACACAACACGTGAAAAGTGTTTAAAATGTTGCAGAGTAACCTTTAGTACTTTACTTCCACCAAAAACTGCTTTTGTGTCCTCACGTGGACAAAATGGACCAAGAAATACTTTTGAGTCCTATTTTATTTTGAGCAGTGTAGAAACGTCAGTGCATGTCAAAGAACCCATAATGACACTTATGGGTTCTTAATGACACAAAAGTAGGTGTTTACCACGGTGTCTTTTGGTAACCAATTTATGAACCATTGAAAATAATCTTTAGGTGACGTAACCATCACTACATAAAGCTATTATATTATTATCTTAATAGCAAACAGAAGTCTAGAATATACTACTCAAAACAATTTAGGGAACAAAACAATTTAGGGAATACGGATTTACTGCAAAGAGGTGGTCACATTTGTTATTGAAATGTTCCATGAACTGGGATTTTCATTTGCAACCCCCTCTCTCTTTCAGTAGTCATGTCATGAAATGTGTAATCACTACATGCATCCTTTATCATCTGTTTCATTGTGCAGTTGTTTCTCATCAATTCTGTGAAACATTGTGTTTATCTGAAATAAATGATCTTGCTGTAACTGAGATTATTCCAGTGTTCCCTAAATGGTTTTGTTCCCTAAATTGGTTCGAGTAGTATATAATTATTGTTAGCTATATATGTCGTCTATTTGTAATAATAACATCACTTTGAATGCTGCCTTTGAAACACCTGCAGCTTTTGTTTTATGTAAATAAAAGCGAGAGATGGTAAATTAAGTTTAAAGGGACACTATCGTCATGATCAGAGCAGACCTAGTTCAGAGGTGTCCTAGTTATAAGATGAGCACATTGACTGCAAATTACTGGCTCATTTATGCAGCAGCAACGGTAATATGACCTTATCATATGGGATTTTATTTTCAGTAACTGAGTTAATCTCAAACTGTCACTCTGATTCCATGCCCTGTTGATCGTGACGATATTGTTCCTTTAAGGCCCAAAAAAAGTCTGCGGTTTCGGGTCATAGGTCAAGCTTCAAAGTCGGTGCGCCTTTTTTTTTGTGGGGGGGGGACTTTATTTTTGCCAATCTGTGAAGTACGTGATACATGTATAATGCGGTTATTAAAACCAGACCAAATTTCCCATATACACAAAGTATGGTGACTAAGAGAGGCCACACAAGTGACACGCGCTGAGATCAGAAACTGGAGACTTTTTTTTGGGCCTATTAAGGTTGAACTTGAGAAAAATAAAAACATTGGTTTGTGTGAATGGAAATGCAAATTGTCATTGTGTACTTTTTATTCTTGGATACCCGCCTAGTTGTTGGGGAAAATCAGGGCAGATCTATGGTCTCGAAAAAGGGGGGTACACAAAGGGGAGGGGCACACTGCCCCCAAAAAGGGGGCACGCTAATGGAGATACAATATGGATGGAGATACAATATTATGAAATTGTTACATAATAATGGTACAGGCATATCGTCCATGTACGTAATTTGCCGCACTCGTGAAATGACGCACCAACCTTTAATTGGCTTAGCATTTCTCGGAAAACTTACAAAACTATGGCGTATTACTGGTTGCATAAACTTATCTAAGTCGTGCTTGTTACAGAAATAAAAATTATAGTGAAATTGTATGATTTACTGGAAAGTTAGTGCTTGTGAAAGTGGAAAAAGTTGTTTAACCACTGATTTTACTAGATACAAAAGATTTACATGACCTAGAGATTTACATGACCTCAAATTCTTTTTCACGAAAATCTGTGATTTTATTGTTCTATGCCATCAACAAGCTGTTGTCTGTGGAAACAAAAATATATTAATGCTTTGCGTTTGCAATGATTTTTTAAAGAAATACTGATCCTCAAAATGGACACATTCCTTATAGAAGAAGCGAACGAAGACTACTTTAATTCGTTGGTGTTTATTTCGACAGTAGTGGAAAATTATTGAGAATATGAAACATTAATATCATGGTTATGAAAAGAAATCTTTTATTTGACAAAAAAAATGTTAACAGCATTTTTACACATTTCAAAGTTTTAAAGTACTTTTTGCAAAATTTTTAACCACCTTCCATTGTATTGGTCTTTCAAGAATATTGATTAAAAGTTTTGAGAGCTTCTCCAAATTATACCATTTTATTTTAAAAATCGAAAACAATATTTTTATTTTCAAGATTAAAAACAATTTTACAACCATCTGGAATAACATGAAACATGATTCAACTGTTTTTCTTCTTGGGTACATTTTCTGTGCCCCCATCAACTTTAACAGTTTGGGGGTGAGTCATTATACCAACATCAATTTTCTGATGACCACAATTCTGTGCGTCTCAAAAAACGGTGCTCAAGACGTCCACGCGTATGATCATGCATTGAAATTCAGCATTTTACAAGAGAATCCTTCACTGAAACAAACTGAAACACCAAACTGCTAATTTCATTTGTAAGTTACCGTCCAGTTGATTATATAACCTTAGGTGCGTCATTTAGGGTAAATTGAGGATTTAGGTTTCTTTTCACTGAAATTCGAAAGTCTTCAAAAGGTAACATTGGAAAAATAGAAGGGTTGAGGATCGTTTCTTAACCCAACTTTTTGTCACGAAGACCTATTTATGGCCTTTTGAAGTGAACAGCACACATATTTTCTGATGAAATAAAGTTGCAACTACAACCTTTACCTACTTACTGTACTTAGCCTAATGATAAATATGTTGTTTAATGTGATATAGTTTTTATTAGTAGTCAAATATTATTCATCAGAATATTGTATACAGTACTACATACTCTCCCCGTTAAACTGAATGTGTTTGTCGTTCAAATACGTTTCCACTATTTTCTTGTCACTCCAGTTCAAGCCCTCACTTCTTTCTTCCCGATACAAATATACAGCTTTTATACAATATTTTGAGATATTTTCATTTGAATGAAATAGCTGCAGAAATGACTGGTCTGGCATTTTTAATAAAAACAATTTGGCATTCTAAATATCTTAATAAAACAAACTCTTTCAGATATGAAAACATTTAGAACTCCACCTCATTCACCTCATTCCACGTCAAATCACACACTTTCCGAGGTCAATCCCGCAGATTTGTTTTTTTACTTTCTAGGTTTGTTTAGTTGTATGAGAAAACTCCAAAAGTGAAATTTGAGCTTTTTTGGTCATGTGGTTTGTGAGTTAGTTAGTGAACTCTTTACCTTCCGTTTGACCTCAAAAACTTTGAAAATCTGTAACTCCAGTTATGAATATCGTAAAAATGTGATTTTTGTGTTTACGAAAGCTCTTAGTCTTATCATCACAAATTATTCACTTTGCAATTTGGATTTTTCTTAAATCAACAAGTGGTCAAACAAAAGCCCAAAGTATACTCATTGTGTATACCAAATATAAAAATGGGCTCTCAAGTAATTAAGATAGGGTGTAACTTTTAAAGATGTGCAGGGCACTCCAATGCTGATGTACAGTGTACATTATGTATGCATACATTGTGGGTGCACCCATACCCCACTAAATATTGAGAAATTCATGCGCCGATCGAGCTGTTTATCATAAGTTGTATGTCCTCAATTTTTTCTGAAAAACAAGATTTGAGGCCCATACATTTGATGGAGTGTGTAAAAATGGTCCAATATCATAACCTGGGGTCCTTGACTTCCACCTTTGAGTATTTTGGATACACTAGTCCCTGAAAAAGTGCTCCTAATTCGATTTCAAGCGTAAGGCCTTCTTCCAAAAGGGATTGTGGACGTTTTCACTACTGTAGAGGTTGGTTTCCATTGCGATGAGAATGACTCGACGGGCGTCTGGACTATCCACATTAAATTGAGAAGAAAGTAAAAGGTTACAATCAATACTTTTTCTTTTGGTTTTAAAAATTGTAGAACTTGTAAGTATTTTTAAATGGTTTTTGAATATTTTGTATTTAGCACTGGCTGCTATGGGAGTGTATTTAGTGGGTGCACCCATATACTGTACATAATTTATTGTACATGTACATCGTATAAGCGTCTTCTTGTTTCTATAATACTAGCTACACTCAGCAGCGTGACCGAGAATTTTTTATTTCAGCTTTCTTTATTCAGGGTAGCACCATTCAGTGAAAAACACTGCTTTCCAAGGTGGCCCTGACACAAGTACAATGTTTACAGTAATGAATATAATTATACATACACAAAATACATGTACATGTACATGTAGGTGGCAAAACAATTTAACCATAACATAATACAAACTACTGGTACATACATAACAATATAAATAACAATGGATGACATGTAATTTTAGTGTAAAAGTGTAAGAGCGTTATTCCTAAACTGGTTTAATGACATGGTCTGATAATTAATACGAATATCTTGTGGTAAGTTGTTCCATATTTGGGAAGATCTACTAGTGAACATACGTCTACCAGAATTTGAGTTACACTGTGGAATAATAAGGGAATTTGAAATCTGACCTCTAGTTGAATAATTATGTATAGAATGAGTAAATATAAATTTAGAAGACAAGTAATTAGGAGAAGTACCATTTAAACATTTAAAAATCATTATGAGCATTTGGTTAGTCCATCTGTCATCTAATTTAAGCCAGTTAAGAGAAGTCATCATGTTATTAATTGGAGTCCTAATATCAGCAGATAAAATAATTCTAGCCAGTTTGTTCTGATGTTTTTGCAACCTTGTTTTTAGTTCATTGTTACAGTTTGACCATACAGGGCTACAATAATCAAAATTAGGAATTATCATTGCTTCAGCGAGCATTTTTAAAGTACAGTTTGGTAATGTCCTTGGTAAGTGTGTGATTTGACGTGAAATGACCACAGTGAATGACCACAAATACTTTGTTGCTTATGGGAAGTTCATTGGAAGGTTACTTAGCAAATCACTCGCACAGAGTGCATACATTCTTGTTAGTGTACGAGGCCTATACCCGTACATTCGAACCCAAGTAATGCTAGTACAGTCACACTGTCACGATCTGGCGTTACGATTGTTCACGTATGACCACGATTAAAAAAAAAAATTTCATCCGTTGCCATACGTGTACATCCGTGGAACTTTCACTTCTACACGATTACACAAAGACTCCACTAAGGTTCCACAACGTATGACCCCGATTATACAACGATTGCTATAAGAGTAAAGTATTTACTAGGTATATGCGTAACGATTACCCACGGATAACAGGCGCGGATCCAGGAATTTTTTAGACGGGGGGGCACACCCAACACGGACAAATGCGAGCGCGAAGCCCTTACGGCGTGGGGTCCGGGGCCCGCTTAAGGGCCCCGGAAAATTTTGGATTCTGGATGCTCTGTGGTGCAATCTGAGGCGATTCCTGGCAAGTTCACCTGACTTTTTTTGCAAAAGTTTTCAAGATTATATGGAGAATATATATATATATATATATATATATAGGCCTATATATATAATTATTTTAGCCATTATTTTTAGCCATTATTTTAGCTAATGGGTTAGCGGGTGGGGCACTCATATACCGGTATATGTTTGGTCCACAAAGGAGCAGTAAGGCGCCTCCTTCCCTCCGCTAGCCTGGGAGTCCACCTTGGGCAAGTGGTAGTACTCCCTATGCCTCCCTTAGCCAGGGTAACGGGTCTCGACCTTTGGCAGCAGGAAGGTAAATGTGATAGCAGCGAATGACAACTGACTGTCAAATTGGTGGTGTCATCTAAGTTCGCAGGGCTCATGGAGGCGGTCCTCAATAGACTGAGGTTCTGGCAAAGTAAGTTCTGTGGATTACTGCGAGCTAGTGGAGGAGTGGTGCCACGCTAGCTTATCTTCATGCACCAAAAACCTACTTCTATGAACTATGAGCTACAATATACAAATTGACGATAATTCCCAAACGCTTGTGGGGTCCCCAAGCACGGCGTCTGGGTCTGAAGCTACTTGGGAAGAGGATGACTTAATTGTGCCCTAGGAAGTAATGATGTGCTACGCTTAAAGCCCCCACGGGACGGGTAGTGCTGAAATCTCCTGGTTCTCGTGCTCTTATTCATCCTTCAATACATCTAACTGTGGGTTGTTGGAATGTTACTACACTTGAAACACCCCTTGCCGCCGAACATCTTGAGGCAGCACTGAGCAACTACCGTTATGACGTCATAACACTCAGTGAGACACACACACTTGGCCAAGACACACGCCTGGATGGTCGACTCTTTCTCTCCGGTGGTGACAGTCGCTATGCCGGAGTTGGTGTCCTTCTCTCAGTCAAGGCAAAACGCTCGCTGGTATCTGTTCACTGTATATCAAACCGCATCATGGCTGCTCGTCTGAACATCAAGGGTGGAATGCTTCTTCTTGTTGCGGTCTATGCCCCAACATCGGCAGCTCCCGATGATGAAATTGACAGCTTTTACCAAGATCTGGAACGTTGGGTGGCCGACAATCACAAGAGGAGAGAGCAACTTGTTATAGCAGGTGATTTCAATGCCAAACTTGGCTGCGAACGCGTGGACAGTCATGTGATTGGACCGCATGGTTTTGGTGCCCGCAATGAGAGGTGATAAATTGATCGATTTCTGCACTAGCCATAACTTGACTGCGGCACACACGTGGTTCAAGAAACGTGCAGCACACAAGATCACCTGGATCAGTCGAGCAGGGAATGCAAGAAATGCAATCGATCATATACTAGTCCCCCAATCAGCACGCTCATGGCTTGTTGATTGCCGCTCCTTCAGTGCATCTTTCCCGACCGACCATCGTCTTCTCCTTTGCAACATTAGGATCAAACTAAAACAGATATCCAAACGTCCTATGCTAACTGGCAAACTACGAAAACCCAAAAAACCCAATATACGTGCTCTGCAAGACAACACCACCGTGAAGAAGATGCAAGATGCAGTTCGGTCACACTTACTTGAAGAGTCTCGCCTAGAAGATATCGCACAAACAATCCATGAGGTATCACTAGATATTTGTGGTATCGAAGAAACCAGCAAGAGTAAACCATATCTCTCCTCAAACACTCCAGCTTATCCATGAGAAGCATGATGCAAGAAGCACACCTGACCACCAACGCCTTTCTAATGCAGTGAAAAGAGCCTGCAACACAGATCTAGACCGTTGGCTAAGTGATAACATCGATAAGATGAATACTGCTTTCAGCAACAACGACTTGCACACACTCTTCAAGACCGCAGACCGTCTGACTGGCAAACGCTCTGCACCTAAGGCTAATATTAAGGATGAGGCTGGTATCACACTAACAACTGTGGATGAGGAGTTGAAGAGATGGGAACGTTACGCTCAGGTTCTCTTCACGCTAATGAAACCCGCACTACTATCACTCTACAAGAATGCCAACCGGTAATTCCTTCAAACCCAGAAATCACCAAGGCAATCAAGTCGCTTAAGAACAACAAGGCAGCGGGATCTGACTACGTCCAGGGTGAATTCATAAAGGCGATGGCTAAAGATGATGACATCCAGGCGGCCTTACAACATGCAACACGCTGTATATGGCAGTCCGGTAGCTGGCCACCCTCAATGACAGAGTCCACTTACATCACGCTCCACAAGAAGAACGATCGTGGGGAATGTGGAAACTACCGTACCCTTGCTTTAATAAGCCATGCCAGCAAGATTGTGCTGAATCTGATCCAACAAAGACTCAACACCATCGTCGAGAGTGAGGTATCAAACACACAATGTGGCTTCATGCGCAGAAGGTCAACGGTGGATGCAATATTCCGTGTCAAAGGTGTATGCCAGGCCCACCTAGCAGTAAAACGTCCTTTACATGTGGTGTTCGTCGACTTTAAGAAAGCTTTCGATAGCGTGTTGCACAGCAAGCTGATCAGCATTCTTCGAGTTGAACACTCCAGAAGATGTGGTAAGGTTGGTCGAGGACCTCTACAGCAAAGCACACGGTACAATCACCTGGAAAGGAGAAGACTGCCCCTTCAACACCCCTGTCGGACAGGCAGGGATGTCCAATCTCGCCAGCATTGTTCAATCTCTACACGGAACACCCTAATGAGAGAATGGGCAGTAGAAACAGCACACCTAACCTCACCCGATGTTGAAGGAGTGCAATGCACAGAGCAAAGATATGCGGATGACCTGGTGTTAATGGCGCTCACAGCAGAGGATGTACAAGAAATGCTGGCCACCCTTGGTGTTGTTGCTTTGAACGCTATGGGTTACATACACCCGAGAAAAACAGAGTACATGGTTATTAAATCCACCATGGACGATGCGACAATCTCATATAGTGGTAATATACTCAAACGTGTCTCCGCTTCAAATACCTCGGCACTACCATCACACATGATTTAGATGATGCCATGGAGATTCGCTGTCGTTGCGATCGCCAAAGAAACTCTGAACCGCTGCACATACCTCAAATCCACCCGCATCAACATCACTACCAGCTCCACCTCATCAAGGCCCTTAGGCCTCTACGCCTAACACGCTATGGCTGCTGCACGTGGATAGTGAAGACTGCTGAAGCCAAACGCCTGAGATGCATTCGGTCGTGAGATATGGAGGCGCCTTCTCGGTCTCTCTTGGCAAGAACATGGTGTCAAATGAGGAGCTGGAAAGACGCATTGGAGGTCGCTGGACTTTTTCTACTGACACAGTGTATGCACGAAAAGCAAGCTGGTGCGGTCATGCAGTGCGAAGTGGTGGTCTGTCAGCTGCTGTGATCGCGGGGTTTCCAGCACATACAAGGAGAGGACTTGGACGACCTCGTGCCAGATGGGTGGACAACTTGACACAGTGGAGCGGTCTTTCAGTTGTGGAACTGAAGGACGCTGGGCTGCACAGAACTGAAATCCAGAAACTTTCAGTGCAACCAGTTCGTAGAAGTGGGCGTCTACGGGCCAGACAACGGCTCTTGGCGTCGTGATGATGATGACTACAACAATATAAGTTTCTCCCTCCCCAATTTTTGGCATTTAATTTGCAGTTTTTGACTTCAGTTTTAATTTATCCGGAATTTTTCTTGGTTTTAATTCAGTCCAGTTGAAATTTTCAAGAAAAGGGCTTGATTTCATACTGTTCCTTGCCCTGTGTTAAAACCATCGGCAGATCAGCTGCAAGACGCATCGTACTTCGCAGGCTTATGCGTACTGGCGTAGAATCCGACAGTAAATTGACATCGGCGATTGTAATTTCCACACGGTACCCCGATCGCTTCTTCAGATGAAACGGAACAATTTATAGACGTGGAGGAATTGGGTCAAGAAACCAGCCTACTTTGCTTTGCACCCGATCACAGACTACCGATTGCAAACGAAATGTAGACTAACTAATTTTGGGAAGTATTTGAAAAGTCACTATAATCATCATTGGAAATTGATACAAAAATCCACTTTTCTCAATAATGACAGTACACCAAACTGAAGGCGCTGTTCACCTTGGATGGCTTTATTTTTTACTCTGCACCCTTAATTTTTAATCCTTTTTTATCAACCTTTTATGAGACACATCCTTGGATATTTGTATCACCGAAGCTTCTGTGGAAAATCAAATATAATATAAAAGAAACTGCAATCAATTAATTGCCATAATGAGGCTGTGTTAAACTTTATGAAGTCATCTCCATTAACTAAATTCGTGGAGGAAAATTGTCTTCAAGAATGGGTTGACTAAAATAAATCAATCAGTTCCTCAGAAGATTGCTAAGGGCAATGATACGGTTAGCCGAGACTGGCCTGAAAGTCCATCGAAGAGAAATTATACTTCACACTGGTTAGACCACATCTTTGATATGGGAGCACTGCTTGGAAACCCCATATCACCAAAAACATATTTTCGCTTGAAAGAGTCCAGAGACGAGCTGGCGTTCAGAGCGGCAAGACCTGCCTGTCGAACTTACGGCAGAAGTCAGTTGCTTTAAACGTCGACTTTCTGCCGTGTCTAATTCAAATAATGTAAATTTTTGGGTCATTATTTGAATTAGATACGGCAAAAAGTTCGACGTTTAAAGCGAACCTATAAACAAAACTTACTAACTAGTAACTACCGGAGATGATACGACCATAATTTTGTTGAGATGCATCACAGCCTTGCATTCAAGGCTATATTCACTACAAAGGAATTTTGGCAAGGAGCCCAGATAATTAAGCTGCTCAAACGAAGTATACTACGTGATGTACTTTGGTCAAAGAAACGTTCGTGGTTTTTGGGTACAAATACAACTTTATCATGATGAGACGATTTTCTCTTTTAAAAAGCCAAGGTCTATTTGTTTGTGGCACCATTTCAACGATCAAAAAATAATACATGGTTTCATTACTGGACATGATGGCACTGGATATTTTATTAATTGAAAAGAATGTGTGCGTTTAGGCCACTCAAAAAGGATTTTGGCAAAACTAGCAAACCATTCAGTCAAGTGATCAATTGTTTCCTGCTGGCTGTGGCCATTTAACCGGTAATAAACTCCCCCAAGAGGATTAGATGTTGAGATGGAGAGAGTTGAAATCCCCGAGCTCCGGGAAATACTTCGGTTTTCTCTCAAAAGAGGGTTTCAGTTCCATGGCATGATTGATAACCTTTTTTTCTCTGACCTCCCCCTCTTTTTTTTTTCTTCTTTTTTTCCTTTAAATATATATATATATTTTTTTTACTCAATTTACCCGAGGGACACGTGCCCCCACGGCCCCACCCTGGATCCGCGCCTGGATAATCACGTATACACAGCGATTGACCACGATGTTACCAAGGATTCACAACGTACGACCACGATTACACACGGATGTACAGCGATTGGTTAACGATTGCCCAACGATTGCTACAAATGAATGAAATTTAAAAGTTCTGACCCTATTTATACTTTTTCGAAACCAAACAAGATCAGAATCGTTGTGAAATCGTGATTAATCGTGATAGATCGTGATAAATTGTTATGAAATCGTTATGATCGTTGTGTAATCTTACTGCAATCGTTATAAATCGTTGTCATACTTGGTCATCCGTAGTGTAATCTTAACATTCGCAGTGTATCCGTTGAGCATCCGTTGTGTATCCTGTGCCCATCCCTAGTCATACGTAATGCTTCCTGCGTGCATCCCTAGTGCATCCGTGGTGATTTCTGCCACGATTGTACAAAGGATGTTCACGTGTGTCTACGATTGCTCACGATTGCCATTACGTATGCACTACGTATGACTAGGGATATACACAGGATACACAACGGATTTTTTTTCCACGATTCCAGAACGATAGTTTTGAACCGTTTGAAACTTCCGTTGTGCCATCGTGGACCATAACGGATGCCCACGTATGATTAGGACTCTACTACGAATAACCATGGAGGAAGAAAACAGATCCCCAACGTATCATTACGTATGACTACGGATGACCATCCGCTGGACATCTGTTGTGCATTCGCAATCAAAAATCGCGACAGTGTGACTGTAGCATTAGGAGTCACTTCAGCAGGTTCACAATTCTCGGATACGGACTTTCGGCAGGTTTTTCCACGGAAGCACCAAGTAAAGATTGCATTGTCTGGAATGTTTGAAGATTTAGACCTTATATTCTAGAACAGATATTTCAGCGGCTTACAAAAAGAGGTAATTATTATAAAGTATTCATTAACAGTATTTTGCAGTTTTAGTCATAAAAATATAGCCAATAGGGCCTAAATTAAAAAAGATTCACAATTTTGACTGTGATACTTAAAGGGACAATATCGTCACGATCAACGGGTCGTGGAATCGGAGTGCTAGTTTTAGATTAATTCAGTGATTGAAAATAATACCTCACATGATAAGGTAATATTACCGTTCCTGCTGCATGCATAAATAAGCCAGTAATATTTTCAGTCACTGTATTTATCTTAAACCAGGACACCGATTTTATTCCCTGTTGAAAGTCTGCTCTGATCGTGACGATATTGTCCCATTAAACCTAGGAAGTGATTTTTACATTTCAAAGTTCCTGAACATTAAAGGGTTGGTTCTATAATGAATTAGATGTACCGACTAAATGTTTTAAAACAACAACATTTCGGTCAAAGACGAAGCCATTATAACGCTCGTAACGATTACTGTGGGAACGGGTCGTTGTCACCCAGGGTACTCCCCAATGGTACCCAGGCAATCATAAAAGTCCTCGGACATACATTGTATTGTAATGCCTGGGTACCATTTGGGGAGTACACACCCTAGCTAGGGGACTACTAACACCTCTATGTAGTGCACATGTTTACGTATAGATGATTGTGTCCGTCTTTAGTCAAATCATGGAGGAAGGAATATAGATTTTCCTTCCTCCATGGTCAAATCACACGCGTTCAGTGACACCCGGTCCCCCACTGCCTTTCCAGTCCGTTTTGTGGTCTTCTTTATAAAGTAATCCTCTACCGTTATACCGATTTGGTCGAGAAATATTAATACATTAGGTAACTAACTTGTTATGATATCACCTTATTAAATATAGACAATCCCAATATTTTGCCTACCGTGATTGCTTTAAATAATTAATGTGCCTACATACATTTTTCATAATTTGGAGGGTTCTAAATAACTCAGTAGTAAGCATCCACATACAACGGACTGTGTGGTAAGAGCTCGTGCCTTTGTCACTCCCGTGCGTGGTCCTTTTCAGGCATTGTGTTCCGGGTTGCCGCCGTACGTCTTTTATACTAAAGGCTGCAGGTACCAATAAGCCTTATAATAGGCTGGGTACACGGTGATATGTCTTAAATGGAAGATGAGATATTACTTAGAAAGAATCCAATCGATCACTTGCCTTTTTATACGTTCCTGATATTCAATTATTATTTTTTGTACAATCTATAATTAGCGGTAGGGACAACAATTTATTGGCGTTTGACAAAAGCTATAATTCATACAATAATAATCCCGAGGGGATTAAACTAGGCAAGTTTCATTTCAGATCTGATGGGAGGCTATCCGTGTCCCCAATCTACGATCGGAGACTACGTGATGCAGTAATCAGATGGTCCCAAAATAATATACGATAATAGTTTCTTGATAAGATAACAGTTCTTGTCTCAATTAGCACTTTGTTTGATTTTATTTATTTTTTAATGGTTTGATTTTTGGGGTGGCAGCAATTTTTTATTTATTTATTTATTTATTTATTTATTTATTTATTTATTTATTTATTTATTTATTTATATATATATTTATTTATTTATTTATTTGTTTGTTTGTTTATTTAAATTTGTTTTAATGTTTTTAATTTTACGCTCGACCGACACCCCCAATTTATAATCATCATTATTATGGATTTGACCACGGTTTGACCATAATGCTTATTTTGTTTTTTTTAAATACGATGAAATTATTTGCAATTTACCCCTTTTTAGAAGAAAAAATGCTTAAAATAATGGTCGTCGCACCCCAGGGATCAGAAATCAGCTGAAAATTCGGGGGGAAAATCAATTCTTTTCTTAATTATAAAAACGTTGCTTATAATTTAACAAATTTATGAAAACATTTCTCCATAATTTTGCTGTAATACGTAAAAAACGTTTAAAAAAACTGTGTGTGCGTTTGTTTATAATTTTTTTTCCAAACCCAACTCCCATAATTCATTGCGCGCACAATTCCGATAAGGCTTATTACTTATACATTGTCACATTGTCAGTGATGTATTTCGCAGCAAACAGTATTTAAATTTAATTTTAATGACAATTTATTTCGGCAGATATAGAAGTCAATCAACTCATCACGACAGCACTGTGTTAAACCAAGGTTCAGATTACTCCACTCTCCAGCGAGACGTTGCCTTATCAGGCGCGGATCCAGGGGGGGGGGCCGCGGGGGCATGTGCCCCCCCGGGTAAATTGAGTTAAAAAAAAAAATTAAGGGGTAAAAAATAATTAGTTAGTCTACATTTCGTTTGCAATCGGTAGTCTGTGATCGGGTGCAAAGCAAGCTAGTCTGGTTTCTTGACCCGATTTCTCCACGTCTATAAATTGTTCCGTTTCGTCTGAAGAAGGGTCGGGGTACCCCGTGGAAATTACAATCGCCGATGTCAGTTTACTGTCGGATTCTACGCCAGTACGCATAGGCCTGCGAAGTACGATGAGTCTTGCAGCTGATCTGCCGATGGTTTTAACACAGGGCAAGGAACAGTATGAAATCAAGCCCTTTTTTTGAAAATTTCAACTGGACTGAATTAAAACCAAGAAAAATTCCGGATAAATTAAAACTGAAGTCAAAAACTGCAAATTAAATGCCAAAAATCGGGGAGGGAGAAACTTATATTGTTGTAGTCATGACATCGCAAAAATAATGGCTAAAAATAATGGCTAAAATAATGATATATATATATATATATATATATATATATATATATATATATATATATATATATATATATATATATATATATATATATATATATATATATATATATATATATATATATATATATATATATATATATATATATATATATATATATATATATATATTCATATAATCGAAAACTTTTGCAAAAAAAGTCGGGTGAAACTGGCCAGGAATCGCCTCAGATTGCACCACAGAGCATCCAGAATCCAAAATTTTCTGGGGCCCTTAAGCGGGCCCCGGACCCAACGCCGTAAGGGCTTCGCGCTTCGCGCTCGCATTTAATAATAATAATAATAATAATAATAATAATAATAATAATAATAATAATAATAATAATAATAATAATAATAATAATAATAATAATAATAATAATAATAATAATAATAATAATAATAATAATAATAATAATAATAATAATAATAATAATAATAATAATAATAATAATAATAATAATAATAATAATAATAATAATAAAGATTTGTAGCGCGCACATATCCACCCTGCTGGGCGCTTAAGGCGCGAAAACAAAGAAACAAAAACATGATTACAAACAATATACAATGTTAGCATAGGAAAAAAAATTCCTGGATCCGCGCCTGCTTATGCCCCAACTTTGACATCGTCCATAGTCTGTGTTATATAATGCAGCATTGTCTGAAATACACCCTCGTGTGGACATTTCACAGTTTGTTATTCATAACGGTCGCGTACCCTCATTGGCCGATTCATACAAATGCAAAAGCGGCGAAGCAAAGTGTCACAGTAATTCCCTTCCCCTTCGAATTCGCGTGTAGTATGAATAAGAACTGGGTTTTACAGTGTGGTCATCAGTTGGCCAATGCGATCTTTGAATGAAAACTTAGTTGCGCAGCGGATGCTCCCATTATTAAAAGGGAGTTAAATACATTGCTGAATGAGATGCATCATCGAATTATCACAAATGGAAACGCAACCATATTTTTAAAGCTATATCTAAATAACTTTTATACTGATCATACTAGAAATACATGTATACACACTTAGGTCTATATACTTCCATTACATCGGCGCATTGCAGTCGTTTGCAGCATGGGAATCAGTAATCTGCAAAATACATAGCAAAATGAAGTCAACGCCAGCCACGATCCCAATTATTGTACAACTGTAGCATCCGCTAGCCCAACTATCCGCTCCGTTCACGGCCTGTTGAAGGCGCAAGGCATGTTTTAGATCACCATCAAATCGGTTGATAGGGCAGCGATAGTGTGTGGCAACAATTTAGAATAATGGTCTTCTGTCTTTGCTTATATCCGCTCAGTGCACACCGTAGCCCTCTAGCGGTGAATTTGCACCCAGTGTCTTGATGATAGCCACTTTGCGTTGTGTGTACACTTTATGCGCGTATGTTATGGTACTAAGCGCGCGTGTACTTCTACCAGCCAATGATTGCTGGAGATATTCCGCGCGTACGCACATCAACTGCAAAAATACGCAAAACGTGACGCACTATCGCTGCCCTGTATGGTGGACCTTCTGACATCTGACTTTCGCGCGTAACTGTGTACAGCAAGCTGCACTCGACTCATGTTTCACGGAAAGTTTCACTGAACTGCTTCAGGATGGATGCCCACACCCGGGAATTGTATTGCATCCCGTCGAAGCCTTCCTGGTGGCCTTCTTCCCCCCAAATTGCTATCAAAACTGATGTCCTCATTTGAGACCAATTGGAGCTCCTTTTACTCTTCTTCTTTCGCCTCCTTCCTTGGCAGATTTTGTGTTCTTCTCCGAACTATTTTTCTGCGACATGTTCGAAGAAAAATGAACGATGCTAGCTAGCCGGGCAAGCTAGCTAGCCGGGCAAGCTAGCTAGCCGGGCAAGCTAGCTAGCCGGGCAAGCTAGCTAGCCGGGCAAGCTAGCTAGCCGGGCAAGCTAGCTAGCCGGGCAAGCTAGCTAGTTTATAATATATAAACCTCAAAGTCTATCTGGAAGTCAGCTTATGGGATATAACAGTAATTATTTGCTTACTTAATGATATAAACACTAGATTAAAAAAGAGTCTATAATGTTTGGTATATAATTATGAAACTAGTGTTAACACAGTAAATAAAAAAGAGGTATATAATTAAACTCAAATGCAACTATTTGAAGCACAGCAAGTGATCTAGTGGATACTAATGTTGACTTGTAAGCAAGAGGTCCTAGGTTCAAACCCAGTGTAAGTCTTTTTTATTTTAAGTGTTTTTTATTTTTTATTCTGACTGATGTCATTTTAATGTTTATGTCTAAGGTTTATAAATAAACTCAAACACAAATGTCATAAGGACAGAAAGTGGTCTAGTGGATAACACTCATTGCTTATAAGTAGGAGGTCCTGAGTTCAAGCCCAGTGGTTTTTATTTTTATTCTGACTGATGTCATTCTAAGGTTTATATCTAAGGTTTATAATTAAAGTGAAACACAAACGTCCCAATGACAGCAAGTGGTCTAGTGGATACTAATGTTGACTTGTAAGCAAGAGGTTCTAGGTTCAAACCCAGTGTAAGTCTTTTTTATTTTAAGTGTTTTTTATTTTTATTCTGACTGATGTCATTTTAATGTTTATGTCTAAGGTTTATAAATAAACTCAAACACAAATGTCATAAGGACAGAAAGTGGTCTAGTGGTTAACAGTCTTTGTTTGTAAGTAGGAGGTCATGAGTTCAAGCCCAGTGTGTTTTATTTTTATTCTGACTGATGTCATTCTAAGGTTTATATCTAAGGTTTATAATTAAACTGAAACACAAACGTCCCAATGACAGCAAGTGGTCTAGTGGATACTAATGTTGACTTGTAAGCAGGAGGTTCTAGGTTCAAAGCCAGTGTATGTCTTTTTTTTTTTTTTACTCGGACGGTTGTCATTCTAAGGTTTATAATTAAACTCAAACGCTATTATCTCAAGCGCAGCAAGTGGTCTAGTGGATAAGGCTCTTGACTTGTAAGTAGGAGGTCCCAAGTTCAAGCCCAGTGATTTTTATTTTTATTCTGACTCTATGAAGCAGCTCTCATGCAGCTCTATGAAATGAAGCCCAGACCTAATTGTAGCCCATACAATTATGTGAAAAATATGATTTAATACAAATACCATACTAATTTGTACTTGATGTGAGATATTAATTGCATACCTTATGAGATTCCAACTGTATAATCCATATTACTATTGCAACAAAGTACTTCAACTACACATGTGTAAAGGAGGTTGGTTATATAGATGGGAATTAATTGTCTTTTGTATGATACCCTGGTGGATATCGTCTGGTGTGTGGGTCCGGTTGGAACTGGGGCTTTGTAGCAAGTTACCACGGTTGTCTAGTGGTTAAGACATTTGATCTGGAATGCGTGGATCGTAGGTTCGAATCCCACCCAAGTGGAATGTTTGTGTATTTTTGTCCGCAACACCTACTGTGCAATAATATTTCTAATTTTAAATTTTTTTTAATTTGTTTATTTTTCACCAAATAAATGCTCTTTAATTCAACCTTTGGACGCCATTTCATGTTTGGAAACAAAACCAAACAAAACAATCCCCAATTAACTTAAATAAAATAAATATCACAAAGACAGAAACACGTTATCACTAAAATAGTATGAGCGATCTCAATGCCACCAGGCATCATGTAATGATGGTGCTACAGGATGATGATTTTGAGGAGGAGAGTGGCGATGATTACGGTGATGACGAAGATGATGAGGATAATGAGGATGAGGATGACGTCCAGAGTCACCCCCATCACTGGCATCATCATCATCATGAGATGATCACCAACACCATCACTTGCCTCGTCCCTCAATGTATTGTCCCTAAGACAAAGACCAAGACTGCGGTTTGTCAGTGGCGCACCCAGGATTTGATTGGGGGGGGGGGGGGGCTCAATTTTTTTATATTTTTTAAATCCAATATGGGGGAGAGACATGGCGGACCCAAACCATAACCGCTGGCGCGGCTGTAGCCATGTCCCTAATCGTGCTCGTCAGTGAACCTACGGCACATGTTAAATGTTTCCTGGTGGTTTCTAGTCATAAAAAGAAGACATTATGACATGATTCAGACTCGTAGGGTTTTACCTTCCATATAATTTCCTCCTCTTGATGTAAAGAACTTGAGCTTGTTTCGTCTGCAAGATTTCTATATTTAAATATTTTCATTGCGCGGACGTAAAGTTTATGATCATTCCGGGCGGAGCTAAATTTTCTCAAACACGAATTTGGCGGCAAAACCAAATCCCAATATTATCCAATCGGTGTTTGCTAAAACAGTGTCGCATAATCTTTGTAAATTAAAACCCGATCCTGGGCCATTGTGTACAAACTGGAAAGGAGTTGATTATAATGCGGGCGTGTTTAAATTTTAAAAAACATTTACGAGTAACCTCAACGACAGTCAACGACCTCAACAAGAGAAACGGACAACAGAAAATGAAAATAAAATTAAGTAAAGCTGCTCCTGATCAGGGTGCACCATGGCAGGGGGATGTCTAAAATGCTTGTTATATATACTGGTGGCCTTCAAGCTTATATGCACATGCATACGCAACGCCGTAAAATATAATAGTGAGTGGAATAAATGGAAAACCTTGAGGGGAGCTTGAGTCTCCTGAGTCCCCATCCCTTGTACCACTGCCCCTACTCCTTGCCGAACTCCTCTGTAGACAAGACTTGGGCTCAGATTTTGCACTCTTTCCCGGCCCTTCTTTAAAAAATAAAATAAAACATCAGCGGGCTGGGGGGCTCCCCTGAGGCCCCCTTGGTGCGCCACTGGTTTGTCTGCATCTGGTCACGGCTTCGTAGATAAACTAAGAGAAAATTTAGACAATCCCGGCCAAAATAGTTGGGACACGTTACAATAAACATACCTTCCCCTGTCCCCCGCTCCCCGCTCCCTGCTACCCCGCTCCCCCCAAAGCTAGCTTCTCCGGATCAACCGATCTTGTGCAGGAGTAGTCACTCTTGGTCGACCGGAACGTGGACGTCAGCAACGACCCCTGTCAGCCGGTAACGTTGGGCAAGTCGTGTGATGGTGGTGAGATGACATCCAACTTGTCTGGCTACATCGGTTGCAGAGATACCGCCTTGCAACATTCCAAGGGTCACCCCTCTTTGCACAGTCGAAAGTCTTGGCATCGTTTGCGTAATGTGTACACCTTCTAGAGCGAACAACGAGTGTTTTCTGACAGCCCTTTATAAAGGATGCCTTAGAGTGACAATCCACGTGTTTCACCAACACCTGTCAATGCACGTGCACAATTCATGGTTTTACTTCACTGTGGTTGCGTTTGTGCGAATGTTTAGTATGGACGCCAAACTGTATGACATTACATCACCTGGACTCATTACATCATTTTACCATCATATTTTCTAACATGCGAATGGTTACTATTCTGAAATTTCGTTTTTTCGGAACTTGCGTTTCTTTTGCTGTTCAGTATATATCTTGATTCAAAGAGTAGAAGCAGTTTTGCCAATATTACCAATGTTGTACCTTCCCTTCAATGTATATCTTGATTCAAAGAGAGTAAGCATACTCATAGAAGCAGTTTTGCCAACATTACCAATGTTGTACCTTCCCTTCAAAGTATATTTTGATTCAAAGAGAGTAAGCATACTCATAGAAGCAGTTTTGCCAATATTACCAATGTTGTATCTTCACTTCAATGTATATCTTGATTCAAAGAGAGTAAGCATACTCATAGAAGCAGTTTTGCCACCATTACCAATGTTGTACCTTCCCTTTAATGTACTCTTGATTCAAATAGAGTAAGCATACTCATAGAAGCAGTTTTGCCACCATTACCAATGTTGTACCTTCCCTTCAATGTATGTCTTGATTCAAAGAGAGTAAACATACTCATAGAAGCAGTTTTGCCAATATTACCAATGTTGTACCTTCACTTCAATGTATATCTTGATTCAAAGAGAGTAAGCATACTCATAGAAGCAGTTTTGCCAACATTACCAATGTTGTACCTTCCCTTCAAAGTACATTTTGATTCAAAGAGAGTAAGCATACTCATAGATACAGTTTTGCCAATATTACCAATGTTGTACCTTCCCTTCAATGTATATCTTGATTCAAAGAGAGTAAGCATACTCAAGAAGCAGTTTTGCCACAATTACCAATGTTGTACCTTCCCTTCAATGTATATCTTGATTCAAAGAGCATACTCATAGAAGCAGTTTTGTCAGCATTACCAATGTTGTACTTTCCCTTCAATATATCTTGATTCAAAGAGAGTAAGCATACTCATAGAAGCAGTTTTGCCAATATTACCAATGTTGTACCTTCACTTCAATGTATATCTTGATTCAAAGAGAGTAAGCATACTCATAGAAGCAGTTTTGCCAACATTACCAATGTTGTACCTTCCCTTCAAAGTATATTTTGATTCAAAGAGAGTAAGCATACTCATAGATACAGTTTTGCCAATATTACCAATGTTGTACCTTCACTTCAATGTATATCTTGATTCAAAGAGAGTAAGCATACTCATTAGAAGCAGTTTTGCCAACATTACCAATGTTGTACCTTCACTTCAATGTATATTTTGATTCAAAGAGAGTAAGCATACTCATAGAAGCAGTTTTGCCAACATTACCAATGTTGTACGTTCCCTTCAAAGTATATTTTGATTCAAAGAGAGTAAGCATACTCATAGATACAGTTTTGCCAATATTACCAATGTTGTACCTTCACTTCAATGTATATCTTGATTCAAAGAGAGTAAGTTTCTCCCTCCCCGATTTTTGGCATTTAATTTGCAGTTTTTGACTTCAGTTTTAATTTATCCGGAATTTTTCTTGGTTTTAATTCAGTCTAGTTGAAATTTTCAAGAAAAGGGCTTGATTTCATACTGTTCCTTGCCCTGTGTTAAAACCATCGGCAGATCAGCTGCAAGACTCATCGTACTTCGCAGGCCTATGCGTACTGGCGTAGAATCCGACAGTAAATTGACATCGGCGATTGTAATTTCCACACGGTACCCCGACCCTTCTTCAGACGAAACGGAACAATTTATAGACGTGGAGGAATCGGGTCAAGAAACCAGACTAGCTTGCTTTGCACCCGATCACAGACTACCGATTGCAAACGAAATGTAGACTCATGATTTTTGTCACTTTTTTTTCCTTTTTTGTTTTTTTTAACTCAATTTACCCGGGGGGCACGTGCCCCCGCGGACCCCCACTGGATCCGCGTCTGTAACTATCCCCCGGTCCCTCCTTGTCCTTTCCCGCCCCCTTTGTCCACCATCCACTCCTTTGGAGGAGAGACATGAGGTTGACGTACCGGTAATGGTTATAAATATAGGCCTACTAGCCTACATGTGACGAGCACTACAATGATTGTTACTTATTACAATGATTGTTACTTTCCAGTAATTAATTCCTCAAAAAGCACCTAGATATCTTCAAACTGTTAAAAAACAGGAAAATCACAAAAATGGCCCAAAATGATGTTTAAAGGGCAAATTCACGAAAGCAAAATAACTTTAGATCAAAACGGAAAACAAATTACAAGGGGGTAAACCTTACATTTCTTCAAAATATTGGCTAAATTTGTTATCTGAAATAACTCATGAATGTTTTGGGTAATATCCCTGACCGATCTAAATATGTTTGGACAAGTACAACTTGGAATATCGTCAAAATCCCTTACAAGGGGTAAGCCTTAATTTTTCAGAAATGTTGCTCAAAATCACCTTTTTCTGAAATATCTTAGGAATGCTTATGGTAATGACCCATGCCGAACAAAGCCTTTATGTGCAATTTTAATTAAGGCTTTGAGAAAAAAAACTGCTATAGGTTCCAAATATATAAGGCCAATAACCATTAACCTGAGGACGATCAGAGCATACTGATCGAAACGTCGAGTTGTACCCCCAGTTCTTTTCAGAACTAATTACTACTCAATTGAGATTCCACATGGTGTCACCGCAATTAGTCTTACTTATCATCCTGACCATGCAAAGCTACAAGTTTTACCTAACCATTAACCTATTTTACATTTATTCAGCATTATGCCGTTCGTTATTGAACTGAAACACATTGATCCAGATTGAAGGCTTTTTACTCACTTCTCTACGGTCTCCCTGCAAAAGAACTCGCAAGACTTCAACGCGTACAAAATACAGCTGCTCGTCTTGTCATTTGTGTTCCTCGTTCTCATCATATTACGCCCATTTTACGTAATCTTCATTGGTTACCTATATGCGCATCGTCTATAAGATCCTTCTTTTGACTTTCAAAGCAAACCTTGGACTCGCTCCCACTTATATATCACATCTTCTACACAATTATATTCCAGCTCGGACGTGAGGTTAAGTTACGCGTTTTTGCTGAACGCGTACGGCAACGCGTACTGGAAGCTTCTTCCAGTACGCGTTGCCGTACGCAGACGTGGTTAAGAGTTTAAGTTGCCCCCCCGCAGCCCCAGCTGAAGTGTTCGTGCAATATAGCATTGTTATCATCTCAACTATGGCAGCGGGTTTCGACGATATTGCTTTTGCGTATTTGATGAGTGAGGAAACTGATGCTGATGACGACTTAATTTTGTTGGAGCATGCTCTACGAGTAAAAGTACCAAGAGTTCTTTGCGCAAGGCTTGTCACGAGTAGCTTCACTGATAGTGAATGCCTGAACCTGTTCAGATTTAGCCATGATCAGGTTAGAAAGATAACTACTCTACTGAGAATCCCTCCTGAAATCACTTGCTACAACAAGTCCACAGTGTCTGGCCAGGATGCCATGTTCTTCTTGCTTAGACGTCTGGCGTATCCAAACAGGTTCGTTTACAATTTTAAA
>CM055836.1:17894530-17971072 GCA_029582265.1 Zoroaster sp. YZ-2022
TGTAATCTGCCTAGATTCTATAACTACATGTAGATGTTACATCCCCAACCTAGATTCTAATAGCTACATATGAATGAATACATCCCCCACGTGCCTAGATTCTATAACTACATGTAGATGAATACATCCCCATGCCTAGATTCTATAACTACATGTAGATGAATGCATCCCCAACGCCTAGATTCTATAGCTATACATGTAGATGAATGGGCCATCCCCCCATGCCTAGATTCTATAACTACATGAGTAGATGAATGCATCCCCCAACGCCTAAATTCTATACCTTCACATGTAGATGAATGCATCCCCCGTGCCTAGATTCTATAACTAGCATGTGTAAGATGAATACATCACCCAACGCCTAAATTCTATAACTACATATGAGATAGAATGCATCCCCCGTCACCTAGATTCTATAACTACATGTATGGTGAATGCATCCCCGTGCCTGAATTCTATAACTACATGAATGGTATCCCCATGCCTAGATTCTATAACTACATGTAGATAGATATTACATCCCCATTACCTAGATTCTATAACTACATGTAGATGAATGCATCCCCAACGATACTAGATTCTATAGCTACATATAGGCATGAATGCATCCCCATTTCGATTTCTCGCTACATGAATAGATACATCCCGTGCTAAGTCTATAAACATAGATGGTGCTTCCCGTGCCTAGATTCTATAACTACATAGATGAATCCATCCCCGTGCCTAGATTCCTATAGCTACATGTAGATGAATGCATCACCATACCTAGATTCTATAACTACATGTAGATGAATGCATCCCGTACTAGTTCCTATTTAGATGAATATACATACCTAGATTCTATAGCTACATAGCAGGTGAGTATCCCATGCTGCGATTCTATAACTTCCATGAATGCATCCCCCATGCCACCTAGATTCTATAACTACAACATAGTAGATGGGCCATCCCCCATGCCTAGATTCTATAACTTCATGTAGATGAAACCCCCATGCCTGATTCATGAATGGTGCATCCCCCATACCTAGATTCTATACTACATGGATGAATGCATCCCCAATGCCTAGATTCTATACCTTCATGCATCCCCATGCCCACAGATTCCACTACAGCTACATGTAGATGAATGCATCCCCATGCCTAGATTCTATAACACATGTGATGAATGCAGTCCCCATGCCCTAGATTCTATAGCTACATGTTGATAAATGCATCCCCCATGCCTAGATTCTATAACTTCATGCTAGAGTGTGTAGATGAATGCATCCCCCATGCCTAGAATTTTATAACTACATGTAGATGGGCCATCCCCCAATGCCTAGATTCTCTATAAACACCTCAAAAGAAAGTCCCCACCTGTATGTTTTAATATTTTTTAAATTTTGAGACTTATGAGCATAAACATGATATGACGATTTAGCCTGATCATCGATACATGTTGCAAGCAAGATTTGTGCGGATAACGTTTCGCATCAGTACTATTCAACTCAGTTGATTGTGTGGGGTACCTGTTCATTTCTCACAACTTTGCATTGTGGCTCAAAATAACGCCCCTGAACTCAAGCAAAATGAGGTTATCCCTTTGTCATCAGCTTTATTTGTCCTATTACATAATGTCTTGGAGCACTTTTAAACTAAAGAACCTCATTATTGGAATGTTCCATTTGCATGGGAAGGTATTGCCCAGGTCCGCATCCGTCGCCTCATAAACAGTATGCCTGAAGGTGTCGGGCAGCAATCGACAATCGTGGCTGTTATACCCTACTGAACAAACCCAACATGCTGTACTATGTCTTAAGTATTGGTCCAATAAAGCTGATGACAAGGGATTACCCATTTGCTTGAGTTCAGGGCGTTATTGCACGAGCCACAATGCAAAGACGCGTGCCTGTTCAAATGAACAGGCGCACAATCAACCAGTAATGTCTGCGAATGCCTAACGTTATCCGCACTGCGTCTGCCCAGCTATCGATCGTCGAGCTAATCGTCATCATATATGTTTATGCTCATCACTCGTCTAAAAATTAAAAATATTACAAGCTGCTACAAATGTGAATCGAGACTTCTCTTTACAGTGTTTATAAACCTCAAAGTCTATACTTGGGAAATTTGGCGCCTCAATCTGAAAGCAAAAGCAAAACTCTTATTCCAGCTAGTTTATTAATTTGGGTTGCCTTGGCTGTGGACTCAGGACCACTGTGGGTCTCAGACCCATCTGGGGTATTTTGGGGTTCTATTCGACAGTGAATTAACCAGTTCCAGCCACTCGATCCACAAGACTTATTATCGTTTCTAATATATAAACCTCAAAGTCTATACTTGGGAGAATTTAGCGCCCTCAATCTGAAAGCAAAAGCAAAACTCTTATTCCAGCTAGTTTATTAAGCTACGTTGCCTTGGCTGTGGACTCAGGACCACTGTGGGTCTCGAACCCATCTGGGGTATTTTGTGGTTCTATTCGACAGTGAATTAACCAGTTGACCTCGATCCACCAGGAACTTATTCTCGTTTCTAATATATAAACCTCAAAGTCTGTACTTGGGAATTTAGCGCCCTCAATCTGAAAGCAAAACTCTTATTTCCAGCTAGTTTATTAAGTTAGGTTGCCTTGGCTGTGGACTCAGGACCACTGTGGGTCTCGAACCCATCTGGGGTATTTTGGGGTTTTATTCGACAGTGGGTTAACCAGTTGAGCCACTCGAGTCACCCAGGAACTTATTCTCGTTTCTAATATATAAACCTCAAAGTCTATACTTGGAAATTTAGCGCCCTCAATCTGAAAGCAAAGCAAAACTCTTATTCCAGCTAGTGCATTAAGCGCAGTTGCCTTGGCTGTGGACTCAGGACCACTGTGGGTCTCGAACCCATCTGGGGTATTTTGGGGTTCTATTTGACAGTGGGTTAACCAATTGAGCCACTCGGTCCGCAGGGAACTTATTCTCGTTTCTAATATATAAACATCAAAGTCTATACTTGGGAAATTGGCGCCCTCAATCTGAAAAAAAGCAAAACTCTTATTCCAGCTAGTTTTATTAATTTAGGTTGTCTTGGCTGTGGACTCCAGGACCACTGTGGGTCTCCGAACCCATCTGGGGTATTTTGGGGTTCTATTCGACATTGAATTAACCAGTTGAGCCACTCGATCCACAGGAACTTATTCTCGTTTCTAATATATAAACCTCAAAGTCTATACTTGGAAATTTAGCGCCCTCGATCTGAAAGCAAAAGCAAAACTCTTACTCAGCTAGTTTATTAAGTTAGGTTGCCTTGGCTGTGGACTCCAGGACCACTGTGGGTTTCGAACCTATCTGGGGTATTTTTGGGGTTTTTGTTGACAGTGGGTTAACCAGTTGAGCCACTCAGTCACCCAGGAACTTGTTCGTTTCTAATATATAAACCTCAAATCTGTACTTGGGAAATTTAGCGCCCTCAATCTCTGAAAGCAAAAGCAAAACTCTTATTCCAGCTAGTGTATTAATTAGGTGCCTTGGCTGTGGATTCCAGGACCACTGTGGGTCTCGAACCCATCTGGGGTATTTTGGGGTTCTATTTGACAGTGAGTTAACCAGTTGAGCCACTCGGTCCACAGAAACTTATTCTCGTTTCTAATATATAAACCTCAAAGTCTATACTTGGGAAATTTAGCGCCCTCAATCTGAAGCAAATGCAAAACTCTTATTCAGCTAGTTTATTAATTTAGGTTGCCTTGGCTGTGGACTCAGGACCCTGTGGGTCTCGAACCCATCTGGGGTATTTTGAGGTTCTATTCGTCAGTGAATTTTAACCAGTTCAGCCACTCGATCCCCCCGGGAACTTATTCTCGTTTCTAATATATAACCTCAAAGTCTATACTTGGGAAATTTAGCGCCCTCAATCTGAAAGCAAAAGCAAAACTCTTATTCCAGCTAGTTTATTAATTTAGGTTGCCTTGGCTGTGGACTCAGGACCACTGTGGGTCTCGAACCCATCTGGGGTATTTTGGGGTTTTATTCGTCAGTGAATTAACCAGTTGAGCCACTCGATCCACCCGGAACTTATTCTCGTTTCTAATATATAACCCTCAAAGTCTATACTTGGGAAATTTGGCCTTCCTCGATCTGAAAGCAAAAGCAAAACTCTTACTCCAGCTAGTTTATTAAGTTGGGTTTGCCTTGGCTGTGGACTCAGGACCACTGTGGGTTTCGAACCTATCTGGGGTATTTTGGGGTTTTATTCGACAGTGAAGTTAACCAGTTGAGCCACTCAGTCACCCAGAACTTATTCTCGTTTCTAATATATAACCCTCAAAGTCTGCTTGCCAGGAAATTTAGCGCCCTCAATCTGAAAGCAAAGCAAAACTCTTATTCAGCTAGTGTATTAAGTTAAGGTTGTGGCTGTGGATTCAGGACCACTGTGGGTCTCGAACCCATCTGGGGTATTTTGGGGTTCTATTTGAGTGAGTTAACCAGTTGAGCCACTCGGTCCACCAGGAACTTATTCTCGTTTCTAATAAACCTCAAAGTCTATACTTGGGTAATTCAGCGCCCTCAATCTGAAAGCAAAATGTAAAACTATTATTCCAGCTAGTTATTAATTTAGGTTGCCTTGGCTGTGGACTCCAGGACCACTGTGGGTCTCGAACCCATCTGGGGTATTTTGGGGTTTCTATTCGTCGGTGAATTAACCAGTTCAGCCACTCGGTCCACCGGGAACTTATTCTCGTTTCTAATATATAAACCTCAAAGTCTATACTTGGGAAATTTAGCGCCCTCAATCTGAAAGCAAAGCAAAACTCTTATTCCAGCTAGTTTATTAATTTAGGTTTCATGGCTGTGGACTCAGGACCACTGTGGGTCTCGAACCCATCTGGGGTATTTTGGGGTTTTTATTCGACAGTGAATTAACCCAAGTTGAGCCCTCGATCCACCCAGGAACTTATTCTCGTTTCTAATATATAAACCTCTCAAAGTCTGTACTTGGAAATTTAGCGCCCTCAATCAAAGCAAAAAGCAAAACTCTTATTCCAGCTAGTTTATTAAGTTAGGTTGCTGGCTGTGGACTCAGGACCACTGTGGGTCTCGAACCCATCTGGGGTATTTTGGGGGGTTTTATTCGACAGTGGGTTAACCAGTTGAGCCACTCGATCCACCCAGGAACTTATTCTCGTTTCTAATATAAACCTCAAAGTCTATACTTGGGAAAATTTAGCGCCCTCAATCTGAAAGCAAAAGCAAAACTCTTATTCAGCTGGTGTATTAAGTTAAGTTGCCTTGGCTGTGGACTCCAGGACCACTGTGGGTCTCGAACCCATCTGGGGTATATTTGGGGTTCTATTTGACGGTGAGTTAACCAGTTGAGCCACTCGGTCACCCGAGGAACTTATTCTCGTTTCTAATATATAAACATCAAAGTCTATGTTGGGAAATTTAGCGCCCTCAATCTGACAAGAAAGCAAAACTCTTATTCCAGCTAGTTTATTAATTTGGTTGCCTTGGCTGTGGACTCAGGACCACTGTGGGTCTCGAACCCATCTGGGGTATTTTGGGTTCTATTCGACAGTGAATTAACCAGTTGAGCCACTCAGTCCACCCAGGAACTTATTCTCGTTTCTAATATATAACCCTCAAAGTCTATACTTGGGAAATTTAGCGCCCTCAATCTGAAAAGCAAAAGCAAAACTCTTATTTAGCTAGTTTATTAAGTTAGGTGGCCTTGGCTGTGGACTCAGGACAACTGTGGGTTTCGAACCCATCTGGGGTATTTTGGGGTTTATTCGACTGTGACTTAACCAGTTGAGCCACTCGATCCACCCAGGAACTTATTCTCGTTTCTAATATATAAACCTCAAAGTCTGTACTTGGAAATTTGGCGCCCTCAATCTGAAGCAAAAGCAAAACTCTTATTCCAGCTAGTGTATTAAGTTAAAGGCCTTGGCTGTGATTCCAGGACCAATGTGGGTCTCGAACACATCTGGGGTATTTTGGGGTTCTATTTGACAGTGGGTTAACCAGTTGAGCCCTCAGGTCCCGCGAGAATTTATTCTCGTTTCTAATATATAAACCTCAAAGTCTATACTTGGGAATTTAGCGCCCTCAATCTGAAAGCAAATAAAACTCTTATTCAACTAGTTTATTAATTTAGGTTGCTTTGGCTGTGGACTCAGGACCACTGTTGGTCTCGAACCCATCTGGGGGTATTTTGGGGTTTATTCGACAGTGAGTTAACCAGTTGAGCCACTCAGTCCACCCGGAACTTATTCTCGTTTCTAATATATAAACATCAAAGTCTGTACTTGGGAAATTTAGCGCCCTCAATCTGAAAGCAAAAGCAAAACTCTTTATTCCAGCTAGTGTATTAAGTTAAGTTGCCTTGGCTGTGGACTCAGGACCACTGTGGGTCTCGAACCCATCTGGGGTATGTAGGGGGTCTTGTTGACAGTGGGTTAACCAGTTGAGCCACTCGGTCCACCAAGGAACTTATTCTCGTTTCTAATATATAAACCTCAAAGTCTATACTTGGGAAATTTAGCGCCCTCAATCTGAAAGCAAAAGCAAAACTCTTATTCCAGCTAGTTTATTAAAGCTAGCTTTGCTGTCATCCTGGTATAGTAAACCTAACTTTATAATGGTATGGCCAGCATGCACTCATTGGGTATTGATCACAAATGTTCCAGTTCAGTAATTAGTAAAGTTGTATATAAAAGTGGAGCACGTGTAAATATAGTTGTTGAAGTCAATTCCGGTTTCTCTGCGTGCTAGTTATCTATGCGTTGTACCTGCACTATAACATTTTATAATAATAATAATTAATAATAATGTATGGTTTTATATAGCGCACGTATCCACCAACTAAGTGGCGCTCAAGGCGCATTATATTATATCCCTGCTCATAAGGCTCATAAGGCTCATAAATCATTCCTGAAACCATCTCAGCTCCCTGGGGAGCATACAGCTCAATTGCTGCCATTTCTAGCGCATAGAGAGCAAACCATCTCTGCCTTCACAGGTACCCATTTAACCCCTGGGTGGAGAGAAGCAACAGTTTCAACCTTCCCTTAATGTGGTGGCCGAAAGATACCAGTTCCGGCAACGTTCACAGCAAGTTGATGAGAAGATTGATACGTTCATTTCGGCGTTACGTGAACTGGCAAAAACATGCGACTTTGATGATTTTTAGACCAAATGATACGAGACCAGGTGGTAGAAGAAGACAAACAGCGGCAAAAATAAGAAAGGTTGCTAATGGAAAAGAGCTAACACTTTCAAAAGACCAGAGAAATTGCACATCGTGTGGAAAATGCAGTGCGTGAGGCAAGGGCGTTGTCCCAAGGGACTGAAAGCAAACTCTACGGCGCCAGCTTCAGTGAATAAAGTTTGCACCGTCGCAGGGCTGTCACTCTTGATTTGCCGTTTTTCCCCCACCGCATGCGCATTTCCCCAACGTTATCCTACATACTTAGTATCATTTTTTTCCTACAAAATTTCGTTTCCCCAACGAATTAGTTATTAATTAACGTTATTCCCTACAAAATGTTGTTTTCCCCTTCGAATAAGTTATTCATTAGGCCCAACTTCGAATTAAATAACTAGGCATAATGACCAGATGTGTGGGCCTTCGGAAATATAGTCTTCCTGGATGAACGTAAAAATGCCAAATGGCAACCCTTGTACAGTGTGCAGATGGCTTGAGTATCATAAACCGCAACAGCATTCTTGAAGTATTGCAATAGTAGTGTGACACTCAATATTAGGTGCGCGTATTGTTGGGTGTTACCCTAACTGGGGTCAATAAGGTTTAACTACAAGTGTGAACGCTTCATTTTTCTTGACTGACAACAAACGCACTGGACCCGAAAGAAGTTTAAGTTTCAAGTTTATTTCTACGTTCATCACAATCATGAAAACTTCAAATACATAACAATGTCCCAGAATGCATTACTACGCATGCGCATACTTAATTTAGAAACACCCTAGCGATATGGCTAATAACTGCGTTATACTGATATGATTAAAGCAGTAGGCCTATATCACGTACATAAATATCTAAAGTCCAGGTTTCCAGGAAGTTATCCTCATCCCAATGAAAACCACCCTCTACAGTAGTGAAAACGTCCACACTGAAATACAGCCATGTTGGAAAAAGGCCTTGCTTGAAATCAAATTAGGACCACCTTTCAGGGCCTAGTGTATACAAAATACTCACAGTTGGAAGTCAAGGACCCCAGGTTATGTTATTGGGCCATTTTTACACAATCCATCAAATATATGGGCCTCAATTCTTTGTTTTTCAGAAAATTTTGAGGACATACACTTTATGATAAACAACGGCGCATGAATTCCTCACTATTTAGTGGGTGCACCCTTCAGATGCAGCTGTACCAAGCAGACTGAAGCTAGCCGCAATTGGGCTGAAAAGCCATCCGCGAATTCGCGGTTGCGAAATCGCGAATGGTTTGCTGGCCCAATTCACGGCTTAGCTTCAGTCTGATCCTAACCTAGCGTCACGACCATGAAAAGACTGGTACCTTGTCGAAACGTACTTTTATTTGTTTCAAATTGGGGATGGGAGCCAGGGTTTATTTCGTATATTAATGTCAACAGACTTTCGGCTGAAGAGTGACTAATTTCAAGCAAGAAATTGTCCGCACTTTAGGGGCCTTGAGGCCTAATAATATCAAACTCATGTTTCAAGGTGAGTGAGTAATTTCCACAAAAACGGTACCTATAGAATGCAGGGCCAAATTTTTTCCTTTTTTCTGAATTTGACCAAGGAACCGCAGTTGTGTATTTTTAAGTCAGATTTCGTAAGTTTTTAGACGTAACTAACCTTCGGTGTGGCCTGCATTCTGTAGTACTTGTATCGTCCATGTACGTGATTCGCCGCACTCGTGAAGTTACGCACTACTTGCACTGGCTTAGCATTTCTCGGAAAACTTACAAAATTATGGCGTATTACTGGTTGCATAAACTTATCTAAGTCGTGGTTGTTACAGAAATAAAAAATAGTGAAATTGGTATGATTTAGTGGAAAGTTAGTGCTTGTGAAAGTGGAAAAAGTTGTTTAAGGCCAAGAGAAGACATAGATTTGCGTCCGGAAAATTTCGAAAACACATGAGGCTTTTTTTCATTATTCATTATTCATTATTTCCATTGATCATTAACAGCGCAATCACAGATGTTTCTTCTAAATTGACGTGTCGCCGTACGTATGGTCGCCTGTGTCCGTACGTGCATCCATTATACCATGGAGGAGTATACGTGCGGGCCGCACACACAGGCATGACAGGCATATTAGATACAAAGGCTCAACAGCGAACGTGTTGTGCATGTGAAGGCGGTACAGTTGCAGGTGCGGATCGGACGGAGTTGCCTACTAGGGTTCAGGGTTCAGGTTCAGGGTTCAGGTTCAGGGTTCAGGGTTCAGGTTCAGGGTTCAGGGTTCAGGGTTCGGGTTCAGTGTTCTGTGTTCAGGGTTCAGGTTCAGGGTTCAGGGTTCAGGGTTCAGGGTTCAGGGTTCAGGGTTCAGGGTTCAGGGTTCAGGGTTCAGGGTTCAGGGTTCAGGGTTCAGGGTTCAGGGTTCAGGGTTCCAGGGTTCAGGGTTCAGGTTTAAAGGTTCAGGGTTCAGGGTTCAGGGTTCAGGGTTCAGGGTTCAGGGTTCAGGGTTCAGGGTTCAGGGTTCAGGGTTCAGGGTTCAGGGTTCATGGTTCATGGTTCAGGGTTCAGGGTTCAGGGTTCAGGGTTCAGGGTTCAGGGTTCAGGGTTCAGGGTTCAGGGTTCAGGGTTCAGGGTTCAGGGTTCAGGGTTCAGGGTTCAGGGTTCAGGGTTCAGGGTTCGGTTCAGGGTTCAGGTTCAGGTTCAGGGTTAAGGGTTCAGGGTTGAGGTTTCAGGGTTCAGGGTTCAGGGTTCAGGGTTCAGGGTTCGGGTTCAGGGTTCAGGTTCAGGTTCAGGTTCAGGGTTCAGGTTCCAGGGTTCAGGGTTCAGGCTTCAGGCTTCAGGCTTCAGGCTTCAGGCTTCAGGCTTCAGGGTTCAGGGTTCAGGGTTCAGGCTTCAGGCTTCAGGGTTCAGGGTTCAGGGTTCAGGGTTCAGGGTTCAGGGTTCAGGGTTCAGGGTTCAGGGTTCAGGTTTAGGGTTCCAGGGTTCAGGGTTCAGGGTTCAGGGTTCAGGGTTCAGGGTTCAGGGTTCAGGGTTCAGGGTTCAGGTTCAGGGTTCAGGTTCAGGGTTCAGGGTTCCAGGTTCAGGTTCAGGGTTCAGGGTTCAGGGTTCCAGGTTCAGGGTTCAGGGTTCAGGGTTCAGGTTCCAGGGTTCCAGGCGTCAGGGTTCAGGGTTCAGGGTTCAGGGTTCAGGGTTCAGGGTTCAGGGTTCAGGGTTCAGGGTTCAGGGTTCAGGGTTCAGGGTTCAGGGTTCAGGGAGCCGAGGGGAAAAAGCAAAACTCTGGGTTCAGGGCAAGCTAGCCAGGCCGGGCAAGCCGAGGGGAAAAAGCAAAACTCTGGACCACGGTGGGTCTTGAACCCATCTGCGGAATCTTGGTTTTTTATCTCACAGTGGATTAACCAGTTGAGCCAATTGGTCATACCACCACCCCAATTTCTAATATATAAACCTCAAAGTCTATACTTGGGCGATTCAGCCCCTCAATTGATGTAAAACTCTTATTCCAGCTAGTTTATTAAGCTAGCTTGCAGCTTGTGTGGACAAGGACCACTGTGGGTCTCGAACCCATCTGGGGTATTTTGGGGCTCTATTCGACAGTGACTTAACCAGTTGAGCCACTCGGTCCACCCAGGAAGTTGTTCTCGTTTCTAATATATAAACCTCAAAGTCTATACTTGGGAAATTTAGCGCCCTCAATCTGAAAGCAAAAGCAAAACTCTTATTCCAGCTAGTTTATTAAGTTAGTTTGCCTTGGCTGTGGACTCAGGACCACTGTGGGTCTCGAACCCATCTGGGGCATTTGCGGTTTATTCGACAGTTGAGGTTAACCAGTTGAGCCACTCAGTCACCCAGGAACTTATTCTCGTTTCTAATATATAAACCTCAAAGTCTGTACTTCGGAAATTTAGCGCCCTAAATCTGAAAGCAAAAGCGAAACTGTTATTCCAGCTAGTGTATTAAGTTAAGTTGCCTTGGCTGTGGACTCAGGACCACTGTGGGTCTCGAACTCATCTGGGGTATTTTGGGGTTCTGTTGACAGTGAGTTAACCAGTTGAGCCACTCCGGTCACCAGAGACTTATTCTCGTTTCTAATATATAAACCTCAAAGTCTATACTTGGGAAATTTAGCGCCCTCAATCTGAAAGCAAAAGCAAAACTCTTATTCCAGCTAGTTTATTAATTTAGGTTGCCTTGGCTGTGGACTCAGGACCACTGTGGGTCTCGAACCCATCTGGGGTATTTTGGGGTTCTATTCACAGTGAATTAACCAGTTCAGCCACTCGATCAACCGAGACTTATTCTCGTTTTCTAATATATAAACCTCAAAGTCTATGCTTGGGAAATTTAGCGCCCTCAATCTGAAGCAAAAGTAAAACTCTTATTCCAGCTAGTTTATTAATTTGGGTTGCCTTGGCTGTGGACTCAGGACCACTGTGGGTCTCGAACCCATCTGGGGTATTTTGGGGTTCTATTCGACAGTGAATTTACCAGTTGAGCCACTCGATCCACCCAGAAACTTATTCTCGTTTCTAATATATAAACCTCAAAGTCTATACTTGGGAAATTTAGCGCCCTCAATCTGAAAGCAAAAGCAAAACTCTTATTCCAGCTAGTTTATTAAGTTAGGTTGCCTTGGCTGTGGACTCAGGACCACTGTGGGTCTCGAACCCATCTGGGGTATTTTGGGGTTTATTCGACAGTGAGTTATCCAGTTGAGCCACTCGATCAACCAGGAACTTATTCTCGTTTCTAATATATAAACCTCAAAGTCTGTACTTGGGAAATTTAGCGCCCTCAATCTGAAAGCAAAGCAAAACACTTATTCCAGCTAGTGTATTAAGTTAAGTTGCCTTGGCTGTGGACTCAGGACCACTGTGGGTCTCGAACCAATCTCGGGTATAATAGGGTTCTATTCGACAGTGAATAAACCAGTTCAGCCACTCGATCCAACCGGGAACGTATTCTCGGTTCTAATATATAAACCTCAAAAGTCTATGCTTGGGAATTTAGCGCCCTCAATCTGAAAGCAAAAGCAAAACTCTTATTCCAGCTAGTTTATTAAGCTAGCTTGCTGTCATATCCTGGTATAGTAAACCTAACTTTATAATGGTATGGCCAGCATGCACTCATTGGGTATTGATCACAAATGTTCCAGTTCAGTAATTAGTAAAGTTGTATATAAAGTGGAGCACGTGTAAATATAGTTGTTGAAGTCAATTCCGAGTTTCTCTGCGTACTAGTTATCTATGCGTTGTACCTGCACTATAACATTTATAGGGACCAAGTTATTTGAATTTACGTTACAAATCTTACAGAAACAGTTTCAACCTTCCCTTAATGTGGTGGCCGAAAGATACCAGTTCCGGCAACGTTCACAGCAAGTTGATGAGAAGATTGATACGTTCATTTCGGCGTTACGTGAACTGGCAAAAACATGCGACTTTGATGATTTTTAGACCAAATGATACGAGACCAGGTGGTAGAAGAAGACAAACAGCAGCAAAATAAGAGAAAGGTTGCTAATGGAAAAGAGCTAACACTTTCAAAGACCAGAGAAATTGCACATCGTGTGGAAAATGCAGTGCGTGAGGCAAGGGCGTTGTCCCAAGGGACTGAAAGCAAACTCTACGGCGCCAGCTTCAGTGAATAAAGTTTGCACCCGTCGCAGGGCTGTCACTCTTGATTTGCCGTTTTCCCCCACCACGCATGCGCATTTCCCCAACGTTATCCCTACATACTTAGTATCATTTTTTTCCCTACAAAATTTCGTTTCCCCAACGAATTAGTTATTAATTAACGTTTTTCCCTACAAAATGTTGTTTTCCCCTTCGAATAAGTTATTAATTAGGCCCAACTTCGAATTAAATAACTAGGCATAATGACCAGATGTGTAGGCCTTCGGAAATATAGTCTTCCTGGATGAACGTAAAAAATGCCAAATGGCAACCCTTGTACAGTGTGCAGATAGCTTGAGTATCATAAACCGCAACAGCATTCTTGAAGTATTGCAATAGTAGTGTGACACTCAATATTAGGTGCGCGTATTGTTAGGTGTTACCCTAACTGGGGTCAATAAGAGTTTAAACTACAAGTGTGAACGCTTCATTTTTTCTTGACTGACAACAAACGCACTGGACCCGAAAGAAGTTTTAAGTTTCAAGTTTATTTCTACGTTCATCACAATCATGAAAACTTCAAATACATAACAATGTCCCAGAATGCATTACTACGCATGCGCATACTTAATTTAGAAACACCCTAGCGATATGGCTAATAACTGCGTTATACTGATATGATTAAAGCAGTAGGCCTATATCACGTACATAAATATATAATTTTATTTACAATATTTGTGGATTCTCCTACTCCCCTACAGTATTTCCATTTTTTCCGTGAGGCCCCCTATTCCTACACTTTACTGAAATACCCTACGGTGAGGATTTTCCCCACAGTGGCAGCCTTGCCGCGTCGAGTTAATAAGCAGTGGGTATGTATCGCTAACGACGGCACATAAACTGTCTGCAACACGTGACTGGGGGCGTTACAGGTACGAAACGAGAACAGAGTCAGCGAAATTGCTTCAGGGTGCACCCACTAAATAAACTCCCATAGTAAACAGTGTTAAACACAAAATATTCAAAAATCGTTAAAAATACTTAAAAGTCGTACAGTTTTTAAAACCAAACGAAAAAACATTGATCGATATATAACCTTTTTTCTTCTCTATTTTACTGTCTAAAGTCCAGGTTTCCAGGAAGTTATCCTCATCCCAATGAAAACCACCCTCTACAGTGAGTGAAAACGTCCACACTGAAATACAGCCATGTTGGAAAAAGGCCTTACAGCGAAATCAAATTAGGACCACCTTTTCAGGGCCTAGTGTATACAAAATACTCACAGTTGGAAGTCAAGGACCCCAGGTTATGTTATTGGGCCATTTTTTACACAATCCATCAAATATATGGGCCTCAATTCTTTGTTTTTCAGAATTTTTTTAGGACATACACTTTATGATAAACAGCTTGGCGCATGAATTCCTCACTATTTAGTGGGTGCACCCTTCAGATGCGGCTGTACCCAACCAGACTGAAGCTAGCCGCGAATTGGGCCTGAAAAGCCATCCGCGAATTCGCGGTTGCGAAATCGCGAATGGTTTGCTGGCCCAATTCACGGCTAGCTTCAGTCTGGTCCTAAGCCTAGCGTCACGACCATGAAAAGACTGGTACCTTGTCGAAACGTACTTTTATTTGTTTCAAATTGTGGATGGGAGCCAGGGTTTATTTCGTATATTAATGTCAACAGACTTTCGGCTGAAGAGTGACTAATTTCAAGCAAGAAATTGTCCACTTTAGGGGCCTTGAGGCCTAATAATATCAAACTCATGTTTCAAGGTGAGTAGAGTAATTTCCACACAAAACAGTACCTATAGAATGCAGGCCAAATTTTCCTTTTTCTGAATTTGACAAGGAACCGCAGTTGTGTATTTTTAAGTCAGATTTCGTAAGTTTTTAGACGTAACTAACCTTCGGTGTGGCCTGCATTCTGTAGTACTTGTATCGTCCATGTACGTGATTCGCCGCACTCGTGAAGTTACGCACCTACTTTTGGCTTAGCATTTCTCGGAAAACTTACAAAATTATGGCGTATTACTGGTTGCATAAACTTATCTAAGTCGTGGTTGTTACAGAAATAAAAATAGTGAAATTGTATGATTTAGTGGAAAGTTAGTGCTTGTGAAAGTGGAAAAAGTTGTTTAAGGCCAAGAGAAGACATAGATTTGCGTCCGGAAAATTTCGAAAACACATGAGGCTTTTTTTCATTATTCATTATTCATTATTTCCATTGATCATTAACAGCGCAATCACAAGATGTTTCTTCTAAATTGACGTGTCGCCGTACGTATGGTCGCCTGTGTCCGTACGTGCATCCATTATACCATGGAGGAGTATACGTGCGGGCCGCACACACAGGCATGACAGGCATATTAGATACAAAGGCTCAACAGCGAACGTGTTGTGCATGTGAAGGCGGTACAGTTGCAGGTGCGGATCGGACGGAGTTGCCTACTAGGGTTCAGGGTTCAGGGTTCAGGGTTCAGGGTTCAGGGTTCAGGGTTCAGGGTTCAGGGTTCAGGGTTCAGGGTTCAGGGTTCAGGGTTCAGGGTTCAGGGTTCAGGGTTCAGGGTTCAGGGAGCCGAGGGAGCCGAGGGAGCCGAGGGAGCCGGAGCCGAGGGAGCCGAGGGCCAGGGGCCGAGGGGCCGAGGGGCCGAGGGGCCGAGGGGCCGGGGCCGAGGGGCCGAGGGCCGAGGGCCGAGGCCGAGGGCGAGGGCCGAGGCCGAGGGGAGCCGAGGGCCGAGGCCGAGGCCGAGGCCGAGGCAGGGGCCGAGGGCCGAGGGCCGGGGCCGAGGGCCGAGGGAGCCGAGGCCGGGGCCGAGGGCCGAGGGCCAGGGCCGAGGGGAGCCGAGGAGCCGAGGGAGCAGGGGCCGAGGGCCGAGGGGCCGAGGGCCGAGGGCGGGGGGTGGGAGCCGAGGGGGCCGAGGGCCGAGGGGCCGAGGGGCCGAGGGGCCGAGGGGCCGGAGGCCGAGGGGCCGGGGGCCGAGGGCCGAGGGCCGGGGGGCCGAGGCCGAGGGAGCCGAGCCGAGGGGCCGAGGGGGCCGAGGGCCGAGGGGCGAGGGGCCGAGGGAGCCGAGGGGCCAGGGGCCGAGGGCCGAGGGCCGAGGGGCCGAGGGAGCCGAGGGCCGAGGCCGGGGGCCGGGGCCGAGGCCGAGGGCCGGGGGCCGAGGCCGAGGGCCGAGGCGAGCGAGGGCCGAGGCCGAGGGGCCGAGGCCGAGGGGCCGAGGGGCCGAGGGGCCGAGGGGAGCCGAGGGGCCGAGGCCGGGGGCCGAGGGGCCGGGGCCAGGGCCGAGGGAGCCGAGGCCGAGGGAGCCGAGGGGCCGAGGGGAGCCGAGGGGCCGAGGGGCCGAGGGGGCCGAGGGGCCGAGGCCGAGGGCCGAGGGGGCCGAGGGGAGCCGAGGGGCCGAGGGCCGAGGGCCGAGGGCCGAGGCCGAGGCGAGGGCCGAGGGCCGAGGGCCAGGGGGCCGAGGGAGCCGAGGGGAGCCGAGGGCCGAGGCCGAGGGCCGAGGGGCCGAGGGGCCGAGGGGAGCCGAGGGGCCGAGGCCGAGGCCGAGGGCGAGGGCCGGGAGCCGAGGGAGCCGAGGGAGCCGAGGGAGCCGAGGGAGCCGAGGGGAAAAAGCAAAACTCTGGGTTCAGGGCAAGCTAGCCAGGCCGGGCAAGCCGAGGGGAAAAAGCAAAACTCTGGACCACGGTGGGTCTTGAACCCATCTGCGGAATCTTGGTTTTTTATCTCACAGTGGATTAACCAGTTGAGCCAATTGGTATTTCTAATATATAAACCTCAAAGTCTATACTTGGGGAGATTCAGCCCCCTCAATTGATAGCAAAACTCTTATTCCAGCTAGTTTATTAAGCTAGCTTGCCTTGGCTGTGGACTCAGATCCACTGTGGGTCTCGAACCCATCTGGGGTATTTTGGGGGTTTTATTCGACAGTGAATTAACCAGTTGAGCCACTCGATCACCCAGGAACTTGTTCTCGTTTCTAATATATAAACCTCAAAGTCTATACTTGGGAAATTTAGCGCCCTCAATCTGAAAGCAAAAGCAAAACTCTTATTCCAGCTAGTTTATTAAGTTAGGTTGCCTTGGCTGTGGACTCAGGACCACTGTGGGTCTCGAACCCATCTGGGGCATTGCGGTTTTATTCGACAGTGAGTTAACCAGTTGAGCCACTCGATCCACCCAGGAACTTATTCTCGTTTCTAATATATAAACCTCAAAGTCTGTACTTCGGAAATTTAGCGCCCTAAATCTGAAAGCAAAAGCGAAACTGTTATTCCAGCTAGTGTATTAAGTTAAGTTGCCTTGGCTGTGGACTCAGGACCACTGTGGGTCTCGAACTCATCTGGGGTATTTTGGGGTTCTATTTGACAGTGAGTTAACCAGTTGAGCCACTCGGTCCACCCGGGAACTTATTCTCGTTTCTAATATATAAACCTCAAAGTCTATACTTGGGAAATTTAGCGCCCTCAATCTGAAAGCAAAAGCAAAACTCTTATTCCAGCTAGTTTATTAATTTAGGTTGCCTTGGCTGTGGACTCAGGACCACTGTGGGTCTCGAACCCATCTGGGGTATTTTGGGGTTCTATTCGACAGTGAATTAACCAGTTCAGCCACTCGATCCAACCGGGAACTTATTCTCGTTTCTAATATATAAACCTCAAAGTCTATGCTTGGGAAATTTAGCGCCCTCAATCTGAAAGCAAAAGTAAAACTCTTATTCCAGCTAGTTTATTAATTTAGGTTGCCTTGGCTGTGGACTCAGGACCACTGTGGGTCTCGAACCCATCTGGGGTATTTTGGGGTTCTATTCGACAGTGAATTAACCAGTTGAGCCACTCGATCCACCCAGAACTTATTCTCGTTTCTAATATATAAACCTCAAAGTCTATACTTGGGAAATTTAGCGCCCTCAATCTGAAAGCAAAAGCAAAACTCTTATTCCAGCTAGTTTATTAAGTTAGGTTGCCTTGGCTGTGGACTCAGGACCACTGTGGGTCTCGAACCCATCTGGGGTATTTTGGGGTTTTATTCGACAGTGAGTTATCCAGTTGAGCCACTCGATCCAACCAGGAACTTATTCTCGTTTCTAATATATAAACCTCAAAGTCTGTACTTGGGAAATTTAGCGCCCTCAATCTGAAAGCAAAAGCAAAACTCTTATTCCAGCTAGTGTATTAAGTTAAGTTGCCTTGGCTGTGGACTCAGGACCACTGTGGGTCTCGAACCCATCTGGGGTATTTTGGGGTTCTATTCGACAGTGAATTAACCAGTTCAGCCACTCGATCCAACCGGGAACTTATTCTCGTTTCTAATATATAAACCTCAAAGTCTATGCTTGGGAAATTTAGCGCCCTCAATCTGAAAGCAAAAGCAAAACTCTTATTCCAGCTAGTTTATTAAGCTAGCTTGCTGTCGTATCCTGGTATAGTAAACCTAACTTTATAATGGTATGGCCGGCATGCACTCATTGGGTATTGATCACAAATGTTCCAGTTCAGTAATTAGTAAAGTTGTATATAAAGTGGAGCACGTGTAAATATAGTTGTTGAAGTCAATTCCGAGTTTCTCTGCGTACTAGTTATCTATGCGTTGTACCTGCACTATAACATTTTATAGGGACCAAGTTATTTGAATTTACGTTACAAATCTTACAGAAACAGTTTCAACCTTCCCTTAATGTGGTGGCCGAAAGATACCAGTTCCGGCAACGTTCACAGCAAGTTGATGAGAAGATTGATACGTTCATTTCGGCGTTACGTGAACTGGCAAAAACATGCGACTTTGATGATTTTTAGACCAAATGATACGAGACCAGGTGGTAGAGAAGACAAACAGCGGCAAAATAAGAGAAAGGTTGCTAATGGAAAAAGAGCTAACACTTTCAAAGACCAGAGAAATTGCACATCGTGTGGAAAATGCAGTGCGTGAGGCAAGGGCGTTGTCCCAAGGGACTGAAAGCAAACTCTACGGCGCCAGCTTCAGTGAATAAAGTTTGCACCCGTCGCAGGGCTGTCACTCTTGATTTGCCGTTTTTCCCCCACGCATGCGCATTTCCCCAACGTTATCCTACATACTTAGTATCATTTTTTTCCTACAAAATTTCGTTTCCCCAACGAATTAGTTATTAATTAACGTTTTCCTACAAAATGTTGTTTTCCCCTTCGAATAAGTTATTAATTAGGCCCAACTTCGAATTAAATAACTAGGCATAATGACCAGATGTGTAGGCCTTCGGAAATATAGTCTTCCTGGATGAACGTAAAAATGCCAAATGGCAAACCTTGTACAGTGTGCAGATGGCTTGAGTATCATAAACCGCAACAGCATTCTTGAAGTATTGCAATAGTAGTGTGACACTCAATATTAGGTGCGCGTATTGTTAGGTGTTACCCTAACTGGGGTCAATCAGAGTTTAAACTACAAGTGTGAGCGCTTCATTTTTTCTTGACTGACAACAAACGCACTGGACCCGAAAGAAGTTTTAAGTTTCAAGTTTATTTCTACGTTCATCACAATCATGAAAACTTCAAATACATAACAATGTCCCAGAATGCATTACTACGCATGCGCATACTTAATTTAGAAACACCCTAGCGATATGGTTAATAACTGCGTTATACTGATATGATTAAAGCAGTAGGCCTATATCACGTACATAAATATATAATTTTGTTACAATATTTGTGGATTCTCCTACTCCCCCTACAGTATTTCCATTTTTTTCCGTAGGGGCCACCTATTCCCTACACTTTACTGAAATACCCTACGGTAGGGATTTTCCCCACGAGTGGTAGCCTTGCCGCGTCGAGTTAATAAGCGAGTGGGTATGTATCGCCCAACGACGGCACATAAACTGTCTGCAACACGTGACTGGGGGCGTTACAGGTACGAAACGAGAACAGAGTCAGCGAAATTGCTTCAGGGTGCACCCCACTAAATAAACTCCCATAGTAAACAGTGTTAAACACAAAATATTCAAAATCGTTAAAAATACTTAAAAGTCGTACAGTTTTAAAACCAAACGAAAAACATTGATCGATATATAACCTTTTTTCTTCTCTATTTACTGTCTAAAGTCCAGGTTTCCAGGAAGTTATCCTCATCCCAATGAAAACCACCCTCTACAGTAGTGAAAACGTCCACACTGAAATACAGCCATGTTGGAAAAAGGCCTTACGCTTGAAATCAAATTAGGACCACCTTTTCAGGGCCTAGTGTATACAAAATACTCACAGTTGGAAGTCAAGGACCCCAGGTTATGTTATTGGGCCATTTTTTACACAATCCATCAAATATATGGGCCTCAATTCTTTGTTTTTCAGAAAATTTTGAGGACATACACTTTATGATAAACAGCTTGGCGCATGAATTCCTCACTATTTAGTGGGTGCACCCTTCAGACTGACAACAAACGCACTGGACCCGAAAGAAGTTTTAAGTTTCAAGTTTATTTCTACGTTCATCACAATCATGAAAACTTCAAATACATAACAATGTCCCAGAATGCATTACTACGCATGCGCATACTTAATTTAGAAACACCCTAGCGATATGGCTAATAACTGCGTTATACTGATATGATTAAAGCAGTAGGCCTATATCACGTACATAAATATATAATTTTGTTACAATATTTGTGGATTGTCCTACTCCCCCCTACAGTATTTCCATTTTTTCCGTAGGGGCCCCCCCTATTCCCTACACTTTACTGAAATACCCTACGGTAGGGATTTTTCCCCACGAGTGGCAGCCTTGCCGCGTCGAGTTAATAAGCGAGTGGGTATGTATCGCCCAACGACGGCACATAAACTGTCTGCAACACGTGACTGGGGCGTTACAGGTACGAAACGAGAACAGAGTCAGCGAAATTGCTTCAGGGGTGCCCACTAAATAAACTCCCATAGTAAACAGTGTTAAACACAAAATATTCAAAAATCGTTAAAAATACTTAAAAGTCGTACAGTTTTAAAACCAAACGAAAAACATTGATCGATATATAACCTTTTTTCTTCTCTATTTACTGTCTAAAGTCCAGGTTTCCAGGAAGTTATCCTCATCCCAATGAAAACCACCCTCTACAGTAGTGAAAACGTCACACTGAAATACAGCCATGTTGGAAAAAGGCCTTGCAGCGAAATCAAATTAGGACCACCTTTTCAGGGCCTAGTGTATACAAAATACTCACAGTTGAAGTCAAGGACCCCAGGTTATGTTATTGGGCCATTTTTTACACAATCCATCAAATATATGGGCCTCAATTCTTTGTTTTTCAGAAAATTTTGAGGACATACACTTTATGATAAACAGCTTGGCGCATGAATTCCTCACTATTTAGTGGGTGCACCCTTCAGACTGACAACAAACGCACTGGACCCGAAAGAAGTTTTAAGTTTCAAGTTTATTTCTACGTTCATCACAATCATGAAAACTTCAAATACATAACAATGTCCCAGAATGCATTACTACGCATGCGCATACTTAATTTAGAAACACCCTAGCGATATGGCTAATAACTGCGTTATACTGATATGATTAAAGCAGTAGGCCTATATCACGTACATAAATATATAATTTTGTTACAATATTTGTGGATTGTCCTACTCCCCCCTACAGTATTTCCATTTTCCGTGGGCCCCCTATTCCTACACTTTACTGAAATACCCTACGGTGAGTTTTTTCCCCACAGTGGCAGCCTTGCCGCGTCGAGTTAATAAGCAGTGGGTATGTATCGCCCAACGACGGCACATAAACTGTCTGCAACACGTGACTGGGGGCGTTACAGGTACGAAACGAGAACAGAGTCAGCGAAATTGCTTCAGGGGTGCACCCACTAAATAAACTCCATAGTAAACAGTGTTAAACACAAAATATTCAAAAATCGTTAAAAATACTTAAAAAGTCGTACAGTTTTTAAAACCAAACGAAAAACATTGATCGATATATAACCTTTTTCTTCTCTATTTACTGTCTAAAGTCCAGGTTTCCAGGAAGTTATCCTCATCCCAATGAAAACCACCCTCTACAGTAGTGAAAACGTCCACACTGAAATACAGCCATGTTGGAAAAAGGCCTTACGCTTGAAATCAAATTAGGACCACCTTTTCAGGGCCTAGTGTATACAAAATACTCACAGTTGGAAGTCAAGGACCCCAGGTTATGTTATTGGGCCATTTTTTACACAATCCATCAAATATATGGGCCTCAATTCTTTGTTTTTCAGAAAATTTTGAGGACATACACTTTATGATAAACAACAGCGCATGAATTCCTCACTATTTAGTGGGTGCACCCTTCAGATGCGGCTGTACCCAACCAGACTGAAGCTAGCCGCAATTGGGCCTGAAAAGCCATCCGCGAATTCGCGGTTGCGAAATCGCGAATGGTTTGCTGGCCCAATTCACGGCTATGCTTCAGTCTGGTCCACAAGCCTAACGTCACGACCATGAAAAGACTGGTACCTTGTCGAAACGTACTTTTATTTGTTTCAAATTGGGGATGGGAGCCAGGGTTTATTTCGTATATTAATGTCAACAGACTTTCGGCTGAAGAGTGACTAATTTCAAGCGAAATTGTCCACTTTAGGGGGCCTTGAGGCCTAATAATATCAAACTCATGTTTCAAGGTGAGTGAAGTAATTTCCACACAAAACAGTACCTATAGAATGCAGGGCCAAATTTTCCTTTTTCTGAATTTGACCAAGGAACCGCAGTTGTGTATTTTTTAAGTCAGATTTCGTAAGTTTTTAGACGTAACTAACCTTCAAGTGTGGCCTGCATTCTGTAGTACTTGTATCGTCCATGTACGTGATTCGCCGCACTCGTGAAGTTACGCACCTACTTTTGACTTAGCATTTCTCGGAAAACTTACAAAATTATGGCGTATTACTGGTTGCATAAACTTATCTAAGTCGTGGTTGTTACAGAAATAAAAATAGTGAAATTGTATGATTTACTGGAAAGTTAGTGCTTGTGAAAGTGGAAAAAGTTGTTTAAGGCCAATAGAAGACATAGATTTGCGTCCGGAAAATTTCGAAAACACATGAGGCTTTTTTTCATTATTCATTATTCATTATTTCCATTGATCATTAACAGCGCAATCACAAGATGTTTCTTCTAAATTGACGTGTCGCCGTACGTATGGTCGCCTGTGTCCGTACGTGCATCCATTATACCATGGAGGAGTATACGTGCGGGCCGCACACACAGGCATGACAGGCATATTAGATACAAAGGCTCAACAGCGAACGTGTTGTGCATGTGAAGGCGGTACAGTTGCAGGTGCGGATCGGACGAGTTGCCTACTAAGGTTCAGGGTTCCAGGGTTCAGGGTTCAGGGTTCAGGGTTCAGGGTTCAGGTTCAGGGTTCAGGGTTCAGGGTTCAGGGGTTCCAGTTCCGGGGTTCAGGGTTCAGGGTTCAGGGTTCAGGGCCGGGGTTCAGGGGCCGGGGGCGGGGGGCGAGGGGCCGAGGGGCCGAGGGGCCGGGGGCAGGGCCGGGGCCGAGGGGCCGAGGGGCCGAGGGGCCGAGGGCGAGGGCAGGGGGGCCGAGGCCGAGGGGCCGAGGGCCGAGGCCGAGGGGCGAGGCCGAGGGGCCGAGGCCGGGGGCCGGGGAGCCGAGGCCGAGGGCCGAGGGCCGAGGCCGAGCCGAGGCCGAGGGGCCGAGGGCCGAGGGGCCGAGGGGCCGAGGGGCCGGGGCCGAGGGAGCCGAGGGCCGAGGGGCGAACCGAGGGCCGAGGGAGCCGAGGCCGAGGCCGAGGGCCGAGGGGCCGAGGGAGCCGAGGGCCGAGGGCCGAGGGCCGAGGCAGGGGAGCCGAGGGGCCGAGGGCCGAGGGGCCAGGGGAGCCGAGAGCCGAGGGCCGAGGGCCGAGGGAGCCGAGGGCGAGCAGGGGAGCCGAGGGCGAGGGGCCGAGGGGCCGAGGGGCCGAGGCCGAGGGAGGCCGAGGGGCCGAGGGGGCCGAGGGGAGCCGGGCCGAGGGCCGAGGGGCCGAGGGGCCGGGGCCGAGGGGCGAGGGGCCGAGGGCCGAGAGAGCCGAGGCCAGGGGCCGAGGGGAACCCGAGGAGCCGAGGGGCCGAGGGGCCGAGGGCCGAGGGGCCGAGGGGAGCCGAGGGCCGAGGGCAGGGGAGCCGAGGCCGGGAGCCGAGGAGCCGAGGGGCCGAGGGCGAGGGAGCCGAGGGGCCGGGGCCGAGGGGCCGAGGGCCGAGGGAGCCGAGGGCGAGCCGAGGGGCCGAGGGGCGAGGGCCGAGGGGCCGAGGCGAGGCGAGGCCGAGGGGCGAGGGAGCCGAGGGAGCCGAGGGAGCCGAGGGGAAAAAGCAAAACTCTGGGTTCAGGGCAAGCTAGCCAGGCCGGGCAAGCCGAGGGGAAAAAGCAAAACTCTGGACCACGGTGGGTCTTGAACCCATCTGGGGAATCTTGGTTTTTTATCTCACAGTGGATTAACCAGTTGAGCCAATTGGTCGCCACCACCGCCCCCGAATTTCTAATATATAAACCTCAATATCTATACTTGGGGCGATTCAGCCCCCTCAATTGATAGCAAAACTATTATTCCAGCTAGTTTATTAAGCTAGCTTGCCTTGGCTGTGGACTCAGGACCACTGTGGGTCTCGAACCCATCTGGGGTATTTTGGGGTTCTATTCGACAGTGAATTAACCAGTTGAGCCACTCTCAGTCCACCCAGGAACTTGTTCTCGTTTCTAATATATAAACCTCAAAGTCTATACTTGGGAAATTTAGCGCCCTCAATCTGAAAGCAAAAGCAAAACTCTTATTCCAGCTAGTTTATTAAGTTAGGTTGCCTTGGCTGTGGACTCAGGACCACTGTGGGTCTCGAACCCATCTGGGGCATTTTGCGGTTTTATTCGACAGTGAGTTAACCAGTTGAGCCACTCGATCCACCCAGGAACTTATTCTCGTTTCTAATATATAAACCTCAAAGTCTGTACTTCGGAAATTTAGCGCCCTAAATCTGAAAGCAAAAGCGAAACTGTTATTCCAGCTAGTGTATTAAGTTAAGTTGCCTTGGCTGTGGACTCAGGACCACTGTGGGTCTCGAACTCATCTGGGGTATTTTGGGGTTCTATTTGACAGTGAGTTAACCAGTTGAGCCACTCGGTCCACCCGGGAACTTATTCTCGTTTCTAATATATAAACCTCAAAGTCTATACTTGGGAAATTTAGCGCCCTCAATCTGAAAGCAAAAGCAAAACTCTTATTCCAGCTAGTTTATTAATTTAGGTTGCCTTGGCTGTGGACTCAGGACCACTGTGGGTCTCGAACCCATCTGGGGTATTTGGGGTTCTATTCGACAGTGAATTAACCAGTTCAGCCACTCAGTCCAACCGGGGAACTTATTCTCGTTTCTAATATATAAACCTCAAAGTCTATGCTTGGGAAATTTAGCGCCCTCAATCTGAAAGCAAAAGTAAAACTCTTATTCCAGCTAGTTTATTAATTTAGGTTGCCTTGGCTGTGGACTCAGGACCACTGTGGGTCTCGAACCCATCTGGGGTATTTTTGGATTCTATTCGACAGTGAGTTAACCAGTTGAGCCACTCGATCCACCCAGGAAGTTATTCTCGTTTCTAATATATAAACCTCAAAGTCTATACTTGGGAAATTTAGCGCCCTCAATCTGAAAGCAAAAGCAAAACTCTTATTCCAGCTAGTTTATTAAGTTAGGTTGCCTTGGCTGTGGACTCAGGACCACTGTGGGTCTCGAACCCATCTGGGGTATTTTGGGGTTTTATTCGACAGTGATTTAACCAGTTGAGCCACTCAGTCAACCAGGAACTTATTCTCGTTTCTAATATATAAACCTCAAAGTCTATACTTGGGAAATTTAGCGCCCTCAATCTGAAAGCAAAAGCAAAACTCTTATTCCAGCTAGTGTATTAAGATAAGTTGCATTGGCTGTGGACTCCAGGACCACTGTGGGTCTCGAACCCATCTGGGGTATTTTGGGGTTCTATTCGACAGTGAATTAACCAGTTCAGCCACTCGATCCAACCGGGAACTTATTCTCGTTTCTAATATATAAACCTCAAAGTCTATGCTTGGGAAATTTAGCGCCCTCAATCTGAAAGCAAAAGCAAAACTCTTATTCCAGCTAGTTTATTAAGCTAGCTTGCTGTCGTATCCTGGTATAGTAAACCTAACTTTATAATGGTATGGCCGGCATGCACTCATTGGGTATTGATCACAAATGTTCCAGTTCAGTAATTAGTAAAGTTGTATATAAAGTGGAGCACGTGTAAATATAGTTGTTGAAGTCAATTCCGAGTTTCTCTGCGTACTAGTTATCTATGCGTTGTACCTGCACTATAACATTTTATAGGGACCAAGTTATTTGAATTTACGTTACAAATCTTACAGAAACAGTTTCAACCTTCCCTTAATGTGGTGGCCGAAAGATACCAGTTCCGGCAACGTTCACAGCAAGTTGATGAGAAGATTGATACGTTCATTTCGGCGTTACGTGAACTGGCAAAAACATGCGACTTTGATGATTTTTAGACCAAATGATACGAGACCAGGTGGTAGAGAAGACAAACAGCAGCAAAATAAGAGAAAGGTTGCTAATGGAAAAAGAGCTAACACTTTCAAAGACCAGAGAAATTGCACATCGTGTGGAAAATGCAGTGCGTGAGGCAAGGGCGTTGTCCCAAGGGACTGAAAGCAAACTCTACGGCGCCAGCTTCAGTGAATAAAGTTTGCACCCGTCGCAGGGCTGTCACTCTTGATTTGCCGTTTTCCCCCACCACGCATGCGCATTTCCCCAACGTTATCCCTACATACTTAGTATCATTTTTTTTCCTACAAAATTTCGTTTCCCCAACGAATTAGTTATTAATTAACGTTTTTCCCTACAAAATGTTGTTTTCCCCTTCGAATAAGTTATTAATTAGGCCCAACTTCGAATTAAATAACTAGGCATAATGACCAGATGTGTAGGCCTTCGGAAATATAGTCTTCCTGGATGAACGTAAAAAATGCCAAATGGCAACCCTTGTACAGTGTGCAGATAGCTTGAGTATCATAAACCGCAACAGCATTCTTGAAGTATTGCAATAGTAGTGTGACACTCAATATTAGGTGCGCGTATTGTTAGGTGTTACCCTAACTGGGGTCAATAAGAGTTTAAACTACAAGTGTGAACGCTTCATTTTTTCTTGACTGACAACAAACGCACTGGACCCGAAAGAAGTTTTAAGTTTCAAGTTTATTTCTACGTTCATCACAATCATGAAAACTTCAAATACATAACAATGTCCCAGAATGCATTACTACGCATGCGCATACTTAATTTAGAAACACCCTAGCGATATGGCTAATAACTGCGTTATACTGATATGATTAAAGCAGTAGGCCTATATCACGTACATAAATATATAATTTTGTTACAATATTTGTGGATTGTCCTACTCCCCCCTACAGTATTTCCATTTTTTCCGTAGGGGCCCCCCCTATTCCCTACACTTTACTGAAATACCCTACGGTAGGGATTTTTCCCCACGAGTGGCAGCCTTGCCGCGTCGAGTTAATAAGCGAGTGGGTATGTATCGCCCAACGACGGCACATAAACTGTCTGCAACACGTGACTGGGGGCGTTACAGGTACGAAACGAGAACAGAGTCAGCGAAATTGCTTCAGGGTGCACCCCACTAAATAAACTCCCATAGTAAACAGTGTTAAACACAAAATATTCAAAAATCGTTAAAAAATACTTAAAAGTCGCACAGTTTTAAAACCAAAAGAAAAAATATTGATCGATATATATCCTTTTATTTTCTTCTCTATTTACTGTCCAGGTTTCCAGGGAGTTATCCTCATCCCAATGAAAACCACCTTCTACAGTAGTGAAAACGTCCACACTGAAAAGCAGCCATTTTGGAAAAAGGCCTTACGCTTGAAATCAAATTAGGACCACCTTTTCAGGGCCCTAGTGTATACAAAATACTCACAGTTGAAGTCAAGGACCCCAGGTTATGTTATTGGGCCATTTTTACACAATCCATCAAATATATGGGCCTCAATTCTTTGTTTTCAGAAAATTTTGAGGACATACACTTTATGATAAACAGCTTGGCGCATGAATTCCTCACTATTTAGTGGGTGCACCCTTCAGATGCGGCTGTACCAAGCAGACTGAAGCTAGCCGCGAATTGGGCCTGAAAAGCCATCCGCGAATTCGCGGTTGCGAAATCGCGAATGGTTTGCTGGCCCAATTCACGGCTAGCTTCAGTCTGGTCCACAAGCCTAGCGTCACGACCATGAAAAGACTGGTACCTTGTCGAAACGTACTTTTATTTGTTTCAAATTGTGGATGGGAGCCAGGGTTTATTTCGTATATTAATGTCAACAGACTTTCGGCTGAAGAGTGACTAATTTCAAGCACTAAATTGTCCACTTTTAGGGGCCTTGAGGCCTAATAATATCAAACTCATGTTTCAAGGTGAGTAGAGTAATTTCCACACAAAACAGTACCTATAGAATGCAGGGCCAAATTTTTCCTTTTTCTGAATTTGACCAAGGAACCGCAGTTGTGTATTTTTAAGTCGAGATTTCGTAAAAGTTTTAGACGTAACTAACCTTCGGTGTGACCTGCATTCTGTAGTACTTGTATCGTCCATGTACGTGATTCGCCGCACTCGTGAAGTTACGCACCTACTTTTGGCTTAGCATTTCTCGGAAAACTTACAAAATTATGGCGTATTACTGGTTGCATAAACTTATCTAAGTCGTGGTTGTTACAGAAAAAAAAAAAGAGAAATTGTATGATTTAGTGGAAAGTTAGTGCTTGTGAAAGTGGAAAAAGTTGTTTAAGGCCAAGAGAAGACATAGATTTGCGTCCGGAAAATTTCGAAAACACATGAGGCTTTTTTTCATTATTCATTATTCATTATTTCCATTGATCATTAACAGCGCAATCACAAGATGTTTCTTCTAAATTGACGTGTCGCCGTACGTATGGTCGCCTGTGTCCGTACGTGCATCCATTATACCATGGAGGATTATACGTGCGGGCCGCACACACAGGCATGACAGGCATATTAGATACAAAGGCTCAACAGCGAACGTGTTGTGCATGTGAAGGCGGTACAGTTGCAGGTGCGGATCGGACGGAGTTGCCTACTAGGGTTCAGGGTTCAGGGTTCAGGGTTCAGGGTTCAGGGTTCAGGGTTCAGGGTTCAGTTTTAGCGCGATGCGACCTTTTTTGTGAACGACGTACGCAGGACTAAGACTGTAAGAGAACATGTGCTAATGATTATAGCGCACATACTGGTGGAAATTTTGTAAAAACTTCGTGTTACTGATGTGGATGATTTGGAACTAAATTTGTTTGGTGGAAATGGCCGGGCAAGCTAGCCAGGCCTGGCCGGGCAAGCCAGCCGGGCAAGCCAGCCGGGCAAGCCAGCCGGGCAAGGGGGGTGTTTTGTGGAAAATGGAAAAAAAAACTCTGGACTACAGCTCGTCTCACGGTACGTGGATCTTGTCGCAAACTGTGCACCTCACGATGAATCCTTTCACGCAAGTCCTGCATGTTGTGTGGAGGGGTGCTGAAAACTTTGTTCTTCAAATGACCCCACAAAAAGAAGTCGCAGGGGGTGAGGTCTGGTGACCTTGGGGGCCATTCAACGGGGAGGTTCAGAAATCACGCGTTCATGAAAGAGTTCTTGGAGGCGATTTCGAACAGCGATGAGACGATGGGCTGGTGCACCATCTTGAGCCCACCACACATAACGGAACATTCCATTTTGCTGTCGCTGGAAGTGGATCTCCATCTGTGGCACAACCTCCTCGTTGATCATTTGAAGATAGGCCTGACCATTGACATTTCACTCAATCTAATGATTGAACATAAATCTGTGTCGATTTTGTTCAGCAGGAAAGTGAACCAACTGCAATTGTGCACCACAATTTCAAGACAGTGGTGCTCAATGATGTGTGACCCTGGAGTGTAACCCAAGGTATCATTGGAAAGCACATAGCTTCTGCTTTAAGATGATACCATGCTTTTTGCTGGTAAACATATAGTCTGGCCATATTAACCCTTTAAAGTAGGATTACCTTTTTTTTAAACACACTGTATAACAATAAAATATAGAAAATATTAAAAAATTAATAAAAAATATAAGGACCTCATTGGCCAGGTCAAGGTGACCATTGAGGTCATACTTGGGTCATCCTCTTTACATTGATACCTAACAGTGCCCGGCCAAAATGGTCTGACCACTAGAAACTGACCATTACATTTGGGGCGTTTTTAACAGCATGTACACTGTATATATCACAATAAAAATATTAAAAAATTAATAAAAAATATAAGGACCCCAATGGCCGGATCATGGTGACCTTTGAGGTCATCCTTGGGTCATCCTCTATACATTGATACCTAACAGTGCCCGGCCAAAAGGGTCTGACCACTAGAAACTGACCATTACATTTGGGGCGTTTTTAACAGTATGTACCCTGTATATAGTAAATATTTAAAAATTAATAAAAATTCTAAGGACCCCAATGGCCGGGTCAAGGTCACCATTGAGGTCATCCTTGGGTCATCCTCTTTACATTGATACCAAACAGTGCCCGGCCAAAAGGGTCTGACCACTAGAAACTGACCATTACATTTGGGGCGTTTTTAACAGCATGTACACTGTATATATGACAATAAAAATATTAAACAATTTATAAAAAATATAAGGACCCCAATGGCCGGGTCAAGGTGACCTTTGAGGTCATCCTTGGGTCATCCTCTATACATTGATACCTAACAGTGCCCGACCAAAAGGGTCTGACCACTAGAAACTGACCGAATGCAATTGTCCCATATAGGACATGCATTAAATCGAATGTCAAACCAGTAACCGTTACTTGTTTGATATTGAATGTCAAACGTCGAATAAGTAACCAACTTCACGCCGGTCTCCAGAACAGTATTACTCCACGAACAATTATGGTTTCAGTCAAAGCACTTAATAGTTATACTGGAAGCACTGCTTCAAAACTTACGAGGTCGTTTTCCTAGTTCCGGATAGCAACGTAAAGTTAATCATTAACAGCAGTTTGGTGGATGAAAATTACAAAATATATAGTTCATTATAAGTTACTCCTTACCTAGGTATGTGCGTATCCCACGCATTGTCGCAAATCTTTTCGGCCGCGGCCTCAATCTCGGGTTGAATCGCCGTGGCGAAGAACACCGTGGAGATAGCGCTTTGTAACGTTTCGCTGAGGCTGTTCTTTTTGACGTACCCAGGAGGTTTTTTTTCGAAGATGTAGATCACATATTCTACTTCAACCTCGTTCTCAAATTTTCTGAATGCGGCATCTAGAAGTTTCCAAAAAAAATTCTCGAAATTTGGGTTTGTTCTTGCTCATCAAAACCATCGACGATTTACTCAAAGGTTAGTAAAACACCTTATCAAACCACAATATTAATTTTTCTATACTTGTTTTCTACCTCTTGGCCAATTTTGACGGCGATTGGACGATTAGCAGTTACGTTTTTTTGATGAGCAGAAATCGATGTCAACCAAAGATTGTAATGCGCCGCGTTCAGCACGCTACATTGTGTACCATTTTTGATGTCAACAAAACGAACGTTCAATCGGCCGAATTTTCAGTCCGATAAATCGTCCGTTTAAACCTATATACATCGGCGTAACACAATAATATTAGTTCTCATAACTTATTTCATTTTTTTCATTTTTCCAGTCCAATATTATTATTTTTTTTTAATGTTTAATTAAATCAGGGATAAGAATTTCTCGCGGATTTCAGTATAAATATTTAAAAATCCTCATATTTTGAGTAATTTGAATGTTTTTTAATTTTTTTAATTTATTTTCATTATTTTGTTTCATACATGTATATATACAGTCCAATATAATTTATAAATTGTTCTAATATTTAATTAAATCAGGGATGAGAATCTTTCGAAGATTTCAGTGTAAAAATATAAAAATAGTCCTCAGATTTGAGTTTTTATTTTTTTCATTATTTTTTTTCATTATTATTATTTTTTTTTAACACATTTTTTTGGTATTTCTTATTTGTAAATCAGCACTACAAAACAACTAATCATTGAATTAGCCTGGAAATAGGTTATTATTCTTCCTCTTTTCCCAAGCATTCCAGTGATACCAACCTTTTGAAAATCGGACAAGAATTTTGAAAGTTATGATATGGAATCCGAGAAAATCTAGGAAACGGGTCACAAGTCAAATTTACATTTCTTTAGTTTTTTCTTATAAAATATTTGCCATTTACAGGCCTAAAATTGCCGGATTCAACATGTCATAACTTCCTTATTTTTGGTCACAGGAAGATGATCCTTATATCATTGTAATCGTCTATTCAAGACCTTGACAATGATACCAGTTGTATTGGAATCTGTTAATTTTGAAATTTGTTGTCACATAGCTACCTTACCTCAGTAAAGTATCATTGTTTTATCTGAAGCATGGATTAAACAGATTTTTTTATTTATTTCAAGCTGTCCAGAAGGCAGAACCGGAAAAAATGCGAAACTAAAATGAAACTTACCACTTTATATTTGTCCGAAATTATTAGTTTTCCGTCTGCACACGAAAGATAGTGCCTGCCGTATTTCGAAAAACTTTCTAACCTTTTCGGCTTGTTCGAAATTGGTTACCCAGCCTTTAAAGTTATTACTACCTTCCGTCCATAATGACGTCCATCCCACAGGAGTGTCCATAACTGTACACGGCGCACCCCCGAAAATCGGGATTAAAGCGTATAAAAGTGTGAGTGTGTGGAGACGATCGACAGTGAGAACTTTCTACAACTAGACTGTGTGAGCTACAAAAGTCGCGCGCTTTGCCTCGATATCGATTTGACATCTAACCCTCTGGCCCCGCCCCTTACATCAAACATGAATTATGCATATATTTTTATTCATAACAGTGACGTCCGTCCTGTGCATGGTCTCATTTTCCGCCTACCCACTCACACGCGGTAATGTTATCATAACGTAAACGTGCGTGAAATTAAGTTGGTTCCCGTCCGTAACAAAAACCTAATTATGAACAATTGGAAACATGGTTATCAGCGATGTCTGCAACCTTCTTATACTATTGAGGGCGCTATTTATATTTTGCGAATTTTCAAAAGACATGCGGTAGAAAATAGATCAACATGGGGGCGTGTCTCCTGAGCTGCGCCGGCAATATTTTGAATAGGCTTATATAGTTATACAAATGTCGGGGGTGGGGGGAACTTATTTAATTCGAAAAGATGTGTTCCAATGCGCTCATAACAGTTGGGGAAATCCTGGATTTGGCACATCTTTTGAAAGAGCAAAAGTTCAAAAAATTATTAAACTATTTTCAAACTATACTGTATTAAACTGTACAAAATAATTGCCTATCCTGTCAATAATATTTCAAACTGAACTTTTTTTATTTGTCAGTTATTGATGTCTTTTTGATGAATCCGAGTCTCTATGAGCGATTCTAGGAGATATATTAACATTCTGATCAGTAAAATTTCAGAGTATGCCCAGTGGGCAAACTAAATTATAATTAAAATGAATGCATAAATAAATGCACAAATGAATGCACAAATAAATAAAAAGATAAATTCAGTATTTAATGTATAAGTTAATATATATAAATACATAATTGGTTGAAAATCACTGAGGAAGCAAACATAATTAACCATCAACAGCTGGCAATTAAAAATCGAAAAAGTAATTTTACAAATTAAAACAAAATTTATTATATAAATATTACAGACCTATATAAAAGAAGCATAATATACCTAATACAATTAATATTATTTTGTTTTAATACATCACAGAACTAACAACTGACACAAGAATACCACCCCTTGAAACCTTCCCCGCCACCCCTCAAAACCTTCCCCTCCACCCTCAAAACCTTCCCTGCCACCCTCAAAACCTTCCCCCTGCCACCCCTCAAAATCTTCCTCCGCCACCCCTCAAACCTTCCCCCGCCACCCCTCAAAACCTTCCCCCGCCACCCCTCAAAATCTTCCTCCGCCACCCCTCAAACCTTCCCCCGCCACCCCTCAAAACCTTCCCCCACCCTATTGACCTGCAATACTGTCTTTTTATCCCATTAAATTTTTTTAAGCTGTCAGCTGCTAATCATGCGTCTCTTCTTGGTAAATTTGCATTCCCCACCTCAATCACTGTCCTTTGGCTTCGAGATCACGCAAACAGTTGTATGTTGCCTTCTGCAGTGAAAGGAACCTCGGATCGGTACCCAGCCCAAATGGAGAGAAGTGACTGGACAAGTAGGCGATACCAAGGCCGTGTTTGGGATCAGCTAAACACTGCTGGCCCCCCGCACCGGGATGACCGAACTGCTTGTTACCCTGGAAATGATAACCAACCATAATATTTGATTTTATACGGGAATAACAGTTTGTCGCACAGTTAATGACCGGTGTGGTCAAGGGCGATAAGCACACAACAGGTCATGAAAAAACCAGTAAAGACCAAGCATCAAACTGTTATTCCCGTTCATAAATGGGGTGTATTAACGGATGATAAAGACATGGCTTATCAAAATTAGAGCAGCGATGTATATATGCCAGCTGTTCGCCAGCTGTTTTGTGCATCATGCGATGTGAATTTGAACTAATCGGAGTGACGAAGACTGGCATCACGTACCTGACTCGTGTACTTTGGAAGTGTTTTGTGTGTCCCCAATACATGAATTTTTCTATTTGGTTTTATTCAAGAAAAATTTAAATTTGTTTACATTTTGAAAACGAAATCGATACAGGCATTTATCAATTTAAAACATCCCTCAAGATTAAATTGTACTTGCATCTCACTGTAAAGCGCTGTGATACTGTTTGTGTAAGAGCACTATATAAATGCCTTCGTTGTATTGTATTGTATTATAATGGGAATAACAGTTTGACGCTTGGTCTTCACCGCATATTAATGACCTGTTTTGTGCGTGGTCGCCCGTGATGTGTAGCAATATTACTTGACCGACATAGCAATAGCAGTCATGGAAAGCTAGGCATAACCTATTGGTTAATCAATGTTGTTTTGACTGACAGGCTGGATTGATGTATTCAACAAAGGTGGGTGGAATTCTTACCTCAAATTCGGTCAACAAGAATCCTGTTGAAAAAGTGCTTTTGAAACCAAACAACTTGTCATTGGTTGGAGATCGGGCTTCGCTGAAAATCCTATCCACCATTCCTTCTGACAGTAACCTTTGTCCTTCAAGTGTCTGTCCACCATTGGCAGAGTATCCCATAAACCTTTGCGATGGCACATGCTGTTCCGATGCCAGAGGCAGATGGATTCTCCAGCGCTCTGGCTTCAGGTTGTATCAGCTTACGGAACTTTTAAGAAAACAGACAGATCAAATAATTGTATAGTCCTTTAGAAATGATAAAACAGTAGGAAATTGAATACAAAAATATTTGAACAAAATTTGTTTATTTTGCTACATCCATTTTGCATGTGTATCTCACACTCACAAGCATTGAGTTTAAAAATCTTGAGTATTGAGCTGATCTCCAAGCAACAGAGTTCAATCTCAAGCACTGACCTCCAAATCTATAAAGAAGAAAAATAGTTCCAAATCTCAAGAACTGAATCTAAATCTCAATCGATAAGCTCTCGATAAGCTCAAGCATTGTGTTAAAAATTCAATTGCATTTAGATCTCAAGCATTGCGCTTCAAGCATTACGCTCCAAGCATTGAGCTCAATCTCAAGCATTGAGCTCCAGTCTATATAGCATTGAGCTCAATCTCAAGCAATGAGTTCCACATCTCAATGAGCATTGAGCTATGCTCAAAATATATGTCCACTCACATTAGTTTTTCTTAGATTTTTGGTGAATCGAAATTATAGGTGACAAATTTCTTAGTTTGTTGTATGAATTTAAAAAATATTAATAATATTCTTTTGTAATTATGTGTTGCAACATTATGGCCTAGTCCCCGGAAAAATGTCTACTACATTCAAATTTTAACCTGTGAATTTTGTTTACGTCCTTCATGAAAATATTGTAACACAAATCGGTGGGCTCCGTAGGACGACTATGGAGCAGAAATCTTCCTAATCAGTAATGGCTGACAGAGGGCGCATTACTGAGCAGTCACTAACCAAATCAGGGTGGGGACTAGTGGCGTGCACGCCGATTGGGCAGACGTGTCAGGTGTGGATACGTACAGCATCGCGTGCATTGATTGGACATTCAGACCAGTGCAAGTGATACGTGTGGCAGGACTGCACGTGATGGTCAGAGTTTAGTTTGGAAACCTGTGACGGAAAGACATGAAAAGACGTAGACACTGTGGAAAGTTAGCTTGGTCGCCGAGAAGTAAAGACGTAGGAATACAGTTTCCCTACGTATATCGGTGAGGATACAGGGGAACAGGAAATGAGGAGGACACAGAGGCAACTGGAGCTGAGCAATTGCCCCAAATGATCAGGGAAGGTCAGGTGGGAGGTTACCTAGTCTATAGTGTGTAACCAGGGACAGGAGAAACAGGACTGTTGGGGCTCAGGCCAAAAAAAAAAAAAGTCTCTGGTAATTCTGGTTGGCTTCAAAATTGGTGCAGTGATGCACATTTTTCCCAACCATCTTTTTTTTGCCAACAGAAATACGTGGTACATTGTATTCGCCGGGACCAAATTTCCCATACACAAAGTATAGCGGCTAAGAGAGCAAACAAATTGGGCAAACATTCATACCCCTGTGAAAAAGTCGTTTAAAGCACAGCACAGCAGAATTCTAATTGATCCATAAATTTTGGCTGCAATTGGACATTGTTTCATACCAATTAAAAAAAAAAAAGATTATTATAAAAATGCTAATGTGCGGGTCTGAGGGCAACGCGCACGGAGACCAGGAAACCAGAGACTTTTATTTTGTGGCCTAACGTAGACTAACGCTGAGAGGCTCACTGTGGTAATACTGGAAGAACAGTGGTGACGTTGCCATGAGAGGGTAACCTGGGGTCCAAGGCTACCAGAGGCCAGTGGATCAGCCGTTTGCTCCACTGAACACTCGGCTGGAAAATCAGAGGCTAACCAGGGATTAAATCAAAAAGAAAAACACATTTAAGCAATACTATGTATGGGGCCGGTGCATTTCCACCGAACGGACTTACTCTTCCGGACCTGATTAGGAATGATCCGAACTACCGCGAGTGATTGCTGGCACACTTGTCCAATCAACGATGGGTACTAATTTCCGCCACAATACGTACCTTGACAAGATCGGTTGACTTGTATAACCTCATTAACAATGCTCCGACCTGTCACAAACATCCACATAAACCACCAGGAGGTGGAATCTCTGAGAACGGAGATCATCTTGAGGGGTTGTCTAAGACACCGGTCAGCCTCGCCACGCGGTAGTTCAGCTCCAAAGGAAGACCGATGTGAAAGTCCAATACCTGTAACCAAAATTCATAAATGAAATGATATGACTAATAATTAAAGCGAAGGCCAGGTACAACACTGACCACAGTTTGCAAAGCAAAATTCCTTGCTTAGCATCTCTGTGAATTTGAGCCCCCGTTCCCAAAGGTATTTTTGTTGTGATCGTCACTCAAATAAGTACCGAAAGGCTCTGCAACTTCTTCCTTGAAGAACTGGCCCAGAGTTCTGTGTTTAGGATCGACACGCCTCAGCAACTGACTGCAGTAGAGACCGAATGTGAAGGCGTGGTACCCGTGGGCCGTCCCTGGTGTCCAGCGAGGTGGAGACTCCCGCTAGATTTTACCCAAAAGCATCATGGTCCTTCAGAAGCTTCTGACTGATTGGTCGGTGGTGGCAGCCAGCCCAGCCTGGTAAACGGACAAAAGATTGTAAAAAGAAATTGAAAAACATAGTTAATTATAAAAAAATTACTTATTGTTCTCACCCCACACTGAGAGCCCTAAGTGGAACCCACAATCTTCTGCTTAAAACAAATACAGATGACGTGGAGGCGTGGAATTTAACGGAGACTATACTGAGGACATGGCCTCCATTGCCCTGGTCTTGGCTTTGGTGCCCCATAAAAATGCTTCCAGAGACATTCTGATATTCTAATGGAAGTGCCCTTTATATTTAGGAAAAGGAGGCCTTGCCCCTATAAGAATGAAATTCTAGGCCAGTATCGAGTTCATAAGGAAAAATTAATGAAAGGCAATTTATATACATCATGTTCATTCAGGCATCAAACACATTTGATTTCCTAAATTCCTCTGATCTGCAATTGCCTCAGATGCAATTGCCTCTAACTGAGGGTTTTGCTTGATGCACCTTGAAACGTTGGTATAAATATTAAAATTTTATAATGGAATAGCCCTAGCTTTAATACCAAAAATGCCTTGCTTCACAGGGTCAATATCAGCAACTGACACCCTATTCTCCAAATGAGGATACCAGTAGGTCCCAATTGGGAAACACCTACCTCACTGGGTCAATATTTGATTGTGATTCAGTTCGCATTTGGTAATTCTACAGGGGATACTGTCAACTGGTTTTATTTTGTATAACTGTGTATTATGTAATCATTGTGTCCTTTCAACATGTTTGCATTTTTAATGTTTGTGTTGCATTCCCCACTATTGTGGGTCAACAAAATAATAGGACGGACACAAACTTTGTTGTGACAATATGAGATGGGGTTGGTTTATTATCTTTTCTGCATTCAACAACAATAAAAGGCCCTAATGACATATAAAAAGAGTGGTAGCGTAGTTTAATAATAAGACTTAATAGTTAGACATGATACGAGTTCCGAATGGTGTGTAATACCAACTACAAAGGGATCGGATACAGCCAGGATCATCATTCGTTCATGCGGCATCCTCACCGGTATACGGTACGCCGGGCACTGCTATACCGAGAGATGGACGACTGGTCGGTCTCGACGAAGAGATCACCAGGGCTTGACTACACGAGGTGTCTGGTCGGGGCCAGAGTGTGTATCAGACCGCATAGCTAGGCGAACCAATGGTCATATCGACGCACTGCACCATTGGTTCAACGAACGAGGCTCTGGACCGTAATAGTTCGGTATATCGCACTGTCATGGATCGGATCGAGTCGCTCAGATATCATTCGGAATCGCACTTCGACGAGATCAGGAAATCTCTGGGTTCATATAGAAATCTGGGGCCTAGGAATGAATAAAACATTAGCCTAGTTTAGCATCTTAGCCAATGAGAAGTTTGCCTTCGGCGTCTAAGGGTAGAAACATGTGCAAAATTTTGATATACAACAGGTCCTTGTTCCATATAAGGAAAGGTATTTGACGAAAGTAAAGTGAGTGACAACTCAGAAAGGAGGGCGTGTTCTAGGGGTAATGCTTACTGGGGATGCTAAGCTATTGCATGAGGGGAGCAGCGGTTGCGCATGGGAGCACGGCACACGGACCAAGGCCTATTACTGAGCGGGTCAGTCACGGTGATTGTTTGGCTGTGCTCACCCACGAACCGTTTTCGGTGTGTAGGGTAGACTCCGAGGAAAGTAGGAGAAAATAGACTAAGTCCAAATGACGGCTCCAAACCACGTGGCGGGAGGGTGTGGCACGCACGCAAGGCTCTCGCTGGTGTTGCATTATGCATTGCTTTGGCGCTGGATATTCATGTTGAGCAAAAGTAGCGTCCTTGTTTGGATTGCATATTCATATTGCATATTGCATCGTAAGCAAAATATTGGAAGTGGGAGAAGTGAAATAGAGGGTGCTAATATTTATCTTCGTTCTTCGTCGATAAAATGAAGATGCCAGCTCTTCGCATATCAAGCTGGAATGTCAGAACCATGTGCACAGGGCTCTCAGACAGCCCTTAACATCGACGACTCACGCAAGACTGCAATCATCGACTGCGAGCTCAATCGACTCAATGTTGACATTGCTGCTCTACAAGAGACACGGCTCGCCGACTGCGGCTCCCTGAAGGAGCAAAACTACACCTTCTTCTGGCAAGGCAGAAGCGCAGATGAGACCCGAGAGTATGGTGTGGGTTTTGCTGTGAAGAACACCCTGCTTGCTACAACTGAACCACCGACAGGAGGCTCTGAACGTATCCTTGCCATTCGCATATCCACCAGCAGCGGACCAGCCAACCTGCTGAGCATCTATGCCCTGACACTCTATTCATTACCGGAGTCAAAAGACAAGTTTTACGATGAACTTGACATGGCTGTCAGCACCATCCCAAAGAATGAGCACCTGTTTCTCCTGGGGACTTCAATGCTAGGGTTAGCGCCGACCACGAATCCTGGCCAGACTGTCTTGGACACTTTGGTGTGGGGAACATGAATGAGAATGGGCAGAGACTGTTAGAGTTATGCTGCTTCCACCGGTTCTGCATCACTGTATACCTTTTTCCGGATCAAGCCTCTGCATAGGGTCTCCTGGAGACACCCCAGATCCTAAACAGTGGCACCAACTTGACCTCATCATTACAAGACGACAGGCACTCAACAACGTCCACTTCACCCGCACATTTCATAGTGCGGACTGTGACACGGATTACTCTCTCTCGTCCTCAGCAAGGTCAAACTACTACCCAGACAGATCCACCATGCTAAGCAAAGGTCTGTCCTTGCATCAATGTCAGCCGCTCCATTGACCCAGACGTCAATCAGCTCTTCCTCACCTCCCTTGACCAAGCACTCTCTGCCTTCAGCCAGCAAAGTGCTGCAGACAAGTGGATATGCATACGTGACACCATCTACAATCAAGCCCTCGCAGTATATGGCAGAAAAGTGAGAAAGAATGCAGACTGGTTTGAGGCTAATGCTGCGGCGATGGAGCCAGTCATTGAGGCCAAGTGCACTGCCTTCCTCAAGCACAAGGAAAGCCCTTCAACAAGGAACCGTGAAGCTTTGAGAGAAGCCAGGAGAATAATCCAGCAAACAGCACGACGCTGTGCCAACAACTACTGGCTACAGCTCTCCTGCAGGATACAGGCCGCCTTTAACACGGGTGACATCAGGGGCATGTACGATGGGATAAAACAAGCCACGGGTCCCTCCATCAAGAAAATGGCGCCACTCAAGTCAAAGTCCGGTGAAGTCATCATCAACCGCAGTATAAGCAGATGGAAAGGTGGGCTGAGCATTACATGGAGCTATACGCTACTGAGAACATAGTGTCAGAGAAGGCTCTAAACGGCATCGCAAGCCTGCCTGTGATGGAGGAGCTCGACGAAGAACCTACACAGGAGGAGCTCAGCAAAGCCATTGACAGCCTCGCTTGCGGCAAGGCTCCAGGTGCTGACGGGATAACACCTGACGTCATTAAACATGGAAAACCTTCCCTTCTACCACATCTCCACGACCTCCTCTGTCTTTGCTGGAACGAAGGAGTCATCCTCCAGGACATGCGCGATGCCAATTATTGTCACACTGTACAAGAATAAGGGCGATCGCAGTGACTGTAATAATTACTGCGGAATCTCTGCTCAGCGTCGTGGGGAAGGTCTTCGCCCGCATTGCCCTTGCCAGACTCCAGCTCCTAGCAGAGCGTGTTTACCCTGAGTCACAGTGCGGTTTCAGGGCAGCGAGGTCCACGGTAGATATGATCTTCACCTCCGGCAGCTCCAAGAGAAATGCCAAGAACAGAGGAGACCATCATCTCACAAAGGCGTTTGACTTCGTCAGCAGAGAGGGTCTCTTCAAGCTACTTGCGAAGATTGGCTGCCCCCCAAAGCTCCTCAACATTATAACATCCTTCCATGTCAACATGCAAGGTTCAGTCTGCTATGACGGTGAAACCTCACAGAGCTTCCCAATCTGCAGTGGAGTGAAGCAGGGCTGTGTTCTCGCACCGACCCTCTTCGGAATATTTTTCTCTCTCCTACTGTCATTTGCTTTTGGCTCATCTTCTGAAGGCGTCTATTTACGCACTAGAGCTGACGGCAAACTCTTCAACCTTGCCCGACTGAGGTCGAAGACCAAAGTGATCAGCGTGCTCTGAGGAGATGCTATTTGCAGACGACGCCGCACTTACATCCCACACCGAGTCAGGGCTCCAGCGGCTGATGGATAGGCTATCCCATGCCTGCAAAGAATTCGGCCTCTCCATCAGCATTAAGAAGACTAACATCATGGGCCAAGGAGTCGAAACCCCACCTACCATCTCCATCGACAATAAGACTCTCGACTGTGTGAACACTTTCACGTACCTCGGATCCAGAGTCTCTAGCAATCTGTCACTTGATGCAGAACTGAGTTCCCGTCTTGCGAGGGCCGCCGCAATGATGGCCAGGCTGTCAACGAGAATTTGGTCAAACAAGAACTTAACTATGCATACCAAGCTCCAGGTCTGATCAAGCCTGTGTCATCAGTACCCTGCTGTACAGCAGTGAGGCCTGGGCCCTTACTCCAAACATGAAAAAACGGCTGAACAGTTTTCCACCTGCGATGCCTACGTCGCATCCGGGGCATCACATGGCAGGAGAAAGTTCCCAACACGGAAGTTCTGGATCGTGCCCAATCCACCAGCATGTTCGCCATGTTGAGCAAAGCGTCGCCTCAAATGGCAGCCATGTCCACAGGATGGATTCCATTCGACTCCCTAGGGCCATCCTGTACGGCGAGCTGTTGACAGGATCCAGGCCTATTGGTCGCCCGTGCCTGCGCTACAAGGATGTTTGCAAGCGCGACATGAAACAGGCAGGCATCGACCCCAACAGTTGGGAGGATGCTGCACAAGACCGAGGCATATGGAGACAGTCAGTCGCGACAGGAATCCACCGCGCTGAGGAGGCGTACCTCCTTATTGCAGGAGAAGAGGCAGAAGAGGAAACTGAGAGCAGCAGACCCCACGCCCGTGCAGAACCCTCTACATTTGTCTGCACCATCTGCGGGAGAGACTGCCATTCCCGTGTGGGGCTGTTCAGCCACAACCGCCATTGCAAACAAAAATGACGACCTTCCAGGCGCAGTCCATCGTCAACACTGACGGACGGATGCATAGTAATATTTATCAAAATCAAAGGGTAAGATTCGTAACATTTGTTTTGTTTTGTAACTGCTTTTTCCTACCCTGTGAAAATAATAATAAATGAAAAATATCAACTAAACTATCCTGATTGGGTGATATATTTATCTAAATTAAAACCCTATTCTCCCAATGAGGATACCAGTTGGTCCCAATCGGAAAACCTTGGGGGACAACACCACCCTACCTCTTGGGGTCAATGTCAACCATACTATCCCGACTGGGATATACTTTTATCCTGACTGGAACCCTATTCTCCCAATGAGGATACCAATAGACCCCAATCAGGAAACCCTGGGAAGACAAACTGTTCCCGTTTTAAACAGTAGATCAAGGCCTAGCTACCAATGAATCTTCCTTTACCTCATGGTTGAGCAGCATCCTTACAGTGATATTCTTCTTGCCGTTCTGAGCAAATTCTGGCCAATAAGAGGCCACTGTCTTCTCGTAGTCCAGCAGTTCTCTGTCTATGAGCATTGCCATACACAAAGCAGCCATTCCTGGGATGAAATCAAATCAATAAGTATAATGTGGTAAGGCAAAGTTTTAAACAAATTAATTTGAAGGGAATTAAGGTACAATGGTAACTGCTCGATTACAAAATTACAAAATTTGTTTCTGCTAAGCTATTTTCCGTTAAGCGGAAATACCCCCATACTATTTTGTCTCTTTTTCTTTCTCATTTGAGTTATGATACCAGGTCTAAGTTTTGTAATACGAAAGCCCATAAGCGGCAACAAAAAATAAATTTCCAATCCGTTATTACAAATTCACAATCCGTTATTACAAATTTCCGGTCACGATAGCTCTTCAGTCACTCGGTCACGTTGCAACCAGGCAGAGCGACCTGGAAATAGTGCCCTCGAGGGACCCCTTTGCGAATCCGTAATAACGGATTGCGAATCCGTAATAATAACGGATTGCGAATCCGTAATAACGGATTGCGAACCGTAATAACGGATTGGAAATTTATTTTGATGGCGCTACGGGCTGACTTCGTATTATAACACATGTACAAGTTGTATATTACCTGTGTATCTAACTTATTATGTGTATGAATGGAAATAAAACAAACAAACAAACAAACCAACCGACCGACCGACCGACCGACCGACCTTAAAATTCTATCATTTAGAGAATATTGATAACATCTTCAGTTTTTTCACTAAGTTAGTTTTACATTAAAATATAATTTTTTAGGTAAGATTGATACAGGTATCATATAAGCTATACCAAGTGAGTTTTGCATTCAAATTTAATAATTTTAACCCTTCTGTGACTGCAAGGGTCAAAATCAGTCAAAATGTTGATATACTTGCCAAGGTATAGCTATAGTGCACTTAAAAGTCAAACACTGTCAAACCTTACATGTAGTAAGTACTGAGTAATGAGTTGACTGTTTTTCTGTTTTTGACTGGTAAAAGTATTTTGTATTGCTGCTGGCTGAACAAAAGTCAAAACATTCTTGGGGTGACAGATCTTTTGAAGTTGTGGCTCCACGCCTTTGGAATGATTTACCTCTGTACATTCGTGAATCTCAATCTGTTGACTCCTTCAAGAAGAACTTAAAAACTCATCTTATGTGTATTGCCTATAAGGACTACTAACATTCATTTATGCATTTTTTTTCTTTTGTTTAGTATTATATTGCATTTGCTATTGTATTGTTATGCTAGTGTATGATTATCTTGTTTACTGTAAAGCGCCTTGAGCACTTCTTGGTGGATATGTGCGCATTATAAATCTTCTGTATTATTATTATTATTGTTGTTGAGGGTGGTCAAAATAACAGTAAAAAACAGCCAAAAATGCCCCCGTGTGCACATTTGGGTCAACAGTCAAAACGGGCAGTTGACTGATTTTGACCACTATAGCTATTTACCACAAACACTCGGATAATCCCTTATAAAAAAGTACCATACATACCATTCGGTTACCATTCGGTATGTCCAATAAAAGTAGGAGGGTTAATAGTTATTTTTCAATTACCAATTGTATATATCTTATCTTTAACAAACACACTGATTTTGGGCAAAATATAAACCAACCTTTGGTTGCTGAAAACACCACAGTCATCGTGTCCTCCTTCCAAACTTGCCTCACATCAGTGTCCGCAAATCCTCCCCAAAGATCAACGACCTTTGACCCCTTGTGGTACACAGAGAATGCAGAGCCACCTGTGCAGTGTTCGAGTCCATTTTTGAAATTTTCACTGCAAAAAAAAAAAAAAGAGAATTATTATATCTTGGAGTAGTACAAATAAAAAGAAGATTCTGTCATTGTCAGTAAAACAGAAACTCATTGTTCAAATTCTTTCACAAAATTTTTCAAGACAAGGTATTCTTTTTCCCAGAAGTGTACAGTAATTAAACTGCAATTTTATTTTCCATCATTTTGATTTTGTCCAGTTTCATTTTCAGGAAAATAAATGTAAGTTTCCAGAAATTGTATGGGAAAACTGTAATGTTTTCATCTTCATTTTCTTCAGCTTTTTGCAAGTATTATTTGAATAAATTTTTAAGGAATAATAAATATTCCATATTTAACCAGTCAAATGAATTGATGCGTGGGTCATTCCACCAGGTTGGGGCAAGCTTTGTGACATGGTGTCCTTGTTACGTAGGTAGATGTACCATTCATTATCCTTATTATGAGTGAACATTCTTGGTTCATTCCACCAGGTTAGGGCAAGCTTTATGGCAGTGTCCTTGTTACGTAGGTAGATGTACCATTCATTATCCTTATTATGAGTGTACATTCTTGGGTCATTCCACCAGGTTAGGGCAAGCTTTGTGACATGGTGTCATTGTTACGTAGGTAGATGTACCATTCATTATCCTTATTATGAGTGCACATACTTGGGTCATTCCACCAGGTTGGGGCAAGCTTTGTGACATGGTGTCCTTGTTACGTAGGTAGATGTAGATGTACCATTCATTATCCTTATTATGAATGCACATTCTCAGTTGTTCTTCAAATTAAAATGAAATTAATCTATAGGAATTCTTGAATAGGAAGCTACAATAATGTTAATTAGGAGTCATAATAAATAAAAATAAATAAATATTAATATTATACAATTTTGATAATGAAACCAAGGCACACTTAAGCACTGTAGCTCGGAAGCCTGAGGAAACCTGTAAACAAGGGTGCTTGTTATGTGAACCAGAAACACCGGTAAACCCAGTGGCGTAGCCAGAAATAAAAGATTCAGCTGGGCCTGAGTAAAATGGACGGGCCATAGAATTCATCCATAAATCCATCCATACACGGGCGCCGATTTATGTTTGTGCCGGTGGAACAGCGACCGACGGCACACACGCACACACTGACACACAATATTTACAAGGATTGGAGATCACGATACACACCATGAAACGCATGGAAAGTCATAATGCCAGAAATCATTTAGTAAAAAGGTTCACTTCATTAAATTGATTCGTTAAATCATAGGCCAAAATGTGCTGTGAGACACCTTAGGCCATGCTCATAAAGAACGCAACAGTAGGCTACAAGGAACCTAATTCAAAATAGCCTAGAAAATAACCGAACTGAGTGATATGACGCACGCGATTTCATTCGGCAATGCCATTGAACCAGCCAATTACAACACACGCAATAGTGACGCTACACAAAACAAAATTTAAATGGTTTAAATAAATAATAGACAGGTTGTTGCCTCCAACCAGTAGCCTACAAGCACGATAGCCCCTGTCCTTTTTAAAGTATACAGTATAAAATAAAATGCACACAAACATACATAGAAGAGGAATGCAAACAACATAAATCGTTTAAAAAAAAGTTATACAAAAAGCTTCTTTATTTGGCAATGGCAGGGCCTAGACAAGAAGTGGGCGGGCCTAGGCCCTGCCTGGCCCGCCCATAGCTACGCCACTGGGTAAACCCCTACTCTTCCACGATATTTAGTGTTCTGGGTTACGTGCATTACTTTAATAATCTAGTACACAGGACCTACGGCTTAACATCCCATCCAAAGGACAAAGCAATTATGGTTAGGTATCTTGCTCATCAGGAACACAAGCCCTGTGACCAGCCAGCCGAAACCCACATTCTGACAACACCAGAACTTGAGTCCTATGCGCAAGACCGCTCGGCCATGACATACCACCAATGGTACCTACGTAACAAGGGACACCTATCACAAAGCTTGCCCCAACCTGGTGGAATGGGACCATATGCATCCATACTATTGGTGGATCTGGGATCTGGTGGATCCGGGGAGGGGGGAAGGGGCGCCCCCTAAAATCGTTTTAAAAAAACTAACAATAAAAAAATAAAAATCGTTCTTGATTCTCAGCCCCCCCCCTAAAAAATATTCTGGATCCGCCCATGCATACTTTATGACAATCAAGATTATACAAACACACCTTTCAAAGTGTAAGCTCAATAGGTTACAAAGTTTTAGTAAATTGTGTAAATGACTTCAATGGACAATATCGTCAACGATCAGAGCAGACTTTCAACAGGGCATGGAATCCGTGTCCTAGTATAAGATTAACTCTGTGACTGAAAATTACTGGCTCATTTATGCAGCAGCAACAATAATAATTGTGACCCACTCTGTGAAAACAAGTCGCATGTCATACCATGCGTTTACATGTAATGGGTGATGAAGTGTTGAGAGCGTTTTAAAAAAAAAAAAAATTTAACATCTGATTTTTGGTTATGTTTTTTGACATCATTAGGATCTAAATTTTCTTAATATTTTTACATAAACGTCAATTTCAATCAAAAAATATTAAGATCAATGATTTTTGTGAGTATTTTGTTTTAAATATGTCATTTGTTTTTACTTGAATGCTTGTTTTCCTTGTGTTAATTATGCACGTTAGTGATTATTACAAATGCCATATCTCCATAATGCAATATGCCACACACCTCTAACATATACCAAATTAAAGCCGATGATGTACTCTTTCCAGCTACAAAGAAATGTTTATTTGTCAAATTTGTGACTTGTGTCTCATTTTCACAGAGCGGGTCACAATTATGATCCTATCATGTGGGGTATTATTTTCAGTTTCTGAGTTAATCTCAAATTAGCACTCTGATTCCGTGCCCTGTTGATTGTGATAATACTGTCCCTTTAACAATTTCCACAGTAATTCTTTTGACTACAATTTACTTGAAAAATACCATAGGCCTACTTCTGATTTTACCATACTTCTGATTAAGTGATATATGCCTTCATATTTTGATAAATATAATCTTGGGCAATTTACAAAACTTTACAACACCTCAATATTTATAAGTTTTGAGGCTTTCTCCTGACGAAGATTAGAGCAGGCTAATCGAAACGTTGAGAATAACCTGTGAAGTCCCCATGGTTCTCCCTGAACCATATTAACCTGTGAAGTCCCCATGGTTCTCCTGAACCATATTTCACTTAGCGACAGTAGAGAAAAACGAGTTGCCCGAAATTGGTTCTCCTCCTTGAACCTTCTCACTTAACGAAGGTTGAGATACGTGTTGTGCGATATGTTCTTTTCAGAACCTGTACCTCAGCTTCGTGTTAGTTGAGACATGGAGGAAGGAAGACACCTCCGTGGTTGAGATAAACACATGGTGTTACCGCAAACCGAAACGATACCTCAATATTTGATGTAAACAAAATAAACAAAACAACACCAACATGCAAAATTGTAATTAAGGCTTTCCAGACTTGATTACAAATTGCTTGACTTTCAAGGTTTCCCACTGCACACAGTGCATTTTGTCTGCAAATGGACCATTATCATTTGGCCATCTTTGATTTCCACAACAAATCTATGAGGCTTGTATCTAAAACAGACTGGTGCCATTTATATTATGTTTTTTCATGGTGTTTGCCAACTTGTGGTCAAGGAACAAGACAAACATGAGCGCAGCATTAAGTAATTATCTGAAAGAATGTGAAAGACAGGAAAGGTAAAACAATGGTATCTGGAAACGTTCTTCCCTTTTATCCCTCTGCTTTTCATACATACTACTCAAAACAATTTAGGGAACACCGAATAATCTCAGTTAAAGCAAGATCATTTATTTCAGATAAACACAATGTTTCACAGAATTTATGAGAAACAACTGCACAATGAAACAGATGATAAAGGATGCATGTAGTGATTACACATTTCATGACATGACTACTGAAAGAGAGAGGGGGTTGCAAATGAAAATCCCGGTTCATGGAACATTTCAAACCTATTTGATGTTAAAAATTCGGTGTTCCCTAAATTGTTTTGAGTAGTAAAAAAAACTAGTATATATATTTATACCCTTTATCACCTGTGACCTATTTCATCAGTTTGTTTTAAAATGTTGCCTTTTAATATTGTACACGCGTCAATTAGGCCTAGTATGTTTTTATGCAGCCGACCATGATTGACGTTTGAAACCAAAATAAATAAATAAATAAATTTAACTCACCTGTGAAAGTTTCATAATAATAAGTGGTCAAGTTTTTGAGAAAAACTTTAAAAACTTTAACATGTTTTTTAACGTTTTCATGTTTACATAAAGTTGCTGGATGGCAACTTTATGTAAATTCTGCATAATAATTCCTTTTTCCTTTAATATGGCCGAGCAGTTTAGTGTGTCGGATTTGTGTTCTGATGGCCGAGTCGTCAGAATGTGGGTTCGAATCCCAGCCGCGAAGGGGTGCTTGTGTCCTTGAGCAAGATACTTTACCATAATTGCTTCTCTCCACCCAGGGGTAAATGGGTACCTAGTGAGGGCAGAGTTGGTTGTTGTGTTTGATTAGTCTATATATATATGCAATTTTGGGAACACCGGAATCTCAGTTAAAGCAAGATCATTTATTTCAGATAAACACAATGTTTCACAGAATTGATGAGAAACAACTGCACAATGAAACAGATCATAAAGGATGCATGTAGTGATTACACATTTCATGACATGACTACTGAAAGAGAGAGGGGGTTGCAAATGAAAATCCCGGTTCATGGAACATTTCAAACCTATTTGATGTTAAAATCCGGTGTTCCCTAAATTGTTTTGAGTAGATAGGATACACCATGGAACAAGTAAGTTACCATGCTCCATGGTTATACCCAGGTACAAATTATAAAACTTTTAGAAGTTTTGTCAACATTACCAAAAAGAAGAAACAAAATAAAAATAAAAAAAATAAAAATTGTGCCAAGGCAGTTAAACAAAAATGATGTTCAGGCCACATATATAATGGAAGGAATCAGATAATTATATACAACCTGAACTGCTTGTCAATGGGTTCGAATCCTGGCTGAACTTTACCACGGGTCGGAGGTTTTTTCTGGTGCCACCAGGAGCACAGGTGCGCTGTAACCCAGCCAATCAGAGCATTATTATACAATGACATGATCATGACGAGCCAAGCCATGCATGCTTTATAAAGCATTTTATGCCAATGAGAAGAACCGCTACCATATATTTCATAGTTGACATTCAAAAGCTTTGTTTACAGCTGAGGTTGAACTTTATCAAGAATCAGGTTTTATACATTAATAATGTTTGAATGCTTGCACCCAATCTATATTATATCAGGTGAAGTATCAAGGTTCAAGCATCCAGTAAGGCTCACTACCGGTTAAAGAGTACGTATAACACTGATACTGGTATTCCGCTCTGGTCTTTGATTTTCATTCATGTGAATAAAATTCTGTATAAAAACCGAGCTGTGAAAGCTTAATGTTGTGTTGTTAATCAGAAAAGTGTGCAAATACATTCTTTTGATTTGTAAACACAAACTTCGTAAGCTTCAGATTTTAATTCAGTCAATAATAATTTCCAATAGTCTGACCAAACTAAAATCATACAATGCACAGAAAAAAAATTCAAATGATCTTTGATACGTAAACTTGTAGCTTTGCATGGTGAAGAGGATAAGTAAGACTAATTGCGGTGACTAATCATGTGAAATTCTCAATTGAGTAGTTATTAGTTCTGAAGAATTGAGGTTATAACTCGATGTTTTGTCAGTATGCTCTGATCGTCTTCAGAAGAAAACGATCAGAGCATACTGATCGAAACGTCGAGTTGTAACCTCCAGTCAATTAGTTTTACTGATGTTTGATACCATGTTTGATGTTTTTTACACTAATTTGGTTTTATGTAAAACTCTGTTTCTTTTTATACATTTGTTTGGACCAATGTAGAAGTATATTCTATTTTTAAAAAATTACAGTACTTAAAAACTATGTGTATTGCCTACAAGGACTACTAACATTCATTTATGCAGTTTTTATCTTTTGTTTAGTATTATATTGCATTTGCTATTGTATTGTTATGCTACTGTATGATTTCTTGTTTACTGTAAAGCGCCTTGAGCACTTCTTGGTGGATATGTGCGCATTATAAATCTTCTGTATTATTATTATTATTAATTTACTGAATGCTAGGTTAGGGCGACACTTTTTCGTATAATTTTTTTTATTAGGGCGACAAATTGGCATCGCCCTATTGTTTTATCTACCTTTTAACGAAGGAATTAACTGTTTTCTTTTTATTACAGAAATCGCTTCCTTGGGCTGAAACAACCAAGGTGTGAAAATTTAGGTTTGAGGAGGATATTATAAAAAGGGAGGGGTAAATTTTGTGCACAAGTCTATGGAAGTGTCGCCCTATTACAGCATTAGTATAAATTATTATTATTATTATTAATCAGTTTAAAAGATATACCGCTCGTGTTTGGGCTGATTTGATGGTAACAAATAGATATAAGTGTTGAATTGCTGTTTTTCTGGGGTCAAGGAAGTTATAAGTTTTCATTTGAGACATTGAATGAGAACAAAATTGTCAAAGGTTGGTACCAGTGAAATAAAAACTCAAATTAATAAAATGCTGACCCACTGTTTTTATCCTCAGCTTGCACGAGGGCGTGTGTAGTCTTCCGATTGGCCAGCACGGCTCCCAGGATAAAGCGTGTTCGCTTTATAAATTCTATTTTTTTAGGTCTCTTTGAGCCACACACGGACGATATATCTTTAATCAGATATTTCATCTTTGTACTCACCAACATGGAATATTATTTTCAATAATAAATTTTGGAATCACAACAACAATGCCAAACAGGGCATGATCTTTTATATCAATACATTCTTAACACATTACTTCATCATAAACATTTCAACATGAACAAAATGCTGATAAGAACATCCATTATAAAGGGATTTTTTTTTGCTCGGGATCATGACCACAGATGGTAGTGTATTGAGCGTCAGCGGGTGTAAAGCATCATATGGCTGAGATCCCAGAGGCAGGAGCCCCTGCCCACGGTGGTCGGCATCAGAAATCCTGACCGGCACTCGGGATCCCGCCCACCACCACTGGCTAAAAAAAATGTTTTCCCTAACCATCACTCATTTTGCAACTTGCCTATTATCAATAAAAGATGACAGATGTTGATTTTTCTATACAGGATAGCTCAAAGTAACACTCCCCCATCCTGTGTAACAGGATTCCAGTCCTGATGAGACACAAGTACGTCCGAACATGCAACGCCATGTGCAACCATTATCACACACTTGCAGCCCTTGCACTTCAACTGAGAATATTCACATGGTCTGCTGAAAATAAAAATTCTCAAAAAGAAAGAAAAATAAGTGTTTTGTTCAAGTTCTCTTTTGATAACTTCCTAGATCATTTTACAACAATCTGAATCAAGACACAGACTGTATCGTGCATGGACTGATCAGTCCGAGATCGCAACCTTTGTGTTTTCTGTCGCCAGAGTTTCTTGGGCTTACAAATTGGCGGTCAGTTGGTGGAGACAACGAGTCAACTTTCTTAATTCCGCACCCAATAGGTATTGTTTGCTAATACTTAGTACCTTATAGACCAATTTGACCGAACAGGCCACACTGTCGCCTTGATCTCCATTGATCACCATCTATCTTCGACTCCCCAAAATCAAGAGTAAGTTCCATTTGGATAGCTTCTTCCCTAGAACAGCATTACAATGGAACGACCTTCCTGCCGATTGTTTTCCACCAACTTACGATCTAATTAAGTTTAAGAAAAATATCAACAAATGTAATCTTGCTTAAATGGTGGATGTTATCGCAAATGTAACCCCTTACACTCTAGTGGCTTTTTGGCCTTGTTTGGGGTGACTGACAGTAAATAAAAAATAAAAAAAATTAAATAAAATTTTTAAATAAATAAATTTAAAAAAAACTTTCCTGAATCCACCAAAATCCAACACCATACAGTAACACACTACCACCCAACTGTGATGTAAGTATAACACCTGTCCCCCCATGTAATCTATCCTGGGCTGGGCTTATAAATACAGTACTGAGTCCATCAAAATACAACACAATCAGCCATCGGATGTTTGATGGGTTTGGGGTGTGGTTGGGGTTACATTATATAGACCAATGCATCATCTATGGACGACGTGACCTGTGACATAAGGCCTAAACCAACACAGAATGCGCATGCTTACCGCCGGGCAGAAATGTGCTGTTTTGGTTAATAAGGTGTGATGTCATAGGTCACATCATCAAGATGGTCAAGAATACCATTTTAAATTACAGGGGCATACCATTACAATATAAAACAAGAATTTAACACAAATTATACTGGGAAAAAACCCCAAATTATTTACAAAGTGAAAAAATACTTTGAGTAAATATAACAATTTGTTAAAGAAGGTTCATCGAAACATTCATAAATAATGTAACCGTTTAAACCAAAAATCAAAACCCGAATTATCAAATTATGCACATCTCATTAACAAAAATAGATCATAAAAATAACAAATAGGCAACATCGTAAGTATGCACCAAAAGTTGACGGAAAACAATTGCAATTTAATATAAAGAAGAAATTACATAATTGTGACCATCCACCACAAAGGGGCTGTAAAGTCGAAAATTTCACATTTGGAAGTTCATATATTTTTGGAAAGAGTATATCATAAGGTTTAAAATGATACCAAACACAAGTCATTCCTACGCGAAGTTATGGTGTATCAAAGTCATTACACTAATTACTTACCCTTCCATATGAACTTCATATAAACTTACATTTTGTACAGATTTATGAACTCATTGCCCGAAAGAAAACGTGGTTTTCATGATTTTTGAAATTGAATTTAATTCTGAAATTTTCAGAACTAAAGGAGAATATTTCAAACTTTTCATTTCTAAAAAAAATACCAAAATGGACAACTGACTGATTTTTCATGCATTTCAAGCCGTACTGCTAAATCAACGTGTGCGACTTTACAGCCCGTTCATGGTGGACGGTCACAATTATGTCAAATTTGTACAAAGGATTTTCACAACAATTAAGCTAGTACACACATTTTGCAAAATGTACGTTTTCTAAAAAAATGTCAATGCATCCATTTTATGGTAAGAATCAAGAGATACATATGTACATGTATGTTACTGAAACCAATATGTGGAGTGGCATGGTCGAGCGGTTTAGTGCATCGGATTTGTGTTCTGATGGCTGAGTCATCAGAATGCGGGTTCGAATCCTGGCTGCGACCATGGTGCTTGTGTCCTTGAGACACTTTACCATAATTGCTTCTCTCCACCCAGGGGTAAATGGGTACCTGTGAGGGCAGAGTTGGTTGTGTTTGATTAGCCCATATGTGCTGGAATGGCAGCAATTGAGCTGTATACTCCCCAGGGAGCCGAGATGGTTTCAGGAATGATTTATGAGCCTGATACGTGTGCTATATTAAGTCCATATTATTATTATTATTATGTAAAAATGTCAGCTTATTTCAATGTGTCGTCAACGATAAAATGCATTAACGTTGTTCATCTTAATTCAAAACTGAATCTTACGTCTCCAGAGGACAAAAATTCAATTGCAAAATAATTTGAATGATGGTACTCAAATGATAGCACCCCACAACAGAAATATTTCAAGGGACGTTTGATACCACCATCAACTTTACACCAAGTACATTTAGATGTATGTTCTTTAACCAGTTCGCACCGAATAAAAGTTTTCCTCCAACCCCGTGGCGGGTTTATTTTTACCGCACAAACACGACTAATGGTGCTCACCAGAGCGTGACCGGGAGACCGCCTTCCACCGTGATGCTTATGGCTCGCTGTCACGCCGATCGGGACTCTATACAAAATATTCCCGAGAATCCTGTGGCGTGTTTAGACGCCTCCCGATCCGGGCTGTCCCAAAAAAAAGTGCGCGTGTATACACGGCCTCCCGACGCCGAACTGGTTAAGTATAAAAGCACAAATTAAAATTTTACCCAAAAACTGTGTCTTAAAATTGTATTACCTGTGTTTAAAAAAATATTTTCATAATTTTTATTTAATTTTTTAAAATGATACTTAAAGGCATGATCAGAGCAGACTTTGATAGGGCATGGAATTTCATTATTATGCAGCCACTGGCTCATTATTTATGCAGTGTCCATGGTAATGTGATCTTACTGCACACTGTTATCTAGGCCAGCGCGCATTCTTGGGGTATTATTTTCAGTCACTGTGTACACTAATTCAATGCCCTGTTGAAAAGTCTGCTCTGATCGCGATGATTCATTCTCACAATAATCATAAGAAGCATGGCAAATATGTCCTGTCATATAGTTCATTTAGGCACTATTTTATAAAATATCTTACATGTACTTCAAAGCATTTTTTAACATTCTAAAAGTTATAATCAATGTTCTGATGAAAACACAAAATTTCTGAAAATTTACAGTAAAAAAACGCTTAAAATACAGATCAATGTCACAGCAAATTAATAACATCTTTGGTTTGAAAAAAAAAAAAAATGTTCTTATGTACTGAGGTATGTGTGTAATGTTGCAGTCACACACTTGTAGTGTATCGAAGTGTGACATAACGTTCCCATGGATTCATGAGGCTGGTAATACACAATCTTGTTTGTAGTTATTGTTCTATGTTACAACACTTACAAAATGGTTCATTGATTTTTGTTAACATGACGTCATAACTTTGGCTCTTTATGACACTTTTTTATCTTTCCTTCCCTGTTAACAGGGCTCAAATTTTAGCAGGGGTATGATTTGACAAAAGTACAACATCCTGGAAAATGGGTAGCGGGCCTGGGTCTCCCTTTGGTCTAGAGGACAAAGCCCCCCTGAACCTCCTGTGGGTAGCGGGCCTGGGTCTCCCTTTGGTCTAGAGGAGAAAGCCCCCTGAACCTCCTGTGGGTAGCAGGCCTGGGTCTCCCTTTGGTCTAGAGGACAAAGCCCCCTGAACCTCCTGTGGGTAGCAGGCCTGGGTCTCCCTATGGTCTAGAGGACAAAGCCCCTGAACCTCCTGTGGGTAGCAGGCCTGGTCTCCCTTGGTCTAGAGGACAAAGCCCCTGAACCCCCCGTGGGTAGCACGCCTGGGTCTCCCCTTGGTCCAGATGACAAAGCCCCCTGAACCTCCTGTGGGTAGCAGGCCTGGGTCTCCCTTTGGTCTAGAGGACAAAGCCTCCTGTGGGTAGCAGGCCTGGGTCTCCCTTTGGTCTAGAGGACAAAGCCCCCTGAACCTCCTGTGGGTAGCGGGCCTGGGTCTCCCTTTGGTCTAGAGGACAAAGCCCCCCCTGAACCTCCTGTGGGTAGCAGGCCTGGGTCTCCCTTTGGTCTAGAGGACAAAGCCCCCTGAACCTCCTGTGGGTAGCAGGCCTGGGTCTCCCTTTGGTCTAGAGGACAAAGCCCCCCTGAACCTCCTGGATGTTTAATTTTTGAGGATTTATAGACTCTCCACATCCTCACAACAAGAAAGATTTTGGACACAATACAGGCTTCTTCTTTCTTTTCTTAGTGACTTCTCTTTTTTCAAGAAAATGTTGAGGCAAAGGGAGATTTATAAAAATTAAAAAAAATCCTGAGAAAGCACAGGCCTGTTTGAGACAACAAATCACACAAGGCTGTATGAGTAGTGATTCAAAACTTTCCCAAGACCAACGTTTAAATTACTAGCCCCGGTCAAGTTTTAATTTTGAGCCCTGCTGTATTTAAAACTTTATATCGTCAAATGCCTCTATCGTTCATAGAGCACTTTTAACAAACACACCACATTATAAATTTGTTATTAATATCGATTCGGTTTTGAGGTAACACCATGTGTTTATCTCAACTATTAGGAGGTACAGGGTTCTGAAAAGAACCTTTTCGGGCAACTCGTGATCTCAACTATCGCTATGAGAACGTGGTTCAGGGAGAACCATGGGTCTTCTCGAGGTCTTCTTTACGCTTTGATTAGTATGCTCTAATCATCGCCAGGACACTGTTATTATTATCTACAAGAAGATTCCCAGGAAAAATAACACTAGGATAAAATTGTGATTTGAAGCTTTACATGGTGGATTGGATAATAAATGCTTACTTCATTCATCTGAAGACGGACAGAGCACGCTGTCTCGAAACCCCTAGAAGTATCCTCACCACGCACTCTTTTCATAACCACATCACTTTTTCCAAGAAGAGATCACGACACATGGTGCGTTACCTTAACCGTAACTCCCTAAGCATTGTTACTGAACAATAAAAATCCTTCAAAATCCTCCAACTGCCTTTGTTGTCTAGGGAGTTAGGGTTAAACCTAATTTTTCTTTGAAGATATATTGCCTGTGTTTTACCGACAATTTCCAGAATTTTCTGTTTTCATTGAATAGTGATAATTTCCTTTCAAAAAGGAAAACAAATACTTTGAAATGCGATATTTCACCAAACAGTTTGGTTTTACAGAAAATATTATTTTATGATGGGACCAACCATGAGTTAATTTTGTAAATACATGCTCCTCGTGATTATTTTCAAAGCATTTGTTTTCCCTTCTTCAAGTAAAATGATGTTCTGAAGAAATTAGTTTTTCTTCAGAAATTGTTAAAATAGCCAAAAACACATACGTCCTAAGTATTCAAGGTAATATTGAAATGACTTTCCACAACAGATTCAAAGATTCCATGAATTTCAAGGCGTTGTTCGAGGGGGGGTGAAGGCTGTACACAAAATCAAGTTGGTCATAAAATGAGTTAAAGTCACCCACTTGTGTTTTCTTCTCACGATGTGTTCCTTCATTCCGACTTATTATTTTCACCTTCCCTGTATTTCAAAAAAATAAATCAGAAGAAAACAAAATCATGAACCCTCCTATGACTGCAAGGGTCAGAAAATCAGTCAAAATGTTGATACATCTAATGCACTTCAAAGTCTTACACTGTCAAAGCTTATGTGTGGTAAGTACATTTACAGGTTAAAATGATTCGACTGTTTTTGACTGGTAAAAGCATTATCTTGTATTGTTTAGGGTGGTCAAAATGACAGTAAAAACCAGTCAAAAATGCCCCCTGTGTGCACATTTGGGTCAACAGTCAAAACAGCTCGTTGACTGGTTTTGACCTGTATAGCTACTTACCAGCTATAGTAAGAGGGTTAATCCACATTGAAAAATTCTCAAGACAGTTTAGACAATCGAATTGGACAAAAACGTAATCACCTGGGGGTGTATTAACAGAGAGTAAAGACAAGGCTTATCAAAATCAGAGCAGCACGTATGTACCAGCTGTTCTATTCAGCCAGTAAAATGCGACGTACATGCTCGTGGATTTGAACTAATCAGAGTAATGAAAATTGTTTCGTATCAAGCCGACTTTGAAAGGGTTTTGTGCATCCCCAGAACGTGAATTTGTTACTCAATACAGTGTAGATGCATTCCAATTGGAAACCACTACACACATCGCTGGCAAGTACTTTTTACATTTCAAAACCTTGCAAAGGTTTTTGAGGGATCAAACTATGCAAGCGCTTGGGAGGGTGGGGTATCAAGACAACCGAGAGGTTTGGCGAGTAGTGGTGATTTATCGGGATGATTTTGGGGACAGAAATTTAGCCCTAGTGACTAGTATTTCTACAGAGCCATCTTTTCCCAATAAAACACTGAGGAAATGAGATGGAGAAAGTGCAGAGGTTTTAACCTCTGGACCACCGCCTTATCCAATAACGATTGTCAAGCTAGTAGAGGTGCAGAGGTTTTAGCCGACCACCGCCTCACCAATAACGATTGTCAAGCTACATGTAGTCGGTGTGTGCAGAGGTTTTAGCCTCTGACCACCGCCTTACCCAATAATGATTGTCAAGCTAGTAGAGTGTGCAGAGGTTTTAGCCTCTGACCACCGCCTTACCCAATAACGATTGTCAAGCTAGTCGAGTGTGCAGAGGTTTTAACCTCTCGACCACCGCCTTACCCAATAACGATTGTCAAAGAGTGTGCAGAGGTTTTAACCTCTCGACCACCGCCTTACCCAATCATGATTGTCAAGCTATTTCTGTATATAAATAGAAGCAGGTACCACGTGGCGTTAACCCTTTCCCCAACCCAGGCATTTTGGGTAGAAACCATCCCTCAATCCACCAAAATCCATCAACATGCTGTAAAAAGGTACCCCAATTGTTGGACTTTGATAGAATTGGTAGATTAGCAAATGCAAAGCAACCATGGCTTGGCTATAACACAGTCCTGAATCCAACAAAGCAGCCTGTGGAGTTTGATGGATTCGGTTACACATGGCTACATGCTCTATTCATCAAAATCAGGCAAAACCAGGAGAAGGATTTAGGGAAATTAGGATCAACAGTAGTTTTTTTCGCCTCTTCTGCAAACCTCCTCACTCCCCATGATCATGGTCAGTGAGGTTGGTGAGGGAAGATATTTAAGACAGCGGTTTCACTCATTTTACCCTTGCCTTGGTCATTGATGTACATGTATACGCACTGGCGGTTTCGCCGCCTTGCAGTAAGCCTTCCTCGCTGCACGCTCTTGTTTCTTGAGACGAGGCAAGATGACAAACTGATAGAGGAATGGAAACCCCAGGAAGAAGAGAGTGGGAAGGTGATACATGGCTGAGTAGACCCCATGAAATGAAAAAAAAAAAAATTACTTCATGATTCGATACTTAAATACAAATCTGTATTTGGCTCTACCAAACATAAGGCCAAAACCCTAAAGTCTCCGTTTCTGGTCTCCACAAGACGTCCGCCTCAGACCCTTGCTATGAAACGATGTCCAATTGCAGCCAAAATTGCTGTTATTTAACCCTTCTACACATGGAGGTCACTCTGATCCACTAAATTCTGTTCTTTAGCAACCTTCAGTACATACATGTACAAGCCTGCTGTCCTACACATGGAGGCCACTCTGATCCACTAAATTCTGCTCTTGAGCAACCTTCAGTACATACATGTACAAGCCTGCTGTCCTACACATGGAGGTCACTCCGATCCACTAAATTCTGTTCTTCAGCAACCTTCAGTACATACATGTACAAGCCTGCTGTCCTACACATGGAGGCCACTCCCAACCACTAAATTCTGTTCTTTAGCAACCTTCAGTACATACATGTACAAGCCTGCTGTCCTACACATGGAGGCCACTCCCAACCACTAAATTCTGTTCTTCAGCAACCTTCAGTACATACATGTACAAGCCTGCTGTCCTACACATGGAGGCCACTCTGATCCACTAAATTCTGTTCTTGAGCAACCTTCAGTACATACATGTACAAGCCTGCTGTCCTACACATGGAGGCCACTCTGATCCACTAAATTCTGCTCTTGAGCAACCTTCAGTACATACATGTACAAGCCTGCTGTCCTACACATGGAGGCCACTCTGATCCACTAAATTCTGCTCTTGAGCAACCTTCAGTACATATACATGTACAAGCCTGTCCTGTCCTACACATGGAGGCCACTCCCAACCACTAAATTCTGTTCTTCAGCAACCTTCAGTACATACATGTACAAGCCTGCTGTCCTACACATGGAGGTCACTCTGATCCACTAAATTCTGTTCTTCAGCAACCTTCAGTACATACATGTACAAGCCTGCTGTCCTACACATGGAGGCCACTCCCAACCACTAAATTCTGTTCTTCAGCAACCTTCAGTACATACATGTACAAGCCTGCTGTCCTACACATGGAGGCCACTCCCAACCACTAAATTCTGTTCTTCAGCAACCTTCAGTACATACATGCAAGCCTGCTGTCCTACACATGGAGGTCACTCTGATCCACTAAATCTGTTCTTCAGCAACCTTCAGTACATACATGTACAAGCCTGCTGTCCCACACATGGAGGTCACTCTGATCCACTAAATTCTGTTCTTCAGCAACCTTCAGTACACATACATGTACAAGCCTGCTGTCCCACACATGGAGGTCACTCTGATCCACTAAATTTCTGTTCTTCAGCAACCTTCAGTACATACATGTACAAGCTCTGCTGTCCTACACATGGAGGCCACTCCCAACCACTAAATTCTGTTCTTCAGCAACATTCAGTACATACATGTACAAGCCTGCTGTCCTACACATGGAGGCCACTCCCAACCACTAAATTCTGTTCTTCAGCAACCTTCAGTACATACATGTACAAGCCTGCTGTCCTACACACATGGAGGTCACTCTGATCCACTAAATTCTGTTCTTTAGCAACCTTCAGTACATACATGTACATGTACAAGCCTGCTGTCCTACACATGGAGGCCACTCCGATCCACAAAATTCTGTTCTTTAGCAACCTTCAGTACATACATGTACAAGCCTGCTGTCCTTTCCAAGTAATCTTACAAAATCAACTGTGTGCCACCCAAGGCCACTGTAAATGTTTGAACATATTAGTATGGCCTGCAATGTATCAATGGGAGACCACCTTACCCTGCAATCTCAGTGGTGTGACAGTGCACAGGTAGGTAACCATAGGAGGCCACTGGCAACAGCTAATGGCTTGGAGTGGCCTGAATGGGTTGTTTAAAAAAATTGCACCCATTGTAGGAGGGTTAAACGACTTTTTCACATAGGGGTATGAACGTTTGCCCGATTTGTGAGGCCTCTATTAGCCACCATACTTTGTATATCCCTCCTATGCCCAGGCTGAAATTTGGCCCAGTAAGCACCGCACCCACAGACAGTCACTCGAGTATTATTGGTTGCATTGCACAATTGTTCACACATGTGTATTTTTCTCTACGAGTGCTGGAGTTAGTGGCAAAGTCAAACACACTTGTGTATGTCCTACATAAGTTATATGCAGAGTCACACAGAGCTGTGTACGTACTGCATAAGTTAGCAGCAGACTCATATACAGTCGAGTGGTTTTGGTTTGACCTCCTACCATAGCCACATGTCCTTGCATTTATTTGAGTGCACTGCACAAAGTCAATGGGTTGGGAGTTACATACAAATTTTGAGTGTCTTTGATTGTTAAACCTATAGGAGGGATATGGGAAATTTGGTCTCCCGCGTGTACATGTATCAGCCAAAAAAAAGCCAACCGATGAGCAAAAACTGGAAGCATTTTTTGTTTGGCCAAACCCAGCTCCTACATTATATGGCATTGTATATGATTCACTTTAACGAAAGACAAGTGCGTAGCCAGAAATTTGTCAAGAGAGGGGGGCAGAGGGAGGCAATTCCATGATTACCCATGTTACATTTTTAAGGTATTCGGCCCACTTTTCATGCTATACTTCCTTATATATCACTAATCACCACAGTAGTTGCATTATACCTGACCTTACTCAGCACAAAAAATTTTTTTTCTTCTCAGAAATCTGAAATATGTACGCCTACATAAGAGAAAAATGCTGGTTACTCACGCTACATTTTCAGGATTTTCTCTTACATAGTGTACATATAAGTAATATCTGGGTATAATGCAACTACTATGAAAAAACTGGTGAGTGAAATATATATTATGACATTAAGAGTGTAACCCAAAACCTCAAAATGTAACGTGAGTAACTATGGGATATGCCCAGGCCATAGGGTCAAATTTTGGGCTCTGGGGCAATTTTTTTTCTTCTTCAGTTTATTGTTTTATTATATTTAAAAAACAGGCCTGAGGACCATCAGAGCACACTGATCTAAACGTCGAGTTGTACTTCCAGTTCTTTTCAGAACTAATTACTACCAATTGAGAATTTCACATGGTGTCACCGCAATTAGTCTTTCTTACTGTTACTGTTGTTGTACTGTTTATACTTAACATCGGGTCATGCATTTAACAAACATTTGGCTCGGGTTAACGGTTACTCACCAGACGTATCCCTTCTCCAGCCGTAGGGAGGACAAAGCTGACGAGCGGATAGCCGAGGAGAGAGACGTGGTGAACTTGAGGAGGACAAAGAGCGGCAACTTGAGGGGCGGGTTGTTGACGATGTTAGCAAATGGTGGACTTTCTTCACGGCGTCCCTGTATCTGCAAGACCAAAAGTTACCATGTCTAATATTTAAAGCCAGTATACACATTTATCGTGAACGATCAGAGCGGACTTTCAACGGGCATGGAATTGCTGTCCTAGTTTAAGACACAGTGACTGGAAATTATCAGCTCATTTATGCAGCAGCAATGGTAATATGACCTTATTATTTTTCAGTCAATGAGTTAATCTATAAAGCTAGTACTCTGATTCCATGCCCTGTTGATCGTGACCATAGTGTCCCTTTAAATATGTATGTCCTGTGTTTAAACGGCAATTTCTTGAATTTTTTTGTTTTCATTTTCCTTTTTAGAAAGGAAAACTAACACTTTGAAATTAGATATTTCATTACAGATATTTCATTACAGATATTTCATTACAGATATTTCATTCCAGATATTTCATTACAGATATTTCATTACAGATATTTCATTACGGTAAAAACAGTGCCAAATTTATTTCATGACAGGACCTACCATAATTTAATTTTGGTACATATTTATTGTAAAACCATGCTCCTCACGATTATTTTGAGAACTGTATTTTTTTAAGCATAATTTGTTTTCCATTCTTCAAATAAAATAGTGATGTTTTGATGGTTTTTTTGTTCCCCCATAATAACTGCTGTTAAAACAGATAACAACACAGGCGATACATAATTTTAAAATGACTGTAAATTCATTTGTGAACAGTTTATTTCATTGCAGAGCTGCCAACATATGATTTTGAAAATGAGGAAGATTTAATTTCCAAGACTCAATCGGTTTTAACGCAGCGAGCGAGCCAGCCGAGCCCTTGCGGGTGGGGTCTAGGGGTTTTAGGCTTTTTGGCACCAAAAGGAGAGGCCTCATTGACATTGCATATATTTTAAGTAAATGTATTTTAATTACTAAACATACTAAAACATTTGAAACATTACACAATATCAAACAAAGTTTCGAAGTATAGACCTACATTGCTATCCTACTGTTGCCTAGGTAGTGAGGAAGGGGTGCATGATGAACTTGAAGTGGATGGCTCTTCACGATCCTTAGCTAACTAAACGGGACATGTGCGTGCGGAGGTAACAATATTTGCAGCAGTGTTTTTGCTCATAACGTCGATAATTGCAGTTGTTTTGGTACGAGTAGCAACCGTGATTTAGCAGCGATATTTGAGTCGGGAAACATAGGGATCGGCATGGTCAGACGATGCTACGCTCAAGTTATGTCTCGACGAGAAAGCCTGTGAACAACATTTCCGCCTTTATTACACCGCCATCAAAGTGCCCGATTTTCTAATAAAAATTAGGAATTCTGGCGTGGTTCGATCGTGCTTTTCGCAGTGGTGCAATGTTTATCCGATTTGATGTGTCGCAATATGTCATTTCGTCCACCGTATTTCATGCTAATATCACAACTACAAACGGTGCAGAACGATGATTTTGTGCCTTCGTTGATTTTCTAATACAGCGCCATTCTTTTTTGGTATTCATCCCTGTATCTTTGTGCATAATTCATTTTTCTGCTTTCCCAGTTGCCATGACTCTCCGTGACGCCATTTTGTTTTTTTTTCCCCACGCTGTCAAGTGCGCGGCACATCGTAATCGCATGACGGAAAATGGTAATGGCACGCGGCCGCGTAGAGGATCATGCAGCCACCTCATTATATGACGCCACGGATACACCATATATGGCGGCAATTTTCATGAATGAAATTGCCGCCGCATGCATATACTTCCCACGAGTCACTGCGAAGGCCAAGCGCCTTTACTTCCGTGGCGATCTTTCTAACGTTAATGGTACCAACGATTTGGGCGTTTTCTTCTATTTTTCTGGAATTTCTTTGATTTCAACTCTGAGGAATCAACAACTTGCTGATTCGTTGTTGATATTGTGAATTTCGCAGTTGTATTTTTACTGTATTTGCATTTACTGTATGTAAAATAAGACACACAAACACACCGAGGACTTGGAACAGAGGCTACTTTTTATTTTTCCGGAAGATTTTGATCTGTTTTACGGATGATTTGAAGATTACCGTCAACACGGAAGACTTCCGCAGAATCCGGAAGAGTTGGCAGCTCTGTCATTGTAATGTTTACGGGGAGTGATTTGACAAAGTACAAAATCCTGAAAGTGGATAGCAGGCCTGGGTCTCCTATTGGTCTGGAGGACAAAGCCCACTGAACCTCCTGGATGTTTAATTTTGGAGGATTTACAGACTCTCCACATACCCACAAACAAGAAACTTGAGGTTTGGACACAATACAGGATACTTCTTTATTTCCTGGTGGCTACTTGTTTTCAAGAACATTTTTGAGGCAAAAGGAGATTTGTAAAAATCCTGAAATCAGGAAAAATCATGAAAGATCACAGGCCTGTGTACTGTGTTAATGAGAAACTGGAGATTTGTCATATTCATCTCGTGAACTGGAAAATTAATTTTACCATTAAAACTATTAAAGATTCCTACTACAAATATCTCGCAAGTCGTTACAAATATCTCTAATCCGGGCAAATGTAGTATCCGATGTACATGCCATGCCACACAGCAAGGAACATGACGGCCGCTGTCTGGGAGATGTAACGATTATTGAGAAACTTGAGCCTCTTGAAGACGTACCTGGATGAAAAGACACAAGGAAATGGGTACTAGTCATAAAGTTATGGGTATAAGATGCAAGGTTATGGGCATAAGACACAAGGTTATTAGTATAAGACACAAAGTTATTAGTGTAAGACACAAAGTTATTAGTGTAAGACACAAAGTTATGAGTATAAGACACAAAGTTGTTAGTAGGCCTATAAGACACAAAGTTGTTACATGTAGTATAAGACACAAGGTTATGGGTATAAGACACAAGGTTATGGGTATAAAACGCAAGGTAATGGGTATAAGACGCAAGGTAATGGGTATAAGACACGAGGTTATGGGTATAAGACTCAAGGTAATGGGTACAAGATAGAGTAATGGGTATAAGACGCAAGGTAATGGGTATAAGACGCAAGGTACATTTGTAATGGGTATAAGACGCAAGGTAATGGTATAAGATGCAAGGAAATACATAACACACAAGAAAATAGGTATAACTATAAGACACAATGTAATGTATACAAACCATAATAAAATGGGTAGAATACACTATGAAATGGATATAATTACACAAGGAAATGGGCATAAGACACTATGAAATAAGCATAAGACACTATGAAATTTGGGTATAACACACAATGAAATGGGTACAACACACACAAAATGGTATATAAGCAGAAACAAATGGGTATAATACAGTGGAACATTTGTGTACGTATAAGACACAACACAAGGAAATGGGCATTTATATCAGACATTACATGAAAACTAAATTACTGAAAGAGGCGTGACTTGTTTTTACAGATGAGAGCAGATCATAATAATCCTTCAATTATACTAATCTCAAAAGTACATCTAAAATTTTCAATTGTCAGTCAATCCAAAAGTGTCAGTAAATTTCAGTAGTGCTCCTTGACAACACATAATTTATCAAATACATGTATCTTCTTTATAGACACCAGATACTTAGAATCAATATAATAAGAAAATGGGTGACTCCTTTTTATAGACAAAATCAGATTTTACCAAGCCCAATAATGAAACTATTTTCAGGGTGAAGTTGTTCATGAAACTGTGTCCAACTATTAAAATAAGACTGTACTATAAATGCACATCTGAACACTTAAAAAACAGATTTCACTATGTAAGAGTGGATGTTAAAAGCAAAGAGCACTGAAATTTGTCCTAGTCAATAACACTGTACTATGGTATCAAGCACATCTGAACACAAAGGAAGATGCTTTAATAAAAATTTACAAATTTTTGTTCTTTTCTGTTTGACCCTTGCGTACGGTATTTTATTTTTACCGAGAGTGAAGGTGGTTGCGCCAACCACTGAACGTCTGTGGGTTGTGGAGCACCGGGTCAAACCCGGCCGTGGACATGCACAACTCAGCTGTTCAGCCAAGCGTATAAACAGAACAATAAGCGGGGCAAGCTAAACCAGGCATACCCTATTCATCGTACATGAAGTCCCCACATAGCGTAATTGAAAGGCCGGTGTTCAGAAAGCTCATGAAAAGGCTGTATTCAGAATGCTCTCGAAAGCCCAATCTATAACGCTCCATTTCAAGAACAATATGGTCCACCAAACTATCAACCTTCTTGAAGATTTCAATTCAAGGCGAATTCTCAGCAAATACAGCTGAGAAATCAATTAATTCACCGGCCGCAGCTATAGCCGTCAACCGTACTCAAGGAGTTAATAACGATATTATTTTTCAAAATTCATTCACTTTATAAATTCTATTTTCAAGGGCAAAGAAACATTGTAATGAAATTTGTACTTCTCAATATCATTGTATTATAATGCACATCTGAACACTTCAAAAACAGCCGACCAATTTCACTAATGAAACAGTAATTGTAGGGCAAAGAGACGTAATACATGTACATGTATATTAAAAATTTTCTTTCTCAAGAACAAACATCTGCAAAACTGAATTAATTTGCCCTACACTGACGTGTGTACAGCACTGCATTCTCACTGCTTTCCGAATGTCAGTGCTTTTCGGGTGTTTTTGTCACCCGAAGCAAACATTTCATCAGCCTATAAATATCTGAACACTTCTGACCTACAGTACATGTATTTCACAGGCAAGGACACAAGCTCCATGTACATGTAGCTCTGACAAGTTGGATACAAAAAGGCTGGCTCTTACAAGGCTTTCAAAAGTGTAAAGTGAACAACAGTGACGAGTGGACCGGTGTATTTTTCATTCACAATGGAGATATCTACTGTTTCCACTCCAACATCTGAGCCACAGGACACCCTGATAGCACTGCTTTCTATGTGTACATCATATTAGGCCCTTGAGTGATTGGCAATGCATTTGTATGTTTGGTCATGCTGCGATATCGCAAAGTTTTCAACTCCTCAACTAACAAGCTCATCATCCATCAACTCTTTTGTGGATTTCCTGGCATCACTTTTATTTCTTTCTCCGCCGGTTTCTGAATGCACATGAACATCCAGTTACGGTTGTACCTGCAGACAACATCCTTGGCTCACCTCTATTGTAAAACTATGGTGGTCAGAGTGGTCCCAGTATGGTATGTTCGCCACATCAACCTACAACCTGGTTGCCATATCTCTGGAGCGATATTTCGCGACGCGCCAACCGTCAGACACCGTACATACGTTCCTCGCCGCTGAGCTTACTGGGTTAATCATGACTGCTGTCTGGATGTGTGGTTGGATCTCTGCAAGTCATTCTTCGCCAATCATACATCAAATCAACGATGCGTGCAACTACTCATGGCCCAGCCCTGCCATTCAAGCTGTTGGGGAGTTGCTATACTTTTCTCAGAGCTCGCCATCCCAATGGCTTTGATGATTTTTGCATACACTAAGATAATCTTTGAGCCCACAAACGCCTCAAGGCCAGGTCGTGACACTAACCAAGATGCTCGGAACATGATGTCCAAAGCCAATAAGAATGTCATCAAGACCCTATTAGTAGTGGCCATCTTCTTCGCCATCTGTTGGACGCCCACAGACGCTAACTACACCCTGTACAATCTTGGCATGAATGATATCTTTGACAACCCTGTGATAAGTGACGCAAATAAGCGGCATCGTGGTGGTGAACCTTTGCATCAATCCTTTCATCTATTGCTTCACGTATGAGCGCTTTCAGAAACAAGTCAAGAGGATGGTGTGTGGCTATCGAGGCGTCAACCGGGTGGACACCACTGATGGCTCACGGCATGAACCAATGGTGCATGCTGTACACAGGAATGCTAGAATATCCATTATTGAGCCAGCAGATAATACTAATGCTTAAAAACGCACCGTCCGTGTTTTCACACTTTTTACAGGTAATTTCACAAAGTTGCCAGATGGCAATTTGTTTACTCCAAGATTTTGAGTATCCGGTTCCAAAAATATCCGAAAACTCAAAGCCCTAGTATAAGACACAAGGTTATGGGTATAAGATGCAAGGTTATGGGTAGAAGACACAAGCTTATGGGTAGAAGACACATGGTTTTGGGTATAAGACACATGGTTTTGGGTATAAGACACAAGGTTATGGTATAAGACACAAGGTTATGGTATAAGACACAAGGTTATGGTATAATAATAATGTGTGGACTTATATAGCGCACGTATCCACCAACTGAGTGGTGCTCAAGGCGCATTATATTACCCCTGCTCATAAGGCTCATAAATCATTCCTGAAACCATCTCAGCTCCCTGGGGAGTATACAGCTCAATGGCTACCATTACAGCGCATATAGGCTAATCAACCACCCTTGCCTCACAGGTACCCATTTAACCCCTGGGTGGAGAGAAGCAATTATGGTTAAGTGTCTTGCTCAAGGACACAAGTGTCACGGCCGGGATTCGAACCCACATTCTGCTGCTAACACCAGATCTTGAGTCCGGTAAGCTAGACCGCTCGGCCACGACACTCCATGTAATGGGTATATGGGTATACATGTAATGGGTATAAGACACAAGCTAATGAGTATAAGATGCAAAGTAATGGTATTAGACACAAGAAAATGGGCATAGGACACAAGAAAATGGGTATAGGACACAAGGAAATGGATTTCAGCAGAAACAAAAATTGGGTATAAGACACAATAAAATGGGTATACAGTAAGACACTGCAATGTATGTTATGTAAAGAGGTACATGTATACAACACAAGGAAATGGGCATTTAATTAAATGAAGACTCAATTACTCAAAAAGGCATTTTCAAATGCCAGTTAAAAGTACACGTACATGTATCATCTGTTTTTTTCTACAGTGCCCCACTTACATGTAGGTAATATTAAATCACTCAAGGAAAAATGTATAAGTAAATAGGTGTAAGACACTGTGAAATTAATTGAATTGAAATAAAAAAGGATGCGGTCCCGGTTATATAATCATGTGAGATGATAAGAAATCAGATCTCAAAGAATAATAATAATACAGAAGATTTATAATGTGCACATATCCACCAAGAAGTGCTCAAGGCGCTTTACAGTAAACAAGAAATCATACAATAGCATAACAATACAATAGCAAATGCAATAAAATACTAAACAAAAGATAAAAAATGCATAAATGAATGTTAGTAGTCCTTATAGGCAATACACATAAGATGAGTTTTTAAGTTCTTCTTGAAGGAGTCAACAGATTGAGATTCACGAATGTACAGAGGTAAATCATTCCAAAGGCGTGGAGCCACAACTTCAAAAGATCTGGCACCCCACCCAAGAATGTTTTGACTTTTGTTCAGCCAGCAAAAATTTTGCACTGGAAAGTAATTTGCGAGAGGGGGCATAACATTTCAACAAGTCAGATATATATAATGGTGCCCAATCATTCAAAGATTTGAAAACGATAAGCAATATTTTATAAATACGATATGATATTGGCAGCCAATGCAGATCTTTCAGGATGGGGTGATATGACATGATTTTTTAGAGAGAGTCACAATACGTGCAGCAGTGTTTTGAATCTTTGAAGTCGTCAGAAGGATCCTGTGGAAGTCCATAAAGCAGTGAATTTGCCATATCAAGACGAGATGTTATGAAGGAATGAACAATTTGTTCTGTTGCATCATAATTAAGATATTTGCATCACTTTCCAATGTTCCTAAGGTGAAATGCTGCGGTGCGAGTAACATTTGAAATGAGGTTTAAGTGTCATGTTTGCATCAAAAATAACTCCAAGGTTCCTTGCTTGAGAAGATTGCACATGAGAGTCACCAATACATGTAGCAATATTTGGAATAGAAATCTTAGATAGTTGTTGACGAGAACCAAATAGCACAAATTCAGTTTTAAGAAATTTTCCTTCATCCAAATGCAAATATCATGAATACAGTTTTCAAGGCGATTAATTATAGAGGCACTCTGTTGTTGTGATGGTTTGAAAGCTACATAAATCCGAGTGTCATCTGCGTAGACGTGATAAGATAGGTCATATTTCATGAATATGTTACGAATTGGGTATGTGTAAATTGGAAATCACCGAGGGCCAAGGATAGATCCTTGAGTTACTGAGTAATTCAGATGAAAAGGTTCAGAGATGGCATCATGAATACAAACATGTTGAGGTCTTTTAGACAAGTATGAGCGACACCATTCCAGTGCATGGCCATTAATTCCTATGTGATGTTTTAAACGTGCAAGTAAAATTTCATGGTCAACCGTATCGAACGCAGCGCTAAGATCAAGAAGAATTAAGGCAGTTATATTTCCATCATCGAGTGCAGATAAAATGTCATTGTTGACACGAAGCAGTGCTGTTTCTATTCCATGGTGTGCTTTATAGGCAGATTGGAAAGATGGTATAAATTATTTACATGCATATGATTTGATATTCTACAAGATACAGCTCGTTCTATAGTCTTTCCCAGGAACTTTTAGTTTGATACAGCCTGTCTGTAATTTTTCAAACTATTCTTGTCAAGACCAGCTTTTTTGAGAAGTGGATGAACATGTGCAATTTTCAAACTGTCAGGAAACATTCCATGAAGCAGAGACTTATTTACAATCAAGGTTATGGTACATAAGCATCAATACATTATTTTAACAAGAAAAGCGGCAGAATACACTATGAAATGGGAATGTAATCACAAGGAAATGGGTATAAGCAGAAACAAATGGGTATAAGACACAATAAAATGGGTATAAAACACTATGAAATGGGGTATAAGACACTATAAAATGGGTATAACACACAATGAAATGGGTACAACACACAATAAAATGGCACATGTATATTATAAGCAGAAACAAATGGGTATAAGACACAATAAAATGGGTATAACTTATAAGACACTATGAAATGGGTATAACACACAACGAAATGGGTACAACACACAAGAAAATGGCACATGTATATAAGCAGAAACAAATGGGTAGAAGACAGAGGAACATTTGTATGTATACATGTACATGCTGAACGTGTACGTATAAAACAAATAGAACAGATATAAGACACAACACAAGGAAATGGGCATTTATATCAGACATATACATGTATGAAAACTAAATTACTGAAAGAGGCGTGACTTGTTTTTACAGATGAGAGCAGATCATAATAATCTTTCAATTATACTAATCTCAAAAGTACATCTAAAATTTTCAATTGTCAGTCAATCCAAAAGTGTGCGTAAATTTCAGTAGTGCTCCTTGACAACACATAATTTATCAAATATCTTCTTGATAGACACCAGATACTTAGAATCAATATAATAAGAAAATGGTGACCTTTTATAGACAAAATCAGATTTTACCAAGCCCAATAATGAAACTGTATTTTCAGGGTGAAGTTGTTCATGAAACTGTGTCCAACTATTAAAATAAGACTGTACTATAAATGCACATCTGAACACTTAAAAAACAGCCAACAGATTTCACTATGTAAGAGTGGATGGTAAAAGCAAAGAGCACTCATAATAATAATAATAATAATAATAATAATAATAATAATAATAATAATGTGTGGACTTATATAGCGCACGTATCCACCAACTGAGTGGTGCTCAAGGCGCATTATATTATTACCCCTGCTCATTAGGTACATAAATCATTTCTGAAACCATCTCAGCTCCATGGGGAGTATACAGCTCAATTGCTGCCATTACAGTGCATATAGGGCTAATCAACCAACTCTGCCCTCACAGGTACCCATTTAACCCCTGGGTGGAGAGAAGCAATTATGGTTAAGTGTCTTGCTCTAGGACACAAGTGTCACGGCCGGGATTCGAACCCACATTCTGCTGCTAACACCAGAACTTGAGTCTGGTAAGCTAGACCGCTCGGCCACTACACTCATGAAATCTGCAAACCATTTTCTCTATGAAAGGGAAGATGCTTTAATAAAATTTTCATAAATTGTTGTTCTTTTTCTGTTTGACCCCTTGCGTACGGTATTATTTTTACCGAGAGTGAAGGTGGTTGCGCCAACCACTGAACGCCTGTGGGTTGTGGAGCACCGGGTCAAACCCGCCATGGACATGTGCACAACTCAGCTGTTCCAGCCAAGCGTATAAACAGAACAATAAGCGGGCAAGCTAAACCAGGCATACCCTATTCATCGTACGTGAAGTCCCCACATAGCGTAATTGAAAGGCCGGTGTTCAGAAAGCTCATGAAAAGGCTGTATTCAGAATGCTCTCGAAAGCCCAATCTATTATATAACGCTCCATTTCAAGAACAATATGGTCCACCAAACTATCAACCTTCTTGAAGATTTCAATTATAGCGAATTTCAGCAAATACAGCTGAGAAATCAATTAATTCACCGGCCGCAGCTATAGCCGTCAACGTACTCAAGGAGTTAATAATCTATATTATTTTTCAAAATTCATTCACTTTATAAATTCTATTTTCATGGCAAAGAAACATTGTAATGAAATTTGTACTTTCAATATCATTGTATTATAATGCACATCTGAACACTTCAAAAACAGCCGACCAATTTCACTAATGAAACAGTAATTGTAGGGCAAAGAAACGTAATACATGTACATGTATATTAAAAATTTTCTTTCTCAATAACTGAATTAATTTGCCCTACACCGACGTGTGTACAGCACTGCATTCTCAGTGCTTTCCGAGTGTCTTTATTACCCCACAAAGAATTTCATCGGCCTATATACATTTTGTAAATATCTGAACACTTCTGACCTTCAGTACATGAATATCACAGGCAAGGACACAATCTCTATGTAACTCTGACAAGTTGTTTTCAATCACAATAGATATGTCTAATGTTTCCACTCCAACATCTGCGCCCTAAATATCTGAACACTTCTGACCTATTTCACTGTGAAAGAGTAGTTGCTTACAGGCAAGCAGACACAATCTCCATGTAGCTCTGACAAGTTGGATACAAAAAGGCTGGCTCTTACAAGGCTTTCAAAAGTGTAAAGTGAACACCAGTGACGAGTGGACCGGTGTATGTGTCATTCACAATGGAGATGTCTACTGTTTCCACTCCAACATCTGAGCCACAGGACAATTCCGGCAGCACTGTTTTCTATGTGTACATCATATTGGGTTCACTTGGAGTGATTGGCAATGCATTTGTATGCTTGGTCATGCTGCGATATCGCAAAGTTTTCAACTCTTCAACTAACAAGCTTATCATCCATCAATCCTTTGTGGATTTCCTGGCGTCACTTGTGTTTCTTCTCCGCCGGTTTCTGCTAGTTTCTCCACCAGCAGTTGTACCAGACAACATCCTTGGCTCACTGTACTGTAAACTATGGTGGTCAGAGTGGGCTCAGTATGGTATGTTCATCACATCAACCTACAACCTGGTTGCCATATCTCTGGAGCGATATTTCGCAATATGCCAACCGGTCAGACACCGTAACATGTTCTCAAGCCGTCGAGTTATTAAGTTAACTGCGACTGCTGCCTGATGATGTGGTTGATCACTGCAAGTCATTCTCTGCCATTCACATATCAAATCAACAATGCGTACACTACCATTGCTCCAGCCCTGCCTCTTCCAGGCTGTGGGAGTTGCTATTTTCTCAGAGCTCATCATCCCGATGGCTTTGATGATTTTGCATACTCGAAGATAATCTTGAGCTCCACAAACGCCCATGCTGCCAGGTCGGTGACACTAACCAAGATGCTCGGAACATGATGTCCAAAGCCAATAAGAACGTCATCAAGACCCTATTAGTAGTGGCCATCTTCTTCGCCATCTGTTGGATGCCCACAGATGTCACCTACACCCTGTACAATCTTGGCATGAATGATATCTTTGACAATCCTGTGATAAATGACTCAACAAGTGCCATCGTGGTGGTGAACCTTTGCATCAATCCTTTCATCTATTGCTTCACGTATGAGCGCTTTCAGAAACAGGTCAAGAGGATGGTGTGCTGCTATCGAGGTGTCAACCAGGTGGACACCACTGATGGCTCACGGCATGAACCAATGGTGCATGCCACAGGCCAGGAATGCTAGAATATCCATTATTGCCCCAGCAGATAATACTAATGCTTAAAAATACATCGCCTGCATATTCACAGGTAATTTCACAAAGTTGCCAGATGGCAATTTGTTTACTCCAAGTGTCCACTGTAAACAATTATAAATGCTTTTTCACACTTTTCTCATGACTTGAGGGAAGGAAAATTTAAATGCAAAATGGTGAATCAGAAGTATTTGTGTGTCTATGTAATGCTAATGTTCAGGCGCAACTAATCAATAACAAAACGAAAGAAAATGTTCAACTCACATACGCCAGCGTGAAACGTGTGGAAGCCAATATGGCTTATGTAGTGAGCGGCGATTTTTCTCACACTGCCAAGAGACTGTATGAGGTAATGCGCATGGCGCCTAGTGTCCTTCATGTTTATACCCTTATACACGCACATGTATAAATAACTGCGGAGCTAGACTATATTCTTTCTTTAATATATGTGCTATCGATATCTGCCCCAGATTCCACTGGAACTGTCTAGATCAGTATCACAGTAGTCTATCGTAACAAGCCAGTATCGTTGCGGATTGTTTTGGGGATGGCTGGAGAACAGTTGCATGCCTGAATTTTGCATAGCCAATCTTGAATGTTAAATAGCAAATTGTGAATTTTGTTGAGCACAAAAAATAAAAAATGATGTGTACTTATGTTGCACGCCCTCACCCAAACAGATGCTCAAACGCCTGTGCACCCCTGCTCATCAGGTTCAATCATTCCTGAAACCATCTCAGCACAATACATGTAGGTTGTAGGGCTAATCAAAAACAACAACCAACTCTGCCCTCACAGGTACCCATTTACTCCTGGGTGGAGAGAAGCAGTTATGGTCAAGTGTCTTGCTCAAGGACAAAAGTATCACGGTCGCGGTCAGGACTTCAACCCACATTCTGAAGACTATATTACTTAGCTCCCAAATCCAATAATAATAATACAAAATAATTGACTAATCCTATCTTGCTTGGTAATGGTATGCAGAAAAATTAAAATCTGAAATGGATCAATTCATTTCTATCTTAGAATAATTATGACAAATCTTAATGCATTTTTCGTTATTCTTGTTAATGACACAAGACAATAAGGTGAGACATTTATGTTCATCACATGCCATGTACATGTAAGTTGAATCACAATGTGTGCAGTGACTGTCTTTTTGATTGTCAAACTTGGAACGGGGCAAACAGCACTCACATTACATAAATTCCTTTATTTTCAAAACCAGCAAACCAAATCTAATAAAAGTTTAAACAAAATATAGCAAAAGAATAATGGTGAATGATTCTTGAGTTTTTAAAGGGAAAGTACAACATTGGTGGTTATGTACATTAAATTAAATCCTCTAGTTTTAAAGAAATTATCATAAAACTAACAAAAAGCTGTTACAATTTTTCTTCTGTTTTTATGTTTACAAAAGCTGCCAGAAAGCAACTTTGTAACCAACATAACAATTTTGTTTTTCTCTGCAAAGATGAAAGCACTTCAGCCCAAAGAATTTCCTATGATGATTGATACAGATCTGCATCGATACGCTGCATACGACACGCGCACGGTCGACACGCATACCGATAATGCGGTACTAACTCTACACCAAGTAAAGTTTAGA
>CM055836.1:17971572-18199612 GCA_029582265.1 Zoroaster sp. YZ-2022
TGCAAAGAATTTGAATGATATGCCTGAATACAAATGTTACAACAGCTCCTCAGGAAGCACATGGTCCCGAAAGACCCACAGATTGGAGGGATTTTATGGATACAAATTACCCTTGTATAGTTTACTGTTATAACGTGTATCTGTCAAACAGACCTAGTTCAGCAAAGTTAGGATATTTACTTTCCAGTTATGACATGACCAAGACCATAGCTGGCGTGGGTGTGTTGGGCCATCTTAGGTTTTCCTGTTGTCCCGCTGGTGAAGAACATTGTCATTGGCTCATCACTCTTTGTCTTAAGACTACATAAAAACAATAATACAATGTAGCATTCAATCAAACACAATGTTTTTTTAAAAATTATTCAGTGATTCACTGACGATCAGAGTCTATCAGGGGTGGACCTGATCACAGTCCATTTGTCTGGCAAGTAAAATGAAAAAGTTAAGGTAATGGCTGCTGATTGTCTCCTTTTGGATTGCCCTAGGCCAAGGATAGGACAAGTCTTGCACACTGTTCTAAATGCCCTCTTCTATTTCCATCTGCCAAGCCAGCATATAAGTCAGGGTTTGGAATAGGGCATCCAAATTTGATATTCTTTGAAAAACAGGGCATCTAAATATTTTACTTACAACACTTGACATGTGTGTTACACAAAAACCAAGGTGTCTATTTTAAAAGATAATATTGTCACAATCCTACTGTAGCTACTTTTAGATTAACTCAGTGAAAATAATACCCCATATGATAAGGTTGCTGTTGCATAAATAAGCCAGTAATTTTCAGTCACTGTGTTCATCTTAAACTTGGACACCGATTCCGTGCCCTGTTGAAAGGCTGCTCTGATCGTGATGATATTGTCCCTTTAACAAACAGGGCATCCAAAGGGAAATGCTATGAGAGAAATGTGATACCTGGTGTTGACTTGATGCTTTCTCATAGAGTTCTTGATAATCCAACCACCCTGGTCTTGAGTCTCCATTCTGACTGACTACAAGCTTAGTCTTCACATCACTGCACTCAGATATATACTAACAGAAATACAAGTTGGATATGTCAAATATATTCAAATTGACTAGAAATATATTTAAAAATATGTGTTTGGTATATACCGAGTCTAATCAAAATATAAAGCAAATTAAGAATACTAAAGACGATCAGAGAATACTGATCGAAACGTCGAGTTGTAATCACCAGTTCTTTTCAGAACTAATTACTACTCAAAAGATAATTTTTTCTTCACATGGTGTCATCACAAACAGTCTTTACTTATCCTTGTGTGACAGGTAGAATTGACATACCCTATTTTATATATTGCGCCCTCGCTTGACCCTTAAAAGTTTGATACCATCTAAGAAGTTGCTTTGTCTTGTGGTCATAACCACCACAGCTTCTGTTTGGGCGACATCATCAAAATATTGTGCTGTCCATATGTATACAGTGTACACTTAATATTCAAGTTCTTCATTGCACCTCATAATGGCTTCCCACTGATTAGACTGGTTTTTTTTTTTACTTTTGAGTAAATGCAGTCACACCATTAAAAGAACAAGACCGCTTAAAATGTACACCATCCGTGTCGTGATATATTCATTTTGAGCTGTCACATTTGGCGTCGCGGACAGGATGGTGTACTAAACACTGCAACCCCCAGTCTAGGAGGAGGTGACGCAGCCTGCATACCCCATGACCTAGACAGCATAAAAGAGCTGCAAAAATGACGGGTGGTGATGACATACGGAAGCTGCGAGAGGAGCTGGAGGATATGAAGCTGGCTTTCATGGCGGAACAGGAAAAACAAAAAGCCGTAAGCAGCACCACCCCACCAGCAGCTACATAGTGATCAAGGCAGAAATTTTGAAAGTAAGGTCATAAAAGAACTCTGCGAGATGTATGGTGTCACCAAGAGTCGTACCACGCCATACCACCCAGAAGGGAATGGCCAGTGCGAGAGATTCAATCGTACTCTGCATGATCGACTTCGCACCCTTCCCCCAGACCAGAAACGTTGATGGCCAGAACACCTACCTGAGCTAATTTATGCCTATAATGCGACCCCCCACTCCTCAACAGGTTATTCCCCCTACTACCTCTTCTTCGGGCATGAGCCGAGATTGCCAGTGGACCACCTTCTTGAGGTAGGAAGATGGGAAGATAACAAAAATCCTGCGTTAGATGAATGGGTTTCAGACCACCACACCAGGATGAAGTTGGCATTCCAGATGGCATCTGATAATTCCGAGAAAGAGGCACTGAGGAGGCAGACTAGGAATAACGAGAAGGCAGTAGATGCAGATCTACCTATTGGTGCTAGAGTGTTCCTGCGTAATCGAGGAATAAAGACAAGGCACAACATCCAAGATATATGGGGAGAGAGACCACACAAGGTGGTAGGCAGACCTAATCCAACAGGTCATGTTTACGTTGTAGTTCCACTTGACGGAGATGGGCAGGAGAAAACCATCAACAGGAGAGACCTGTTGGATGGACGGGCCTTGGTGCAAGATGTGGCACCAGTAGCTGGTCGCCAGGCGATTAGAGATGATGCACCAGTCTCTTCAGATCACTCTGACGAGGAGGAGGATGATGACGTTCTCTTGTTTGTGGAGCATCGAGATGATGAAGCCTCTGAAATGCCAACCGTTGAGAGGATAGAACCGGAGGAACAACCCACTGCTTCACACAAAGCAGGGGAGCAGCACCAGCTAGTAATGCATCCTACACAGGCGCTAACTGGTCCGGCTAATCTAGTTCCTGAAGCTGACTTGCCAGAAGTAGATTCCCCACGAGAGCCAATTCCTGAAGGTGATGCATCTTGTGATGTCGCAATAGAACCACTTTCAGAGAATCGCCGCACTAACCGTACCGGAGCAGGGCGACATGCTAATCTCCATCACTTACCCAGATCTGCTGTTCAGTCAGAGATTCCAGCGCACCCAGTTCCAGCTGTGGATCCACAAATCTTGGCGGACATCAGCCGAACCCAACTGCTGCTCGCTCAGATGTTGGCAGGAGTCCAACAGAGATGATTTGCTCTTTTTAAATTAATATAAGATTACTTAAATTTTTCAATTTTTTTTCTTCTATATTTGATTTAGTTTACTTTATTTGTCGAGGTTGTCGAGACGCCAACCTTTAAGCAGGGGAGTATGTGACAGGTAGAATTGACATACCCTATTTTATATATTGCGCCCTCGCTTGACCCTTAAAAGTTTGATACCATCTAAGAAGTTGCTTTGTCTTGTGGTCATAACCACCACAGCTTCTGTTTGGGCCACATCATCAAAATATTGTGCTGTCCATATGTATACAGTGTACACTTAATATTCAAGTTCTTCATTGCACCTCACAATGGCTTCCCACTGATTAGACTGGTTTTTTTTTTCCTTTTGAGTAAATGCAGTCACACCATTAAAAGAACAAGACCGCTTAAAATGTACACCATCCGTGTCGTGATATATTCATTTTGAGCTGTCACATTTGCAAAGATACAATCTTACTGTCAGGGTCTACGAGGTGTAGTCCTGGGGTTGGTGTGTGGTAAAATGACACCGGGGTGAAGAATTACTCCTTCGATCGGACGGGAACACTCCAAAAAATGATGAAACCTCAAGATGATCAGTTGATTATTTTATTTGACAATAAAATAAAACCCCATAAAAATCCCCTACAATAAAAGTACAGAGAGACAACAATACATAAGTACAATAAACTGAATAATATATATCACTTCTCTTGTTGTAGAAATATAACAAACATAAATACTTTTTCTGGACTTACCAGACACCACTGGGAATAAGGCAATGAGAGTCCACCCTTGCTCTATACTACTAGTACTAGTACTACGGTAGCTGTAACAAATACAGACATATATACATTGTACAGTACGGCGAATCACATACCAGTAAAGTAGCCTACATGTATGTTGGTTTTATACCAATAAAATAATGGATTTACACCATGGTATGTAAAAACAAAGTTAACTCACCAGATTCCACAAACTATGCATAAACAATTAATTCACTTTTCCACCAACTGTTAACATCATCCCAACAGAAAACAGCGGCTTCAAGATCGAGTACTTAATCGCTCTTCTCATAGGTTTATCTGTGCAGAACTACTTCAATGGCTACCGTTCAATGCACCACACATTGGTTTTACGTGAGACAACACTGCAACGCCACAGCCCTACAAATGGATATTATTACTGGCGCCCAATGAAAACATCTGTGCACAATCCAGCGAGTTAGAATACTCGATGATAACATAATTAAAAATAATATAAATAATAATGAATCTCCTGTCACTATTGCTATTAAAAGTTAAATGAAAAATCACTAAACTGAATCTGAGTTGCACTACATTAATACAGTATGGATACAAAGTAAAACTGCGCAAGGTGGTTCTCTGCATTAAAGGGGCTATGCACCTATTAAAGATTAAATTGCCAGATCCCGACACCTTCCCTGTTTTAAAACCACGCGACCCGAGTGGTCTTACGTGAAAATAATTGCTACATAGTCTGACTTACGGAATGATTTACGTAATCCAACAATTGTTTTATAATCCACCTTTAAACAACATTATACTTTACAAAAGGTTCATCAAAACAATACAACTACACATATTCATGCGATACACTTACGTAATAGCTGAACTACAATACTCTACAGTGGGAATCACTTGTCTCTATAAAAATAGAGCAACCATATTACCTTTGGTAGTTTGTATAAAACTCTGAATATAGCTTTAAAACTGGATATACATGGTACTTCACATATAACATAGTAGTGAACTTCAAGCAATTGAAATTCCAATGCATGAAAAAAACATACAAAATGCAATTTAATGCAAAATAAAACGAAGGCCCGAATTAAGACTCAACTACGGATTTCACTCTTCGTATAAAACAAGTATCCATCAATCACTAAATCCAAATCGCATAGTAACTGTATGACAGGAATACCACTGAACTTAACTGAGCTGAATAATCCACCAGCTACACAAATCCAGTATAGCAAAATCAGTATATCATAAGTAACAGTCACAGTCTCTTAGGGTAAATAAAGCTTTGGAATTGAGAATTGCATAACATACCTCCAGATAAATGTTTCCATGACAACTGCATGAACGCGAAACTGTCAGACATATGTATATTAAAATACTTGAAAATATGAGCAACAGTAACTGGCATTTACCAAATTGAAAAAAAACGAAATACTGACATCTTTTCACCTAGCAGTACTATGGCAAGGAACCATACGGTAACAGTTAAACTGGAATATGCAAAACTCCATAATCCATAAATATACCAAAATGTAATAGTACTCTTCATGCTCTAAGACTCAACTCAGAAAATCAATGGGACGAAGTAGAAGCCCTAAAACTTCCATTAGCTCAAAACCCATTAAAATATAACTCTAATTATAAAGTACAAAATATGGATATGATAATCCATGCTATGTAAAAGAACATAGTATAGCGGCAGCTTAGACAACACATCAGTTGTGAATGTACATGTAGTTAGAGACCCAACCTAATCACTCTGCACCATTGCACCATAGTGAAGAATAAGCCAACGAAGTTGGTAGGTATATTTTACCATCCCTTCCGCTGACAAATGGCAGCCATCTACCATATGCCGGGATGGTTGATCCTTCTCTGAGGACAGACACACACACCATTTCTTCCAATAAGCGCCCTATTCAAGGCGATTGAACCGCCGCATACGATGGTTGAAGTTTTGAAGGCTAACTTGGTTTGGCGGTTCAGTCTCGATCGCTGAATAACTGACAAAAGACTATACGCCTTGGCGAATCCCGCGCTCTTGAAGGGCGTCTAAAAATCTTAAAGTATTAGATACTACTGCAATGGGAGTTGAGTGAGTATTCGATGGGTCGTTAGTACCCATATCAGCATAAAAGTAAATGAATTGTTGGTTGCGCCTGTAGTCGCTGAAAGTAATGATCCGGGTTATTGAAAATTCTGTCATATGATAATCCCGGGTGCCCTCGACATATACATGATAGTCTTGGGCAACGCCCAGTAACTCTGCGACAGGCATGCGACGCCCTCGCGCCTCAGCTAAAAAATCTTGCAGGGAAAGAATGGCCATATATATAAATTGACTTCTTTTCCGCCATCTGCAAAGCAATATTAAATTACTGCCAAAAGAAACGGTTAAACATACACAAAATAATGGCAAAATAGAATAAACAAAATGCCAACTGACGCAGGTCATTTAAGGAAATATAACAAAACTCAAAAGTAAACTCTGAGTACTCCAAATTACGTAGGCCTAGAGGACGTAAAAGACCATGTCCTGTTTAAAGTTATCTTTCTTTACAACAGGCAATCCTAGTCAAATCGACGAAGTATTTTGGAAATACTGGTTATCAACAAAGAAACCACTTTGCCGAACAGGCAATCGCTCAATTGACAGCGATATCCGTATAAAATGATCTGGTACTAAGTTATGGCACTGTGCCAACCACCCCTCTTCTTTGCTATTCGCTTCGATCTGCGGAGGGAAGGTAGTCCTAGAGGACTGTCGTCTGAGCCTGGGGAAGTTCTAGTTGGTCCAATTAGCGCCTTAGCATCCTTGGCCGGCGGTGATGTCTTCTTTGCCTCCTTCTGTTTGACACCCTGTGGAAGAAAGAGATTTTGTGGGATCAGCACAAGCTCGTCATCATCAGACGAGGAAATAATGTCGGATGAGTCATCCCTATGCGAGGACTCTGTATCGGACGGAGAATCTGCGCCTGGGAGGAGCTCTGGAGGGTCACCCAGTTCACTAAAACTGCATCTAGGATCAAGAATGAGTAGTGTCCGATTCAGCCACCTTTCACTACCTCCAGATACAGGCCTTACCGCATATAAATCCTTATCTATATTGCATTTGACGACCACATAGGATTGATGATGAAATATGTCGCTTAATTTGTGCCTCGCAGTAAAAGCACATCTCTTTACCAATACTCGACTACCCACAGCGAACGGTTCACCCCTACACCTCCTGTCATGCCGTTCTTTATTGTACCTAGCAGCTTTCTCAAGGCGATCTCTGACAATTCTGGACATCCGTTCTAACAATTTAGCTTGCTGTTGTACAAAGCCCTCTGAATATTCCTGACTAGCGTTCCCAATCAGATGATCCAAATTCACAGTAGGTTGCCGCCCAAATAGAAGAGCATAAGGACTAACTCCTGTTACACTATGAGGCGTCGAGTTATATACATATACCAGGTGAGGCAATGCCTCTGGCCATTTTTTCCTATCCCTAGCATCAATGGATTTAATTAGGAAACACAACGTCTTATTGAACCGCTCTGTCTGGGCGTTACCCTGAGGGTAATATGGGCTCGTTCTAGTTTTCTTTATACCATACAGTTGGCATATCTCCTTCACGAGTTTACCCTCAAAGTGCCGCCCTTGATCAGAGTGGATCCGCATAGGTATGCCATAATATGAAAACCAATGGTCCCTTAGTACCCTGGCTACGACCGGTGCGGTTTGATTCCTACATGGAATAGCAGCAGCATATTTTGTAAATGCGTCCGTCATAACAAGGACATCCTCGTACCCACCCCGACCTCGATCTAATTTGAGGAAGTCAATAGCTAAACACTCCATTGGTTTAAAGGACAGAAGATGTCTCATGGGCGGTCTGGACGGTGGGAGTTGGAGTCTTTGAAACTGTGCACCTGAAACAACGGCGCACATATTCACGCACGAGATGACATCCCGGCCAAAACAACGTGACCGCAGCAAAGCTAAGGTTCGGTTTGTACCTTGATGTCCCCAGTTATCGTGTGCAGCTTCTAACATGAGCGTCTGCAGCTTAGCAGGTGTCAAAACCTGATATATAGCACCATGGACTTTGTCCTCTATTTGTCTGTATAGCACACCCTTTCGGTCAACAATTCTGGACCATTCTCTAACCCAACCACCAATACCGGAAACCGTATTCATGTCTGCCATTCCAGGCTGCCATTTGGACTCCAAACGCTTCCAAACTTCTCCTAATTGTGAGTCCTCCCGCTGCATAGCTCCTAACTCAGCACGCGAAAACGATGGTAAGACTGATGAAGACAGAGGGGCATCATCAACCTCGGCAAAGGACTCCTCTGGGATGTGTGCCTCTTCGGCAGCCCTCACTTCACGTGGAATTTCAGTACAACTGGTAGTGGTTTCAAGTACCTCAGCAACCTCAACAGGACGCCGACTGAGTGCATCTGCGCACTTGTTTGTTCTTCCCGATCGGAACCTTATCATATTGAATGATGATAATTGCGCTACCCAACGCTGTTCTGTTGCTCCTAATTTGGCATTATGAATATGGGCAAGGGGATTATTATCGGTATAGACAATGAACCGGGCACCAAGCAAATAATCCCGAAATTTTTTGGACACCGCCCATTTGAGAGCCAATAGTTCAAGCTTAAAGCTTGACAAGTCAGAATAATTCTTCTCGGCCCCTCGTAGTCCACGACTAGCATACGCGATGGGATGTGGGTCCCCATGATCATCAGCTTGCAGAAGGCAGGCACCGAGCCCCTTCAACGAAGCATCTACCTCAAGAATGAAGTCTTTACTGAAATCTGGATAGGCCAAAACAGGAGCCGTACACAGCAGACTTTTCAGCTTACAAAATGCCTCATCAGCATTATCAGACCATGCAAACCCAGAAGACATGTTCCCTGTTTTTCTCTGCCTTGGCTGTTAGTGTGTGCAGTGTCCCTGCAATTGAGGCGAACCCTGGAATAAAACGCCTATAGTACGAAGAAAGTCCTAGGAACGACCTCAACTCATCTATACTTTTCGGTATCGGCCAGTCCTCCACCTTCCGTACCTTGTCCGGGTCAACCGACACGCCACTGTCATTCACAACATGCCCAAGGTGTTTCACTTCTCGCTGAAAAAAACGACATTTCTCACCCTTCAACTTCAACCCATGTTTAATAAGTCGTTCGAAAACAATACCTAACCTCTGCACATGCTCTTGGAGAGTACTAGAATATACAAGGATATCATCAAGGTAGAGTATCAATTTGGACATGTTCATGTCGCCAAAAATCATCTCAACGGTTCTCTGAAATGTGCTAGGGCTGTTGCAAAGTCCCTGTGGCATCCGATCAAAGGAGAAAAGTCCCCAAGGAACACGGAATGCCGTCTTATCTACTGAGTCAGGATGCATGATCAACTGAAAATATCCATGGGCCATGTCCAATGAGGAAAAGAACCGTGATCCTCCTAATGCCTCTAAGGTTTCCTCGATTCGAGGTAGTGGGAATGCATCCTTTTGTGTAAGTGCATTAAGCTTTCTATAATCAATGCATAGCCTAATAGAACCATCTTTTTTCCGTACAAGGACAGTGGGGCTAGCATATGGACTACTAGATCTGTGAATTATCCCCTTCTCCAATAATCCTTGCAACAACGTTTGTACTTCAGACATACAATGCGGTGGGATTCGTCTATATGGCAATCGAACTGGTTGGTCACTTGTTAAATGAATTTCATGGGGAATCAATGTACACTTTCCAAGGTCCAGTGGTCCCATGGAAAAAACTGACTCGTACTTTTTGATCAATTCAGCTACCAAGACAGCGTCCTCCGGGTCAAGCTCCTTTAGGCCTATCCCAGGAGGAAGTGTGTACTCAACCCCATCAGGAAAGACAAACAATTCCCGCGGTTTACTGGTTGTACCATTACAAGTCGGTACTGTACCTGTGTCCTCATCTACTGTGTCACCTTCGTTATTAACAACGAAACCAACTGACACTTGTAACCCATCCTGTGAGTCACATGGTTGGAGGTAAACTTCCTCCACTTCTGTAGCTGTAATAGCAGTTGCAATACTATAAGACTTTGGGATCACAACAGGGGAATTCCCAAAATTACACACTAAAATGTGAAATGATGAATCCTGAACTATCTGTACTCCTTCTAATACTTGAATATTTTTGTCCAAACAAGTTTCCTCATTAGAAGTACATGACTTCATTAAGTGGTTCCGAATTAAGGCACATTTGTCATGCTGCCAGGGTTCATTTGAAGCACAGGACGCACTAACATATCTAGCCGAAAAAGGAGGAATGGTCTCTTCCTGGACCAAACAAACATCACCAACAACCCCAAGTGTTGGTGTACTCGACCCTACGTAAACACTCATCCTGCTTATCCTGAAACTTAAACCACTGTAGAGCAACATTCCACTCATCTCTACATGGCCCTACTGGTACCACACCCAAAGAGGCAATAACTCGCAAAACGTTACATCCAAGGAGTATAGGATACTGTGTTCGCCTCCCAGAGGATGTCTCTGAAGACGAATCTGACCGCACCAAAAAACTAGCTTTCACGGTAAACCCAAAGATTTCAATTGGAATCTCTAAATATCCTGCTACAGGTATATCCAAATCATTAGCACCAACTAGCCTAATGAATGTTCCCACTGTCCCCAAACTGTCTACCTTGTCGGCCAAGTGTTCTTGATATAATTCACAGCTTATCAAAGAGGTTTCCGCACCAGTATCCAAAATACAATTGATGTTCACTCCTCCAATTACAATGTCGGCAGTGGGACTTTGTGCAATTAACTTATCTCGCAATTGCTTTTCTCTAACAGTAAGATCAACACTTACACACTCCGTCCCCTGTCTAACTGCTGTACAATCCTCATCTAACTCAACTAACTTTGCAGATTTTTGTTCAGGCACAGTGTTTCCCTCCACCATTGTGCCTACTGTGGCAGAGGGGACGCGTTTTCCTGGGCATTTACTTTTGTCCCAGTCTGCTTGGGGCGACCATGCTTCTGCCAACAATTCTTCTCAGTGTGGCCCATTTTCTTACAGAAGTCACATGTGATTCCTGACCTACTGCCCCTTGTGGCTATTGCCTTGTCTAGCTTATCCGTCAACACTTTTGTTAACTCTGCCAAATGACCACTAGTCGTTGTTTGTTCTTTAGACAATGCATCTAACTTTTCTACCATCAACTTATTTGTAGTCAACAAATCAGACAAAACATCCGTCACATTGGCAGATACAGCCCGCTCACGATGTATCTCGGGTTCATCATCACAAGCCATTGCTCTTCTACATTTATTTTTAAGTGAGGATTTTCCCTCTCCATCTGGAAACAATTCAGTATATGTTCCTGAATTTATAGAAAGACAAGTCAGGTTTTTCAATACGCATTCTGCGCAATTCTCTGCGCACTGCTGGGTCCAGGGAACCTTGCATGAGTCGTTCTTTAAGTGCTTTGTCTCGCATTACTCTGAGCGCTGCTCTTTCTGGCGCATCGGCAGTTTTTTCCATACTGTCATGGATCAGCATAATAGCTCGACTGAACTCGGCCAATGTCTCACCTTCACGTTGTGAACGCGCATGAAACTCACTAGTTAACGCTGCAACATTTGCAGGCGGGCCAAACATCTGACCAAGCAGGGCGATTAATTTTGGTAGCGTGTCAATCTCATCAGGAGGACAACATGAAACTTCATCTTTAGCTACTCCACCTAAGTGATCAATGGCTGTACCAACCTGTTCCTGCTCTGACAATTCAAGCTGCCTACAATAAAAATCAAGCTCTTCTAGCCATTCATTAAGTGTGCACTCGCCCGACCTCACCGGTGTTCCTTTAAATTTGGAAAGTTTGAGCTTTGGGGTTCGTGCGAATTTCAATCCCTGAAAGGTAGCTAGTGTTTCTGCTAAAGTCTCAGTTGACTTAGCAATGACCTCTGCAAGAGCTTCAGGCACGGCCATGATACAACCCAAGCAGAACAACTAGCAGAGTGATATAGGTGGGTCAACTAGCGGTTAAAGATTACAGGAACAATAGAAGTTTTACAAAATTATAATCTTACTACGTCCTTCAAAATTGGGAGACTTATAAAATACCAAGGCACTAGCATACCATCATCAACAAAATTCCATGCACAAAATTACACGGAAACGACGTGAGCAAAAAGTCACAATCAAATTAAATAATACACGCTACGAAGTGGTAGAATCGAAACGTTCATTTGACCATGTTACATGTTAAAAAATACAGAGCAAGGTAATACCATGACACGATATAAAAATAAATCTGATGTGCCAACATTCATTGCATTTCCCCAAAAATATAATAATTTAAAACTTGTTGTGGTGCTGGGGTTTCTATGAAATCAAAAATAATTTAAATCAACAGCGAAGATTCCCAATCCTGTCTACGACGCCAAAATCTGTCAGGGTCTACGAGGTGTAGTCCTGGGGTTGGTGTGTGGTAAAATGACACCGGGGTGAAGAATTACTCCTTCGATCGGACGGGAACACTCCAAAAAATGATGAAACCTCAAGATGATCAGTTGATTATTTTATTTGACAATAAAATAAAACCCCATAAAATCCCTACAATAAAAGTACAGAGAGACAACAATACATAAGTACAATAAACTGAATAATATATATCACTTCTCTTGTTGTAGAAATATAACAAACATAAATACTTTTTCTGGACTTACCAGACACCACTGGGAATAAGGCAATGAGAGTCCACCCTTGCTCTATACTACTAGTACTACTACTAGTACTACGGTAGCTGTAACAAATACAGACATATATACATTGTACAGTACGGCGAATCACATACCAGTAAAAGTAGCCTACATGTATGTTGGTTTTTATACCAATAAAATAATGGATTTACACCATGGTATGTAAAACAAAAGTTAACTCACCAGATTCCACAAACTATGCATAAACAATTAATTCACTTTTCCACCAACTGTTAACATCATCCCAACAGAAAACAGCGGCTTCAAGATCGAGTACTTAATCGCTCTTCTCATAGGTTTATCTGTGCAGAACTACTTCAATGGCTACCGTTCAATGCACCACACATTGGTTTTACGTAGGACAACACTGCAACGCCACAGCCCTACAAATGGATATTATTACGCGCCCAATGAAAACATCTGTGCACAATCCAGCGAGTTAGAATACTCGATGATAACATAATTAAAAATAATATAAATAATAATGAATCTCCTGTCACTATTGCTATTAAAAGTTAAATGAAAAATCACTAAACTGAATCTGAGTTGCACTACATTAATACAGTATGGATACAAAGTAAAACTGCGCAAGGTGGTTCTCTGCATTAAAGGGGCTATGCACCTATTAAAGGTTAAATTGCCAGATCCCGACATTACAAAATATGAATAATATTCAAACCTTTGCCTAAAAATAACAACGCAAAGATAATGGTATCAAACATTCAAAATCCCTTGAAATATATGTCTGTGAAGTCGTTTTAGTCAAATTTGTGAAATAATTTCCTTTTCATCCAAAGGCTGAAATTCCATGTTGGATTGAATACGAACAATCCTAATGCACTTTCACTATTTCTAGAGGAATATAGAGCCTCATTGACTTTAAAGTTTAGGAACTCGGTTACATGTCTGTTTAACAAACAATAAATTCTGTGGACTTTACCTCATCAACCAAAGGAGCTATTTGAGAATTGATCTGTTATGATGCAAGTAGTCCCTGATGCTTGAAGACGATCCCTGATGTCTTGAGCTTTTAGCTGTGTGGTGCCAGGTATCAAAACGGTTCCTACATGTTGTAAAATCCCAGTAAATACTACGTTATTCACACTGGTGAGATACTTGGAATGTGCATGGATCAAAGAGTCTGGCTAAATGTCGCAGAAATAGAAGGTTCCTTTATATAATGTAGGATTCGTTTAAATAGGTTTTGTGAATTTGAATTGTTTTCGTGTACACATGTAAACGTCCTAACCCTAATGTAATCCATGCCACACATTGGACAATTTTACACACATGGTAACCACTACTCGTACTATTGTCAAGCAAAAGGCAAACGGTTAATTTTCTAATAATTGTTTGAAAGGAAAACAGTGTTTTAGACAGGAATTTGATTTGGGATTCCCGCCAAAATGTATTAACAGATCTGAATTCCGATTAATAACTTCCTTCAGATCATTATTTTTATTTTATCATTTATTGTTTTGCTAGAATTCAATCATACAAATTATGGTATTAAATCAACTTTTACCAAAATGTTTTGTGGAACTTTTAAAATTGTAATAAAACAAAAACAATTGAAAATAAAATCTAACAACTACAAGGATTGAAACAAACAAATAAAAACAGAAGAAAACTACCTGGGTTTGAAATGCTAATATCAGAAGTTTGAATCACGTATAGACCTGAGTAGCTCCGATTAGCAGACCAAGAAAGTCTAATCCGAGTGCGTCAACTGGGAATGTATATATGTACACCAGGCGCGGATCCAGGGGTGGGGGGGGGGGTCCGCGGGGGCACGTGCCCCCGGGTAAATTGAGTAAAAAATATATATATTTTTTTTAAAGGACAAAAAATAATTAGTTAGTCTACATTTCGTTTGCAATTGGTAGTCTGTGATCGGGTACAAAGCAAGCTAGTCTGGTTTCTTGACCCGATTCCTCCACGTCTATAAATTGTTCCGTTTCGTCTGAAGAAGGGTCGGGGTACCGTGTGGAAATTACAATCGCCGATGTCAATTTACTGTCGGATTCTACGCCAGTACGCATAGGCCTGCGAAGTACGATGAGTCTTGCAGCTGAACTGCCGATGATTTTAACACAGGGCAAGGAACAGTATGAAATCAAGCCCTTTTCTTGAAAATTTCAACTGGACTGAATTAAAACCAAGAAAAATTCCAGATGAATTAAAACTGAAGTCAAAAACAGCAAATTAAATACCAAAAATCGGGGAGGGAGAAACGTATATTGTTGTAGTCATGACATCGCTAAATTAATGGCTAAAAATAATGGCTAAAATAATTATATATTAGATTCTACAGCTAGATGTAGATGAACGCATCCCCCGTGCCTAGATTCTACAGCTAGATGTAGATGAACGCATCCCCCGTGCCTAGATTCTACAGCTAGATGTAGATGAATGCATCCCCCGCCTAGATTCTATAGCTAGATGTAGATGAACGCATCCCCCGCCTAGATTCTATAGCTAGATGTAGATGAACGCATCCCCCGTGCCTAGATTCTACAGCTAGATGTAGATGAATGCATCCCCCCGCCTAGATTCTACAGCTAGATGTAGATGAACGCATCCCCCGCCTAGATTCTATAGCTAGATGTAGATGAACGCATCCCCCGTGCCTAGATTCTACAGCTAGATGTAGATGAATGCATCCCCCCGCCTAGATTCTACAGCTAGATGTAGATGAACGCATCCCCCGCCTAGATTCTACAGCTAGATGTAGATGAACGCATCCCCCCGCCTAGATTCTACAGCTAGATGTAGATGAACGCATCCCCCGCCTAGATTCTACAGCTAGATGTAGATGAACGCATCCCCCCGCCTAGATTCTACAGCTAGATGTAGATGAACGCATCCCCCGTGCCTAGATTCTACAGCTAGATGTAGATGAACGCATCCCCCCGCCTAGATTCTACAGCTAGATATAGATGAACGCATCCCCCGTGCCTAGATTCTACAGCTAGATGTAGATGAACGCATCCCCCGTGTCTAGATTCTACAGCTAGATGTAGATGAACGCATCCCACGTGCCTAGGTTCTACAGCTAGATGTAGATGAATGCATCCCCCGCCTAGATTCTATAGCTAGATGTAGATGAACGCATCCCCGTGCCTAGATTCTACAGCTACATGTAGATGAACGCATCCCCCGTGCCTTAAATTCTACAGCTAGATGTAGGTGAATGCATCCCCCGTGCCTACATGTAGATTCTATAACTACATGTAGATGAATGCATCCCCAATGCCTAGATTCTATAACTACATGTAGATGAATGCATCCCCCGTGCCTAGATTCTATAACTACATGTAGATGAATGCATCCCCAATGCCTAGATTCTATAACTACAAGTAGATGAATGCATCCCCCAACGCCTAGATTCTATAACTACATGTAGATGAATGTATCCCCCATGCCTAGATTCTATAACTACATGTAGATGAATGCATCCCCAATGCCTAGATTCTATAACTACATGTAGATGAATGCATCCCCAATGCCTAGATTCTATAACTACATGTAGATGAATGCATCCCCATGCCTAGATTCCATAACTACATGTAGATGAATGCATGCCTAGATTCTATAACTACATGTAGATGAATGTATCCCCCATGCCTAGATTCTATAACTACATGTAGATGAATGCATCCCCAATGCCTAGATTCTATAACTACATGTAGATGAATGCATCCCCAATGCCTAGATTCTATAACTACATGTAGATGAATGCATCCCCCAACGCCTAGATTCTATAACTACATGTAGATGAATGCATCCCCCAACGCCTAGATTCTATAACTACATGTAGATGAATGCATCCCCAATGCCTAGATTCTATAACTACATGTAGATGAATGCATCCCCCGTGCCTAGATTCTATAACTACATGTAGATGAATGCATCCCCCGTGCCTAGATTCTATAACTACATGTAGATGAATGCATCCCCCATGCCTAGATTCTATAACTATACATGTAGATGAATGCATCCCCAATGCCTAGATTCTATAACTACATGTAGATGAATGCATCCCCCGTGCCTAGATTCTACAACTACATGTAGATGAATGCATCCCCCATGCCTAGATTCTATAACTACATGTAGATGAATGCATCCCCATGCCTAGATTCTATAACTACATGTAGATGAATGCATCCCCATGCCTAGATTCTATAACTACATGTAGATGAATGCATCCCCATGCCTAGATTCTACAACTACATGTAGATGAATGCATCCCCCGTGCCTAGATTCTACAACTACATGTAGATGAATGCATCCCCAATGCCTAGATTCTATAACTACATGTAGATGAATGCATCCCCCGTGCCTAGATTCTACAACTACATGTAGATGAATGCATCCCCCATGCCTAGATTCTATAACTACATGTAGATGAATGCATCCCCATGCCTAGATTCTACAACTACATGTAGATGAATGCATCCCCCATGCCTAGATTCTATAACTACATGTAGATGAATGCATCCCCATGCCTAGATTCTATAACTATACATGTAGATGAATGCATCCCCATGCCTAGATTCTATAACTACATGTAGATGAATGCATCCCCATGCCTAGATTCTATAACTACATGTAGATGAATGCATCCCCATGCCTAGATTCTATAACTACATGTAGATGAATGCATCCCATGCCTAGATTCTATAACTACATGTAGATGAATGCATCCCCATGCCTAGATTCTATAACTACATGTAGATGAATGCATCCCCATGCCTAGATTCTATAACTACATGTAGATGAATGCATCCCCATGCCTAGATTCTATAACTACATGTAGATGAATGCATCCCCCATGCCTAGATTCTATAACTACATGTAGATGAATGCATCCCCCATGCCTAGATTCTATAACTACATGTAGATGAATGCATCCCCATGCCTAGATTCTATAACTACATGTAGATGAATGCATCCCCATGCCTAGATTCTATAACTACATGTAGATGAATGCATCCCCATGCCTAGATTCTATAACTACATGTAGATGAATGCATCCCCATGCCTAGATTCTATAACTACATGTAGATGAATGCATCCCCATGCCTAGATTCTATAACTACATGTAGATGAATGCATCCCCCATGCCTAGATTCTACAGCTACATGTAGATGAATGCATCCCCCATGCCTAGATTCTATAACTATACATGTAGATGAATGCATCCCCATGCCTAGATTCTATAACTACATGTAGATGAATGCATCCCCCATGCCTAGATTCTATAACTACATGTAGATGAATGCATCCCCATGCCTAGATTCTACAACTACATGTAGATGAATGCACCCCCATGCCTAGATTCTATAGCTACATGTAGATGAATGCATCCCCATGCCTAGATTCTATAACTACATGTAGATGAATGCATCCCCATGCCTAGATTCTATATATATACATGTAGATGAATGCATCCCCATGCCTAGATTCTATAACTACATGTAGATGAATGCATCCCCCATGCCTAGATTCTATAACTATACATGTGGATGAATGCATCCCCATGCCTAGATTCTATAACTACATGTAGATGAATGCATCCCCCATGCCTAGATTCTATAACTACATGTAGATGAATGTATCCCCCATGCCTAGATTCTACAGCTATACATGTAGATGAATGCATCCCCCATGCCTAGATTCTATAGCTATACATGTAGATGAATGCATCCCCAATGCCTAGATTCTATAACTACATGTAGATGAATGCATCCCCAATGCCTAGATTCTACAGCTACATGTAGATGAATGCATCCCCATGCCTAGATTCTATAACTACATGTAGATGAATGCATCCCCAATGCCTAGATTCTATAGCTACATGTAGATGAATGCATCCCCCATGCCTAGATTCTACAACTACATGTAGATGAATGCATCCCCCATGCCTAGATTCTATAGCTATACATGTAGATGAATGCATCCCCCATGCCTAGATTCTATAACTACATGTAGATGAATGCATCCCCCATGCCTAGATTCTATAGCTACATGTAGATGAATGCATCCCCATGCCTAGATTCTATAACTACATGTAGATGAATGCATCCCCAATGCCTAGATTCCATAACTACATGTAGATGAATGCATCCCCCATGCCTAGATTCTATAACTACATGTAGATGAATGCGTCCCCATGCCTAGATTCTATAACTACATGTAGATGAATGCATCCCCATGCCTAGATTCTATAACTACATGTAGATGAATGCATCCCCATGCCTAGATTCTATAACTACATGTAGATGAATGCATCCCCATGCCTAGATTCTATAACTACATGTAGATGAATGCATCCCCCATGCCTAGATTCTACAACTACATGTAGATGAATGCATCCCCCATGCCTAGATTCTATAACTACATGTAGATGAATGCATCCCCCATGCCTAGATTCTATAACTACATGTAGATGAATGCATCCCCATGCCTAGATTCTATAACTACATGTAGATGAATGCATCCCCATGCCTAGATTCTATAACTATACATGTAGATGAATGCATCCCCATGCCTAGATTCTATAACTACATGTAGATGAATGCATCCCCATGCCTAGATTCTATAACTATACATGTAGATGAATGCATCCCCATGCCTAGATTCTATAACTACATGTAGATGAATGCATCCCCATGCCTAGATTCTATAACTACATGTAGATGAATGCATCCCCATGCCTAGATTCTACAGCTATACATGTAGATGAATGCATCCCCCATGCCTAGATTCTATAGCTATACATGTAGATGAATGCATCCCCAATGCCTAGATTCTATAACTACATGTAGATGAATGCATCCCCAATGCCTAGATTCTACAGCTACATGTAGATGAATGCATCCCCATGCCTAGATTCTATAACTACATGTAGATGAATGCATCCCCAATGCCTAGATTCTATAGCTACATGTAGATGAATGCATCCCCATGCCTAGATTCTAAAAATACATGTAGATGAATGCATCCCCATGCCTAGATTCTATATATACATTTAGATGAATGCACCCCCATGCCTAGATTCTATATCTACATGTAGATGAATGCACCCCCATGCCTAGATTCTATAACTACATGTAGATGAATGCACCCCCATGCCTAGATTCTATAACTACATGTAGATGAATGCATCCCCAATGCCTAGATTCCATAACTACATGTAGATGAATGCATCCCCAATGCCTAGATTCTATAACTACATGTAGATGAATTCATCCCCCATGCCTAGATATAACTATACATGTAGATGAATGCATCCCCGTGCCTAGGTTCTACAGCTAGATGTAGATGAATGCATCCCCGCCTAGATTCTATAGCTAGATGTAGATGAACGCATCCCCGTGCCTAGACTCTACAGCTACATGTAGATGAACGCATCCCCCGTGCCTTAAATTCTACAGCTAGATGTAGGTGAATGCATCCCCCGTGCCTACATGTAGATTCTATAACTACATGTAGATGAATTAATGCATCCCCAATGCCTAGATTCTATAACTACATGTAGATGAATGCACCCCCATGCCTAGATTCTATAACTACATGTAGATGAATGCATCCCCATGCCTAGATTCTACAACTACATGTAGATGAATGCATCCCCATGCCTATATTCTACAACTAAATGTAGATGAATGCATCCCCCATGCCTAGATTCTATAACTACATGTAGATGAATGCATCCCCATGCCTAGATTCTATAACTACATGTAGATGAATGCATCCCCCATGCCTAGATTCTATAACTACATGTAGATGAATGCGTCCCCATGCCTAGATTCTATAACTACATGTAGATGAATGCATCCCCATGCCTAGATTCTATAACTACATGTAGATGAATGCATCCCCATGCCTAGATTCTATAACTACATGTAGATGAATGCATCCCCATGCCTAGATTCTATAACTACATGTAGATGAATGCATCCCCATGCCTAGATTCTATAACTACATGTAGATGAATGCATCCCCCATGCCTAGATTCTACAACTACATGTAGATGAATGCATCCCCCATGCCTAGATTCTATAACTACATGTAGATGAATGCATCCCCATGCCTAGATTCTATAACTACATGTAGATGAATGCATCCCCATGCCTAGATTCTATAATTACATGTAGATGAATGCATCCCCCATGCCTAGATTCTATAACTACATGTAGATGAATGCATCCCCATGCCTAGATTCTATAACTACATGTAGATGAATGCATCCCCCATGCCTAGATTCTACAGCTACATGTAGATGAATGCATCCCCCATGCCTAGATTCTATAACTATACATGTAGATGAATGCATCCCCCATGCCTAGATTCTATAACTACATGTAGATGAATGCATCCCCCATGCCTAGATTCTATAACTACATGTAGATGAATGCATCCCCATGCCTAGATTCTACAACTACATGTAGATGAATGCATCCCCCATGCCTAGATTCTATAACTACATGTAGATGAATGCATCCCCCATGCCTAGATTCTATAACTACATGTAGATGAATGCATCCCCCATGCCTAGATTCTATAACTACATGTAGATGAATGCATCCCCCATGCCTAGATTCTATAGCTATACATGTAGATGAATGCATCCCCCATGCCTAGATTCTATAACTACATGTAGATGAATGCATCCCCCATGCCTAGATTCTATAACTATACATGTAGATGAATGCATCCCCATGCCTAGATTCTATAACTACATGTAGATGAATGCATCCCACATGCCTAGATTCTATAACTACATGTAGATGAATGCATCCCCCATGCCTAGATTCTACAGCTATACATGTAGATGAATGCATCCCCCATGCCTAGATTCTATAGCTATACATGTAGATGAATGCATCCCCAATGCCTAGATTCTATAACTACATGTAGATGAATGCGTCCCCAATGCCTAGATTCTACAGCTACATGTAGATGAATGCATCCCCATGCCTAGATTCTATAACTACATGTAGATGAATGCATCCCCAATGCCTAGATTCTATAGCTACATGTAGATGAAAGCATCACCCATGCCTAGATTCTACAACTACATGTAGATGAATGCATCCCCCATGCCTAGATTCTATAGCTATACATGTAGATGAATGCATCCCCCATGCCTAGATTCTATAACTACATGTAGATGAATGCATCCCCCATGCCTAGATTCTATAGCTACATGTAGATGAATGCATCCCCATGCCTAGATTCTATAACTACATGTAGATGAATGCATCCCCAATGCCTAGATTCCATAACTTACATGTAGATGAATGCATCCCCAATGCCTAGATTCTATAACTACATGTAGATGAATGCATCCCCCATGCCTAGATATAACTATACATGTAGATGAATGCATCCCCCGTGCCTAGGTTCTACAGCTAGATGTAGATGAATGCATCCCCCGCCTAGATTCTATAGCTAGATGTAGATGAACGCATCCCCCGTGCCTTGACTCTACAGCTACATGTAGATGAACGCCTCCTCCGTGCCTTAAATTCTACAGCTAGATGTAGGTGAATGCATCCCCCGTGCCTACATGTAGATTCTATAACTACATGTAGATGAATTAATGCATCCCCAATGCCTAGATTCTATAACTACATGTAGATGAATGCATCCCCCGTGCCTAGATTCTATAACTACATGTAGATGAATGCATCCCCAATGCCTAGATTCTATAACTACATGTAGATGAATGCATCCCCATGCCTAGATTCTATAACTACATGTAGATGAATGCATCCCCCATGCCTAGATTCTACAACTACATGTAGATGAATGCATCCCCCATGCCTAGATTCTATAACTACATGTAGATGAATGCATCCCCATGCCTAGATTCTATAACTACATGTAGATGAATGCATCCCCATGCCTAGATTCTATAACTACATGTAGATGAATGCATCCCCATGCCTAGATTCTATAACTACATGTAGATGAATGCATCCCCATGCCTAGATTCTATAACTACATGTAGATGAATGCATGCCTAGATTCTATAACTACATGTAGATGAATGCATCCCCATGCCTAGATTCTATAACTATACATGTAGATGAATGCATCCCCATGCCTAGATTCTATAACTACATGTAGATGAATGCATCCCCCATGCCTAGATTCTATAACTACATGTAGATGAATGCATCCCCATGCCTAGATTCTATAACTACATGTAGATGAATGCATCCCCCATGCCTAGATTCTATAACTATACATGTAGATGAATGCATCCCCATGCCTAGATTCTATAACTACATGTAGATGAATGCATCCCCATGCCTAGATTCTATAACTACATGTAGATGAATGCATCCCCATGCCTAGATTCTATAACTACATGTAGATGAATGCATCCCCATGCCTAGATTCTATAACTACATGTAGATGAATGCATCCCCATGCCTAGATTCTATAACTACATGTAGATGAATGCATCCCCATGCCTAGATTCTATAACTACATGTAGATGAATGCATCCCCCATGCCTAGATTCTATAACTATACATGTAGATGAATGCATCCCCAATGCCTAGATTCTATAACTACATGTAGATGAATGCATCCCCATGCCTAGATTCTATAACTATACATGTAGATGAATGCATCCCCATGCCTAGATTCTATAACTACATGTAGATGAATGCATCCCCATGCCTAGATTCTATAACTACATGTAGATGAATGCATCCCCATGCCTAGATTCTATAACTATACATGTAGATGAATGCATCCCCATGCCTAGATTCTATAACTACATATAGATGAATGCATCCCCCGTGCCTAAATTCTATAACTACATGTAGATGAATGCATCCCCCGTGCCTAGATTCTATAACTACATGTAGATGAATGCATCCCCCGTGCCTAGATTCTATAACTACATGTAGATGAATGCATCCCCCGTGCCTAGATTCTATAACTACATGTAGATGAATGCATCCCCCGTGCCTAGATTCTATAACTACATGTAGATGAATGCATCCCCCATGCCTAGATTCTACAGCTACATGTAGATGAATGCATCCCCATGCCTAGATTCTATAACTACATGTAGATGAATGCATCCCCCATGCCTAGATTCTATAGCTACATGTAGATGAATGCATCCCCAATGCCTAGATTCTATAACTACATGTAGATGAATGCATCCCCAATGCCTAGATTCCATAACTACATGTAGATGAATGCATCCCCAATGCCTAGATTCTATAACTACATGTAGATGAATGCATCCCCCATGCCTAGATATAACTATACATGTAGATGAATGCATCCCCCGTGCCTAGGTTCTACAGCTAGATGTAGATGAATGCATCCCCCGCCTAGATTCTATAGCTAGATGTAGATGAACGCATCCCCCGTGCCTAGACTCTACAGCTACATGTAGATGAACGCATCCCCCGTGCCTTAAATTCTACAGCTAGATGTAGGTGAATGCATCCCCCGTGCCTACATGTAGATTCTATAACTACATGTAGATGAATTAATGCATCCCCAATGCCTAGATTCTATAACTACATGTAGATGAATGCATCCCCCGTGCCTAGATTCTATAACTACATGTAGATGAATGCATCCCCAATGCCTAGATTCTATAACTACATGTAGATGAATGCATCCCCCGTGCCTAGATTCTATAACTACATGTAGATGAATGCATCCCCCATGCCTAGATTCTACAACTACATGTAGATGAATGCATCCCCCATGCCTAGATTCTATAACTACATGTAGATGAATGCATCCCCATGCCTAGATTCTATAACTACATGTAGATGAATGCATCCCCATGCCTAGATTCTATAACTACATGTAGATGAATGCATCCCCCATGCCTAGATTCTATAACTACATGTAGATGAATGCGTCCCCATGCCTAGATTCTATAACTACATGTAGATGAATGCATCCCCATGCCTAGATTCTATAACTACATGTAGATGAATGCATCCCCATGCCTAGATTCTATAACTACATGTAGATGAATGCATCCCCATGCCTAGATTCTATAACTACATGTAGATGAATGCGTCCCCATGCCTAGATTCTATAACTACATGTAGATGAATGCATCCCCAATGCCTAGATTCTATAACTACATGTAGATGAATGCATCCCCAATGCCTAGATTCTACAGCTACATGTAGATGAATGCATCCCCATGCCTAGATTCTATAACTACATGTAGATGAATGCATCCCCAATGCCTAGATTCTATAGCTACATGTAGATGAATGCATCCCCCATGCCTAGATTCTACAACTACATGTAGATGAATGCATCCCCCATGCCTAGATTCTATAGCTATACGTGTAGATGAATGCATCCCCCATGCCTAGATTCTATAACTACATGTAGATGAATGCATCCCCCATGCCTAGATTCTATAGCTACATGTAGATGAATGCATCCCCATGCCTAGATTCTATAACTACATGTAGATGAATGCATCCCCAATGCCTAGATTCCATAACTACATGTAGATGAATGCATCCCCAATGCCTAGATTCTATAACTACATGTAGATGAATGCATCCCCCATGCCTAGATATAACTATACATGTAGATGAATGCATCCCCCGTGCCTAGGTTCTACAGCTAGATGTAGATGAATGCATCCCCCGCCTAGATTCTATAGCTAGATGTAGATGAACGCATCCCCCGTGCCTAGACTCTACAGCTACATGTAGATGAACGCATCCCCCGTGCCTTAAATTCTACAGCTAGATGTAGGTGAATGCATCCCCCGTGCCTACATGTAGATTCTATAACTACATGTAGATGAATTAATGCATCCCCAATGCCTAGATTCTATAACTACATGTAGATGAATGCATCCCCATGCCTAGATTCTATAACTACATGTAGATGAATGCATCCCCATGCCTAGATTCTACAACTACATGTAGATGAATGCATCCCCCATGCCTAGATTCTATAACTACATGTAGATGAATGCATCCCCATGCCTAGATTCTATAACTACATGTAGATGAATGCATCCCATGCCTAGATTCTATAACTACTTGTAGATGAATGCATCCCCATGCCTAGATTCTATAACTACATGTAGATGAATGCGTCCCCATGCCTAGATTCTATAACTACATGTAGATGAATGCATCCCCATGCCTAGATTCTATAACTACATGTAGATGAATGCATCCCATGCTCTAGATTCTATAACTACATGATGAATGCATCCCCATGCCTAGATTCTATAACTACATGTAGATGAATGCATCCCCATGCCTAGATTCTATAACTACATGTAGATGAATGCATCCCCATGCCTAGATTCTACAACTACATGTAGATGAATGCATCCCCATGCCTAGATTCTATAACTACATGTAGATGAATGCATCCCCATGCCTAGATTCTATAACTACATGTAGATGAATGCATCCCCATGCCTAGAATCTATAACTACATGTGAATGAATGCATCCCCATGCCTAGATTCTATAACTACATGTAGATGAATGCATCCCATGCCTAGATTCTATAACTACATGTAGATGAATGCATCCCCATGCCTAGATTCTACAGCTACATGTAGATGAATGCATCCCCATGCCTAGATTCTATAACTATACATGTAGATGAATGCATCCCCATGCCTAGAATTCTATAACTACATGTAGATGAATGCATCCCCCGTGCCTAGATTCTATAACTAAAAATGTAGATGAATGAATACCCCAGGCCTAGATTCAATAGCTACATGTAGATCAATGAATCCCCCGTGCCAAGATACTATAACTATACATGTAGATGTATGCATCCCCATGCCAAGATTCTATAACTATACATGTATATGAATGCATCCCCATGCATAGATTCTATAACTACATGTATATGAATGCATCCCCATGCCAAGATTCGAAAACTACAAGTAGATGAATGCATCCCATGCCTAGATTCTATAACTACATGTAGATGAATGCATCCCCATGCCTAGATTCTATAACTACATGTAGATGAATGCATCCCCATGCCTAGATTCTATAACTACATGTAGATGAATGCATCCCCCATGCCTAGATTCTATAACTATACATGTAGATGAATGCATCCCCAATGCCTAGATTCTATAACTACATGTAGATGAATGCATCCCCATGCCTAGATTCTATAACTACATGTAGATGAATGCATCCCCATGCCTAGATTCTATAACTACATGTAGATGAATGCATCCCCATGCCTAGATTCTATAACTACATGTAGATGAATGCATCCCCATGCCTAGATTCTATAACTATACATGTAGATGAATGCATCCCCATGCCTAGATTCTATAACTACATGTAGATGAATGCATCCCCCATGCCTAGATTCTATAACTACATGTAGATGAATGCATCCCCCAACGCCTAGATTCTATAGCTACATGTAGATGAATGCATCCCCCGTGCCTAGATTCTATAACTACATGTAGATGAATGCATCCCCCAACGCCTAAATTCTATAGCTACATGTAGATGAATGCATCCCCCGTGCCTAGATTCTATAACTACATGTAGATGAATGCATCCCCCGTGCCTAAATTCTATAACTACATGTAGATGAATGCATCCCCCGTGCCTAGATTCTATAACTACATGTAGATGAATGCATCCCCCGTGCCTAGATTCTATAACTACATGTAGATGAATGCATCCCCCGTGCCTAGATTCTATAACTACATGTAGATGAATGCATCCCCCGTGCCTAGATTCTATAACTACATGTAGATGAATGCATCCCCCGTGCCTAGATTCTACAGCTACATGTAGATGAATGCATCCCCATGCCTAGATTCTATAACTACATGTAGATGAATGCATCCCCCATGCCTAGATTCTATAGCTACATGTAGATGAATGCATCCCCCATGCCTAGATATAACTATACATGTAGATGAATGCATCCCCCGTGCCTAGGTTCTACAGCTAGATGTAGATGAATGCATCCCCCGCCTAGATTCTATAGCTAGATGTAGATGAACGCATCCCCCGTGCCTAGACTCTACAGCTACATGTAGATGAACGCATCCCCCGTGCCTTAAATTCTACAGCTAGATGTAGGTGAATGCATCCCCCGTGCCTACATGTAGATTCTATAACTACATGTAGATGGATTAATGCATCCCCAATGCCTAGATTCTATAACTACATGTAGATGAATGCATCCCCCGTGCCTAGATTCTATAACTACATGTAGATGAATGCATCCCAATGCCTAGATTCTATATCTAGATGTAGTTGAATGCATCCCCATGCCTAGATTCTATAACTACATGTAGATGAATGCATCCCCATGCCTAGATTCTACAACTACATGTAGATGAATGCATCCCATGCCTAGATTCTATAACTACATGTAGATGAATGCATCCCCATGCCTAGATTCTATAACTACATGTAGATGAATGCATCCCCATGCCTAGATTCTATAACTACATGTAGATGAATGCATCCCCCATGCCTAGATTCTATAACTACATGTAGATGAATGCGTCCCCATGCCTAGATTCTATAACTACATGTAGATGAATGCATCCCCATGCCTAGATTCTATAACTACATGTAGATGAATGCATCCCCATGCCTAGATTCTATAACTACATGTAGATGAATGCATCCCCATGCCTAGATTCTATAACTACATGTAGATGAATGCATCCCCATGCCTAGATTCTACAACTACATGTAGATGAATGCATCCCCATGCCTAGATTCTATAACTACATGTAGATGAATGCATCCCCATGCCTAGATTCTATAACTACATGTAGATGAATGCATGCCTAGATTCTATAACTACATGTAGATGAATGCATCCCCCGTGCCTAGATTCTATAACTATACATGTAGATGAATGCATCCCCCATGCCTAGATTCTATAACTACATGTAGATGAATGCATCCCCCATGCCTAGATTCTATAACTATACATGTAGATGAATGCATCCCCATGCCTAGATTCTATAACTACATGTAGATGAATGCATCCCCCATGCCTAGATTCTATAACTACATGTAGATGAATGCATCCCCCATGCCTAGATTCTACAGCTATACATGTAGATGAATGCATCCCCCATGCCTAGATTCTATAGCTATACATGTAGATGAATGCATCCCCAATGCCTAGATTCTATAACTACATGTAGATGAATGCATCCCCAATGCCTAGATTCTACAGCTACATGTAGATGAATGCATCCCCATGCCTAGATTCTATAACTACATGTAGATGAATGCATCCCCAATGCCTAGATTCTATAGCTACATGTAGATGAATGCATCCCCCATGCCTAGATTCTACAACTACATGTAGATGAATGCATCCCCCATGCCTAGATTCTATAGCTATACATGTAGATGAATGCATCCCCCATGCCTAGATTCTATAACTACATGTAGATGAATGCATCCCCAATGCCTAGATTCTATAGCTACATGTAGATGAATGCATCCCCCATGCCTAGATTCTATAGCTACATGTAGATGAATGCATCCCCATGCCTAGATTCTATAACTACATGTAGATGAATGCATCCCCAATGCCTAGATTCCATAACTACATGTAGATGAATGCATCCCCAATGCCTAGATTCTATAACTACATGTAGATGAATGCATCCCCCATGCCTAGATATAACTATACATGTAGATGAATGCATCCCCCGTGCCTAGGTTCTACAGCTAGATGTAGATGAATGCATCCCCCGCCTAGATTCTATAGCTAGATGTAGATGAACGCATCCCCCGTGCCTAGACTCTACAGCTACATGTAGATGAACGCATCCCCCGTGCCTTAAATTCTACAGCTAGATGTAGGTGAATGCATCCCCCGTGCCTACATGTAGATTCTATAACTACATGTAGATGAATTAATGCATCCCCAATGCCTAGATTCTATAACTACATGTAGATGAATGCATCCCCCATGCCTAGATTCTATAACTACATGTAGATGAATGCATCCCCCATGCCTAGATTCTACAACTACATGTAGATGAATGCATCCCCCATGCCTAGATTCTATAACTACATGTAGATGAATGCATCCCCATGCCTAGATTCTATAACTACATGTAGATGAATGCATCCCCATGCCTAGATTCTATAACTACATGTAGATGAATGCATCCCCCATGCCTAGATTCTATAACTACATGTAGATGAATGCGTCCCCATGCCTAGATTCTATAACTACATGTAGATGAATGCATCCCCATGCCTAGATTCTATAACTACATGTAGATGAATGCATCCCCATGCCTAGATTCTATAACTACATGTAGATGAATGCATCCCCATGCCTAGATTCTATAACTACATGTAGATGAATGCATCCCCATGCCTAGATTCTATAACTACATGTAGATGAATGCATCCCCCATGCCTAGATTCTACAACTACATGTAGATGAATGCATCCCCCATGCCTAGATTCTATAACTACATGTAGATGAATGCATCCCCATGCCTAGATTCTATAACTACATGTAGATGAATGCATCCCCATGCCTAGATTCTATAACTACATGTAGATGAATGCATCCCCATGCCTAGATTCTATAACTACATGTAGATGAATGCATCCCCATGCCTAGATTCTATAACTACATGTAGATGAATGCATCCCCCATGCCTAGATTCTACAGCTACATGTAGATGAATGCATCCCCCATGCCTAGATTCTATAACTATACATGTAGATGAATGCATCCCCCATGCCTAGATTCTATAACTACATGTAGATGAATGCATCCCCCATGCCTAGATTCTATAACTACATGTAGATGAATGCATCCCCCATGCCTAGATTCTATAACTACATGTAGATGAATGCATCCCCCATGCCTAGATTCTATAGCTATACATGTAGATGAATGCATCCCCCATGCCTAGATTCTATAACTACATGTAGATGAATGCATCCCCCATGCCTAGATTCTATAACTATACATGTAGATGAATGCATCCCCATGCCTAGATTCTATAACTACATGTAGATGAATGCATCCCCCATGCCTAGATTCTATAACTACATGTAGATGAATGCATCCCCCATGCCTAGATTCTACAGCTATACATGTAGATGAATGCATCCCCCATGCCTAGATTCTATAGCTATACATGTAGATGAATGCATCCCCAATGCCTAGATTCTATAACTACATGTAGATGAATGCGTCCCCAATGCCTAGATTCTACAGCTACATGTAGATGAATGCATCCCCATGCCTAGATTCTATAACTACATGTAGATGAATGCATCCCCAATGCCTAGATTCTATAGCTACATGTAGATGAATGCATCCCCCATGCCTAGATTCTACAACTACATGTAGATGAATGCATCCCCCATGCCTAGATTCTATAGCTATACATGTAGATGAATGCATCCCCCATGCCTAGATTCTATAACTACATGTAGATGAATGCATCCCCCATGCCTAGATTCTATAGCTACATGTAGATGAATGCATCCCCATGCCTAGATTCTATAACTACATGTAGATGAATGCATCCCCAATGCCTAGATTCCATAACTTACATGTAGATGAATGCATCCCCAATGCCTAGATTCTATAACTACATGTAGATGAATGCATCCCCCATGCCTAGATATAACTATACATGTAGATGAATGCATCCCCCGTGCCTAGGTTCTACAGCTAGATGTAGATGAATGCATCCCCCGCCTAGATTCTATAGCTAGATGTAGATGAACGCATCCCCCGTGCCTTGACTCTACAGCTACATGTAGATGAACGCCTCCTCCGTGCCTTAAATTCTACAGCTAGATGTAGGTGAATGCATCCCCCGTGCCTACATGTAGATTCTATAACTACATGTAGATGAATTAATGCATCCCCAATGCCTAGATTCTATAACTACATGTAGATGAATGCATCCCCCGTGCCTAGATTCTATAACTACATGTAGATGAATGCATCCCCAATGCCTAGATTCTATAACTACATGTAGATGAATGCATCCCCATGCCTAGATTCTATAACTACATGTAGATGAATGCATCCCCCATGCCTAGATTCTACAACTACATGTAGATGAATGCATCCCCCATGCCTAGATTCTATAACTACATGTAGATGAATGCATCCCCATGCCTAGATTCTATAACTACATGTAGATGAATGCATCCCCATGCCTAGATTCTATAACTGCATGTAGATGAATGCATCCCCCATGCCTAGATTCTATAACTACATGTAGATGAATGCGTCCCCATGCCTAGATTCTATAACTACATGTAGATGAATGCATCCCCATGCCTAGATTCTATAACTACATGTAGATGAATGCATCCCCATGCCTAGATTCTATAACTACATGTAGATGAATGCATCCCCCATGCCTAGATTCTATAACTACATGTAGATGAATGCATCCCCCATGCCTAGATTCTACAACTACATGTAGATGAATGCATCCCCCATGCCTAGATTCTATAACTACATGTAGATGAATGCATCCCCAATGCCTAGATTCTATAACTATACATGTAGATGAATGCATCCCCATGCCTAGATTCTATAACTATACATGTAGATGAATGCATCCCCATGCCTAGATTCTATAACTACATGTAGATGAATGCATCCCCATGCCTAGATTCTATAACTATACATGTAGATGAATGCATCCCCATGCCTAGATTCTATAACTACATGTAGATGAATGCATCCCCATGCCTAGATTCTATAACTACATGTAGATGAATGCATCCCCATGCCTAGATTCTATAACTACATGTAGATGAATGCATCCCCATGCCTAGATTCTATAACTACATGTAGATGAATGCATCCCCATGCCTAGATTCTATAACTACATGTAGATGAATGCATCCCCCATGCCTAGATTCTATAACTATACATGTAGATGAATGCATCCCCAATGCCTAGATTCTATAACTACATGTAGATGAATGCATCCCCATGCCTAGATTCTATAACTATACATGTAGATGAATGCATCCCCATGCCTAGATTCTATAACTACATGTAGATGAATGCATCCCCATGCCTAGATTCTATAACTACATGTAGATGAATGCATCCCCATGCCTAGATTCTATAACTATACATGTAGATGAATGCATCCCCATGCCTAGATTCTATAACTACATGTAGATGAATGCATCCCCCATGCCTAGATTCTATAACTACATGTAGATGAATGCATCCCCCAACGCCTAGATTCTATAGCTACATGTAGATGAATGCATCCCCCGTGCCTAGATTCTATAACTACATGTAGATGAATGCATCCCCCATGCCTAGATTCTATAACTACATGTAGATGAATGCATCCCCCATGCCTAGATTCTATAGCTATACATGTAGATGAATGCATCCCCCATGCCTAGATTCTACAACTACATGTAGATGAATGCATCCCCCAACGCCTAAATTCTATAGCTACATGTAGATGAATGCATCCCCCATGCCTAGATTCTATAACTACATGTAGATGAATGCATCCCCCAACGCCTAAATTCTATAGCTACATGTAGATGAATGCATCCCCCGTGCCTAGATTCTATAACTACATGTAGATGAATGCATCCCCCGTGCCTAAATTCTATAACTACATGTAGATGAATGCATCCCCCGTGCCTAGATTCTATAACTACATGTAGATGAATGCATCCCCCGTGCCTAGATTCTATAACTACATGTAGATGAATGCATCCCCCGTGCCTAGATTCTATAACTACATGTAGATGAATGCATCCCCCGTGCCTAGATTCTATAACTACATGTAGATGAATGCATCCCCCGTGCCTAGATTCTATAGCTACATGTAGATGAATGCATCCCCCATGCCTAGATTCTATAACTACATGTAGATGAATGCATCCCCATACCTAGATTCTATAACTACATGTAGATGAATGCATCCCCCATGCCTAGATTCTATAACTACATGTAGATGAATGCATCCCCCATGCCTAGATTCTATAGCTTCATGTAGATGAATGCATCCCCCATGCCTAGATTCTATAACTACATGTAGATGAATGCATCCCCAATGCCTAGATTCTATAACTACATGCATCCCCCATGCCTAGATTCTACAGCTACATGTAGATGAATGCATCCCCATGCCTAGATTCTATAACTACATGTAGATGAATGCATCCCCCATGCCTAGATTCTATAGCTACATGTTGATAAATGCATCCCCCATGCCTAGATTCTATAACTACATGTAGATGTAGATGAATGCATCCCCCATGCCTAGATTTTATAACTACATGTAGATGAATGCATCCCCCAATGCCTAGATTCTATAACTAAACACCTCAAAAAAAGAAAGTCCCCACCTGTATGTTTTAAAAATATTTTTAAATTTTAGAGACTTATGAGCATAAACATGATATGACGATTTAGCCTGATCATCGATACACATGTTGCAAGCAAGATTTGTGCGGATAACGTTTCGCATCAGTGCACACAACTCGGTTGATTGTGTGGGGGTACCTGTTCATTTCTCACAACTTTGCATTGTGGCTCAAAATAACGCCCCTGAACTCAAGCAAAATGGGTTATCCCTTTTGTCATCAGCTTTATTTGTCTGTTACATAATGTCTTGGAGCACTTTTAAACTAAAGACCTCATTATTGGAATGTTCATTTGCATGGGAAGGTATTGCCCAGGTCCGCATCCGTCGCCTCATAAACAGTATGCACCGAAGGTGTCGGGCAGCAATCGACAATCGTGGCGGTTATACCCCTTACTGAACAAACCCAACATGCTGCTTATGTCTTAAGTATTGGTCAATAAAGCTGATGACAAAAGGGATTACCCATTTTGCTTGAGTTCAGGGGCGTTATTTTGAGCCACAATGCAAAGTTGTAACAAATGAACAGGTACCCCCACACAATCAACCGAGTGGTGTGCACAGATGCGCAACGTTATCCGCACAAATCTTGCTTGCAACATGTGTATCGATGATCAGGCTAAATCGTCATATAATGTTTATGCTCATAAGTCTCTAAAATTTAAAAATATTTTTAAAACATACAGGTGGGGACTTTCTTTTTTTGAGGTGTTTATAAACCTCAAAGTCTATACTTGGGAAATTTAGCGCCCTCAATCTGAAAGCAAAAGCAAAACTCTTATTCCAGCTAGTTTATTAATTTAGGTTGCCTTGGCTGTGGACTCAGGACCACTGTGGGTCTCGAACCCATCTGGGGTATTTTGGGGTTCTATTCGACAGTGAATTAACCAGTTGAGCCACTCGATCCACAAGGAACTTATTATCGTTTCTAATATATAAACCTCAAAGTCTATACTTGGGAAATTTAGCGCCCTCAATCTGAAAGCAAAAGCAAAACTCTTATTCCAGCTAGTTTATTAAGTTACGTTGCCTTGGCTGTGGACTCAGGACCACTGTGGGTCTCGAACCCATCTGGGGTATTTTGGGGTTTTATTCGACAGTGAGTTAACCAGTTGACCCACTCGATCCACCCAGGAACTTATTCTCGTTTCTAATATATAAACCTCAAAGTCTATACTTGGGAAATTTAGCGCCCTCAATCTGAAAGCAAAAGCAAAACTCTTATTCCAGCTAGTTTATTAAGTTAGGTTGATTTGGCTGTGGACTCAGGACCACTGTGGGTTTCGAACCCATCTGGGGTATTTTGGGGTTTTATTCGACAGTGAGTTAACCAGTTGAGCCACTCGATCCACCCAGGAACTTATTCTCGTTTCTAATATATAAACCTCAAAGTCTATACTTGGGAAATTTAGCGCCCTCAATCTGAAAGCAAATGCAAAACTCTTATTCCAGCTAGTTTATTAATTTAGGTTGCCTTGGCTGTGGACTCAGGACCACTGTGGGTCTCGAACCCATCTGGGGTATTTTGGGGTTCTATTCGACAGTGAATTAACCAGTTCAGCCACTCGATCCATCCGTGAACTTATTCTCGTTTCTAATATATAAACCTCAAAGTCTATACTTGGGAAATTTAGCGCCCTCAATCTGAAAGCAAAAGCAAAACTCTTATTCCAGCTAGTTTATTAATTTAGGTTGTCTTGGCTGTGGACTCAGGACCACTGTGGGTCTCGAACCCATCTGGGGTATTTTGGGGTTCTATTCGACATTGAATTAACCAGTTGAGCCACTCGATCCACCCAGGAACTTATTCTCGTTTCTAATATATAAACCTCAAAGTCTATACTTGGGAAATTTAGCGCCCTCGATCTGAAAGCAAAAGCAAAACTCTTACTCCAGCTAGTTTATTAAGTTAGGTTGCCTTGGCTGTGGACTCAGGACCACTGTGGGTTTCGAACCTATCTGGGGTATTTTGGGGTTTTATTCGACAGTGAGTTAACCAGTTGAGCCACTCGATCCACCCAGGAACTTATTCTCGTTTCTAATATATAAACCTCAAAGTCTGTACTTGGGAAATTTAGCGCCCTCAATCTGAAAGCAAAAGCAAAACTCTTATTCCAGCTAGTGTATTAAGTTAAGGTGCCTTGGCTGTGGATTCAGGACCACTGTGGGTCTCGAACCCATCTGGGGTATTTTGGGGTTCTATTTGACAGTGAGTTAACCAGTTGAGCCACTCGGTCCACCGGGAAACTTATTCTCGTTTCTAATATATAAACCTCAAAGTCTATACTTGGGAAATTTAGCGCCCTCAATCTGAAAGCAAATGCAAAACTCTTATTCCAGCTAGTTTATTAATTTAGGTTGCCTTGCCTGTGGACTCAGGACCACTGTGGGTCTCGAACCCATCTGGGGTATTTTGGGGTTCTATTCGTCAGTGAATTAACCAGTTCAGCCACTCGATCCACCCGGGAACTTATTCTCGTTTCTAATATATAAACCTCAAAGTCTATACTTGGGAAATTTAGCGCCCTCAATCTGAAAGCAAAAGCAAAACTCTTATTCCAGCTAGTTTATTAATTTAGGTTGCCTTGGCTGTGGACTCAGGACCACTGTGGGTCTCGAACCCATCTGGGGTATTTTGGGGTTTTATTCGACAGTGAATTAACCAGTTGAGCCACTCGATCCACCCAGGAACTTATTCTCGTTTCTAATATATAAACCTCAAAGTCTATACTTGGGAAATTTAGCGCCCTCGATCTGAAAGCAAAAGCAAAACTCTTACTCCAGCTAGTTTATTAAGTTAGGTTGCCTTGGCTGTGGACTCAGGACCACTGTGGGTTTCGAACCTATCTGGGGTATTTTGGGGTTTTATTCGACAGTGAGTTAACCAGTTGAGCCACTCGATCCACCCAGGAACTTATTCTCGTTTCTAATATATAAACCTCAAAGTCTGTACTTGGGAAATTTAGCGCCCTCAATCTGAAAGCAAAAGCAAAACTCTTATTCCAGCTAGTGTATTAAGTTAAGGTGCCTTGGCTGTGGATTCAGGACCACTGTGGGTCTCGAACCCATCTGGGGTATTTTGGGGTTCTATTTGACAGTGAGTTAACCAGTTGAGCCACTCGGTCCACCGGGAAACTTATTCTCGTTTCTAATATATAAACCTCAAAGTCTATACTTGGGAAATTTAGCGCCCTCAATCTGAAAGCAAATGCAAAACTCTTATTCCAGCTAGTTTATTAATTTAGGTTGCCTTGGCTGTGGACTCAGGACCACTGTGGGTCTCGAACCCATCTGGGGTATTTTGGGGTTCTATTCGTCAGTGAATTAACCAGTTCAGCCACTCGATCCACCCGGGAACTTATTCTCGTTTCTAATATATAAACCTCAAAGTCTATACTTGGGAAATTTAGCGCCCTCAATCTGAAAGCAAAAGCAAAACTCTTATTCCAGCTAGTTTATTAATTTAGGTTTCCTTGGCTGTGGACTCAGGACCACTGTGGGTCTCGAACCCATCTGGGGTATTTTGGGGTTTTATTCGACAGTGAATTAACCAGTAGTTGAGCCACTCGATCCACCCAGGAACTTATTCTCGTTTCTAATATATAAACCTCAAAGTCTATACTTGGGAAATTTAGCGCCCTCAATCTGAAAGCAAAAGCAAAACTCTTATTCCAGCTAGTTTATTAAGTTAGGTTGCCTTGGCTGTGGACTCAGGACCACTGTGGGTCTCGAACCCATCTGGGGTATTTTGGGGTTTTATTCGACAGTGAGTTAACCAGTTGAGCCACTCGATCCACCCAGGAACTTATTCTCGTTTCTAATATATAAACCTCAAAGTCTATACTTGGGAAATTTAGCGCCCTCAATCTGAAAGCAAAAGCAAAACTCTTATTCCAGCTAGTGTATTAAGTTAAGTTGCCTTGGCTGTGGACTCAGGACCACTGTGGGTCTCGAACCCATCTGGGGTATTTTGGGGTTCTATTTGACAGTGAGTTAACCAGTTGAGCCACTCGGTCCACCCGGGAACTTATTCTCGTTTCTAATATATAAACATCAAAGTCTATACTTGGGAAATTTAGCGCCCTCAATCTGAAAGCAAAAGCAAAACTCTTATTCCAGCTAGTTTATTAATTTAGGTTGCCTTGGCTGTGGACTCAGGACCACTGTGGGTCTCGAACCCATCTGGGGTATTTTGGGGTTCTATTCGACAGTGAATTAACCAGTTGAGCCACTCGATCCACCCAGGAACTTATTCTCGTTTCTAATATATAAACCTCAAAGTCTATACTTGGGAAATTTAGCGCCCTCAATCTGAAAGCAAAAGCAAAACTCTTATTCCAGCTAGTTTATTAAGTTAGGTGGCCTTGGCTGTGGACTCAGGACAACTGTGGGTTTCGAACCCATCTGGGGTATTTTGGGGTTTTATTCGACTGTGACTTAACCAGTTGAGCCACTCGATCCACCCAGGAACTTATTCTCGTTTCTAATATATAAACCTCAAAGTCTGTACTTGGGAAATTTAGCGCCCTCAATCTGAAAGCAAAAGCAAAACTCTTATTCCAGCTAGTGTATTAAGTTAAGGTGCCTTGGCTGTGGATTCAGGACCAATGTGGGTCTCGAACACATCTGGGGTATTTTGGGGTTCTATTTGACAGTGAGTTAACCAGTTGAGCCACTCGGTCCACCCGGGAATTTATTCTCGTTTCTAATATATAAACCTCAAAGTCTATACTTGGGAAATTTAGCGCCCTCAATCTGAAAGCAAATGCAAAACTCTTATTCCAGCTAGTTTATTAATTTAGGTTGCTTTGGCTGTGGACTCAGGACCACTGTTGGTCTCGAACCCATCTGGGGTATTTTGGGGTTTTATTCGACAGTGAGTTAACCAGTTGAGCCACTCGATCCACCCAGGAACTTATTCTCGTTTCTAATATATAAACATCAAAGTCTGTACTTGGGAAATTTAGCGCCCTCAATCTGAAAGCAAAAGCAAAACTCTTATTCCAGCTAGTGTATTAAGTTAAGTTGCCTTGGCTGTGGACTCAGGACCACTGTGGGTCTCGAACCCATCTGGGGTATTTTGGGGTTCTATTTGACAGTGAGTTAACCAGTTGAGCCACTCGGTCCACCCGGGAACTTATTCTCGTTTCTAATATATAAACCTCAAAGTCTATACTTGGGAAATTTAGCGCCCTCAATCTGAAAGCAAAAGCAAAACTCTTATTCCAGCTAGTTTATTAAGCTAGCTTGCTGTCGTATCCTGGTATAGTAAACCTAACTTTATAATGGTATGGCCGGCATGCACTCATTGGGTATTGATCACAAATGTTCCAGTTCAGTAATTAGTAAAGTTGTATATAAAGTGGAGCACGTGTAAATATAGTTGTTGAAGTCAATTCCGAGTTTCTCTGCGTGCTAGTTATCTATGCGTTGTACCTGCACTATAACATTTTATAATAATAATAATAATAATAATGTATAGATTTATATAGCGCACGTATCCACCAACTAAGTGGCGCTCAAGGCGCATTATATTATTATCCCTGCTCATAAGGCTCATAAGGCTCATAAATCATTCCTGAAACCATCTCAGCTCCCTGGGGAGCATACAGCTCAATTGCTGCCATTTCTAGCGCATAGAGAGCAAACCATCTCTGCCTTCACAGGTACCCATTTAACCCCTGGGTGGAGAGAAGCAACAGTTTCAACCTTCCCTTAATGTGGTGGCCGAAAGATACCAGTTCCGGCAACGTTCACAGCAAGTTGATGAGAAGATTGATACGTTCATTTCGGCGTTACGTGAACTGGCAAAAACATGCGACTTTGATGATTTTTAGACCAAATGATACGAGACCAGGTGGTAGAGAAGACAAACAGCGGCAAAATAAGAGAAAGGTTGCTAATGGAAAAAGAGCTAACACTTTCAAAGACCAGAGAAATTGCACATCGTGTGGAAAATGCAGTGCGTGAGGCAAGGGCGTTGTCCCAAGGGACTGAAAGCAAACTCTACGGCGCCAGCTTCAGTGAATAAAGTTTGCACCCGTCGCAGGGCTGTCACTCTTGATTTGCCGTTTTCCCCCACCACGCATGCGCATTTCCCCAACGTTATCCCTACATACTTAGTATCATTTTTTTTCCTACAAAATTTCGTTTCATCGAATTAGTTATTAATTAACGTTTTTCCCTACAAAATGTTGTTTTCCCCTTCGAATAAGTTATTAATTAGGCCCAACTTCGAATTAAATAACTAGGCATAATGACCAGATGTGTAGGCCTTCGGAAATATAGTCTTCCTGGATGAACGTAAAAAATGCCAAATGGCAACCCTTGTACAGTGTGCAGATAGCTTGAGTATCATAAACCGCAACAGCATTCTTGAAGTATTGCAATAGTAGTGTGACACTCAATATTAGGTGCGCGTATTGTTAGGTGTTACCCTAACTGGGGTCAATAAGAGTTTTAACTACAAGTGTGAACGCTTCATTTTTTCTTGACTGACAACAAACGCACTGGACCCGAAAGAAGTTTTAAGTTTCAAGTTTATTTCTACGTTCATCACAATCATGAAAACTTCAAATACATAACAATGTCCCAGAATGCATTACTACGCATGCGCATACTTAATTTAGAAACACCCTAGCGATATGGCTAATAACTGCGTTATACTGATATGATTAAAGCAGTAGGCCTATATCACGTACATAAATATCTAAAGTCCAGGTTTCCAGGAAGTTATCCTCATCCCAATGAAAACCACCCTCTACAGTAGTGAAAACGTCCACACTGAAATACAGCCATGTTGGAAAAAGGCCTTACGCTTGAAATCAAATTAGGACCACCTTTTCAGGGCCTAGTGTATACAAAATACTCACAGTTGGAAGTCAAGGACCCCAGGTTATGTTATTGGGCCATTTTTTACACAATCCATCAAATATATGGGCCTCAATTCTTTGTTTTTCAGAAAATTTTGAGGACATACACTTTATGATAAACAGCTTGGCGCATGAATTCCTCACTATTTAGTGGGTGCACCCTTCAGATGCGGCTGTACCCAACCAGACTGAAGCTAGCCGCGAATTGGGCCTGAAAAGCCATCCGCGAATTCGCGGTTGCGAAATCGCGAATGGTTTGCTGGCCCAATTCACGGCTAGCTTCAGTCTGGTCCACAAGCCTAGCGTCACGACCATGAAAAGACTGGTACCTTGTCGAAACGTACTTTTATTTGTTTCAAATTGGGATGGGAGCCAGGGTTTATTTCGTATATTAATGTCAACAGACTTTCGGCTGAAGAGTGACTAATTTCAAGCAAGAAATTGTCCACTTTTAGGGGGCCTTGAGGCCTAATAATATCAAACTCATGTTTCAAGGTGAGTAGAGTAATTTCCACACAAAACGAGTACCTATAGAATGCAGGGCCAAATTTTTCCTTTTTTCTGAATTTGACCAAGGAACCGCAGTTGTGTATTTTTAAGTCAGATTTCGTAAGTTTTTAGACGTAACTAACCTTCGGTGTGGCCTGCATTCTGTAGTACTTGTATCGTCCATGTACGTGATTCGCCGCACTCGTGAAGTTACGCACCTACTTTTGGCTTAGCATTTCTCGGAAAACTTACAAAATTATGGCGTATTACTGGTTGCATAAACTTATCTAAGTCGTGGTTGTTACAGAAATAAAAATAGTGAAATTGTATGATTTAGTGGAAAGTTAGTGCTTGTGAAAGTGGAAAAAGTTGTTTAAGGCCAAGAGAAGACATAGATTTGCGTCCGGAAAATTTCGAAAACACATGAGGCTTTTTTTCATTATTCATTATTCATTATTTCCATTGATCATTAACAGCGCAATCACAAGATGTTTCTTCTAAATTGACGTGTCGCCGTACGTATGGTCGCCTGTGTCCGTACGTGCATCCATTATACCATGGAGGAGTATACGTGCGGGCCGCACACACAGGCATGACAGGCATATTAGATACAAAGGCTCAACAGCGAACGTGTTGTGCATGTGAAGGCGGTACAGTTGCAGGTGCGGATCGGACGGTGTTGCTCCACTAGGGTTCAGGCTTCAGGCTTCAGGCTTCAGGCTTCAGGCTTCAGGCTTCAGGCTTCAGGCTTCAGGCTTCAGGCTTCAGGCTTCAGGGTTCAGGCTTCAGGTTCAGGGTTCAGGCTTCAGGCTTCAGGCTTCAGGCTTCAGGCTTCAGGCTTCAGGCTTCAGGCTTCAGGCTTCAGGCTTCAGGCTTCAGGCTTCAGGCTTCAGGTCTAGGTTCAGGGTTCAGGGTTCAGGTTCAGGGTCTAGGTTCAGGGTTCAGGTCTGTGGGTCAGGGTTCAGGTTCAGGGTTCAGGTCAGGGTTCAGGGTTCAGGTTCAGGGTTCAGGTTCAGGTTCAGGGTCAGGGTTCAGGTCTAGGGTTCAGGGTTCAGGGTTCAGGGTTCAGGTTCAGGGGTTCAGGGTTCAGGTTCAGGGTTCAGGGTATAGGGTTCAGGGTTCAGGGTTCAGGGTTCAGGTGTCAGGGTTCAGGGATCAGGGATCAGGGTCAGGTTCAGGGTTCAGGGTCAGGGTTCAGGGTTCAGGTTCAGGTTCAGGTTCAGGGTTCAGGGTCAGGTTCAGGGTTCAGGGTCTGTGGGTTCAGGTTCAGGTTCAGGGTTCAGGGTTCAGGGTTCAGGGTTCAGGTTCAGGTTCAGGGTTCAGGGTTCAGGGTTCAGGTTCAGGGTTAGGGTCAGGGTCAGGGTCAGGGTTCAGGGTTCAGGGTTCAGGGTTCAGGGTTCAGGGTTCAGGGTTCAGGGTTCAGGGTTCAGGGTTCAGGGTTCAGGGTTCAGGGTTCAGGGTTCAGGGTTCAGGGTTCAGGGTTCAGGGTTCAGGGTTCAGGGTTCAGGGTTCAGGGTTCAGGGTTCAGGGTTCAGGGTTCAGGCTTCAGGGTTCAGGGTTCAGGGTTCAGGGTTCAGGGTTCAGGGTTCAGGGTTCAGGGTTCAGGGTTCAGGCTTCAGGCTTCAGGCTTCAGGCTTCAGGCTTCAGGCTTCAGGCTTCAGGCTTCAGGCTTCAGGCTTCAGGCTTCAGGCTTCAGGCTTCAGGGAGCCGAGGGGAAAAAGCAAAACTCTGGGTTCAGGGCAAGCTAGCCAGGCCGGGCAAGCCGAGGGGAAAAAGCAAAACTCTGGACCACGGTGGGTCTTGAACCCATCTGGGGAATCTTGGTTTTTTATCTCACAGTGGATTAACCAGTTGAGCCAATTGGTCGCCACCACCGCCCCCGAATTTCTAATATATAAACCTCAAAGTCTATACTTGGGGCGATTCAGCCCCCTCAATTGATAGCAAAACTCTTATTCCAGCTAGTTTATTAAGCTAGCTTGCCTTGGCTGTGGACTCAGGACCACTGTGGGTCTCGAACCCATCTGGGGTATTTTGGGGTTCTATTCGACAGTGAATTAACCAGTTGAGCCACTCGATCCACCCAGGAACTTATTCTCGTTTCTAATATATAAACCTCAAAGTCTATACTTGGGAAATTTAGCGCCCTCAATCTGAAAGCAAAAGCAAAACTCTTATTCCAGCTAGTTTATTAAGTTAGGTTGCCTTGGCTGTGGACTCAGGACCACTGTGGGTCTCGAACCCATCTGGGGCATTTTGCGGTTTTATTCGACAGTGAGTTAACCAGTTGAGCCACTCGATCCACCCAGGAACTTATTCTCGTTTCTAATATATAAACCTCAAAGTCTGTACTTCGGAAATTTAGCGCCCTAAATCTGAAAGCAAAAGCGAAACTGTTATTCCAGCTAGTGTATTAAGTTAAGTTGCCTTGGCTGTGGACTCAGGACCACTGTGGTCTCTCGAACTCATCTGGGGTATTTTGGGGTTCTATTTGACAGTGAGTTAACCAGTTGAGCCACTCGGTCCACCCGGGAACTTATTCTCGTTTCTAATATATAAACCTCAAAGTCTATACTTGGGAAATTTAGCGCCCTCAATCTGAAAGCAAAAGCAAAACTCTTATTCCAGCTAGTTTATTAATTTAGGTTGCCTTGGCTGTGGACTCAGGACCACTGTGGGTCTCGAACCCATCTGGGGTATTTTGGGGTTCTATTCGACAGTGAATTAACCAGTTCAGCCACTCGATCCAACCGGGAACTTATTCTCGTTTCTAATATATAAACCTCAAAGTCTATGCTTGGGAAATTTAGCGCCCTCAATCTGAAAGCAAAAGTAAAACTCTTATTCCAGCTAGTTTATTAATTTAGGTTGCCTTGGCTGTGGACTCAGGACCACTGTGGGTCTCGAACCCATCTGGGGTATTTTGGGGTTCTATTCGACAGTGAATTAACCAGTTGAGCCACTCGATCCACCCAGAACTTATTCTCGTTTCTAATATATAAACCTCAAAGTCTATACTTGGGAAATTTAGCGCCCTCAATCTGAAAGCAAAAGCAAAACTCTTATTCCAGCTAGTTTATTAAGTTAGGTTGCCTTGGCTGTGGACTCAGGACCACTGTGGGTCTCGAACCCATCTGGGGTATTTTGGGGTTTTATTCGACAGTGAGTTATCCAGTTGAGCCACTCGATCCAACCAGGAACTTATTCTCGTTTCTAATATATAAACCTCAAAGTCTGTACTTGGGAAATTTAGCGCCCTCAATCTGAAAGCAAAAGCAAAACTCTTATTCCAGCTAGTGGGTTAAGTTGCCTTGGCTGTGGACTCAGGACCACTGTGGGTCTCGAACCCATCTGGGGTATTTTGGGGTTCTATTCGACAGTGAATTAACCAGTTCAGCCACTCGATCCAACCGGGAACTTATTCTCGTTTCTAATATAAACCTCAAAGTCTATGCTTGGGAAATTTAGCGCCCTCAATCTGAAAGCAAAAGCAAAACTCTTATTCCAGCTAGTTTATTAAGCTAGCTTGCTGTCGTATCCTGGTATAGTAAACCTAACTTTATAATGGTATGGCCGGCATGCACTCATTGGGTATTGATCACAAATGTTCCAGTTCAGTAATTAGTAAAGTTGTATATAAAGTGGAGCACGTGTTATCTATGCGTTGTACCTGCACTATAACATTTTATAGGGACCAAGTTATTTGAATTTACGTTACAAATCTTACAGAAACAGTTTCAACCTTCCCTTAATGTGGTGGCCGAAAGATACCAGTTCCGGCAACGTTCACAGCAAGTTGATGAGAAGATTGATACGTTCATTTCGGCGTTACGTGAACTGGCAAAAACATGCGACTTTGATGATTTTTAGACCAAATGATACGAGACCAGGTGGTAGAGAAGACAAACAGCGGCAAAATAAGAGAAAGGTTGCTAATGGAAAAAGAGCTAACACTTTCAAAGACCAGAGAAATTGCACATCGTGTGGAAAATGCAGTGCGTGAGGCAAGGGCGTTGTCCCAAGGGACTGAAAGCAAACTCTACGGCGCCAGCTTCAGTGAATAAAGTTTGCACCCGTCGCAGGGGCTGTCACTCTTGATTTGCCGTTTTCCCCACCACGCATGCGCATTTCCCCAACGTTATCCCTACATACTTAGTATCATTTTTTCCTACAAAATTTCGTTTCAACGAATTAGTTATTAATTAACGTTTTTCCCTTACAAAATGTTGTTTTCCTTCGAATAAGTTATTAATTAGGCCCAACTTCGAATTAAATAACTAGGCATAATGACCAGATGTGTAGGCCTTCGGAAATATAGTCTTCCTGGATGAACGTAAAATGCCAAATGGCAACCCTTGTACAGTGTGCAGATAGCTTGAGTATCATAAACCGCAACAGCATTCTTGAAGTATTGCAATAGTAGTGTGACACCAATATTAGGTGCGCGTATTGTTAGGTGTTACCCTAACTGGGGTCAATAAGAGTTTAAACCACAAGTGTGAACGCTTCATTTTTTTTCTGACTGACAACAAACGCACTGGACCCGAAAGAAGTTTTAAGTTTCAAGTTTATTTCTACGTTCATCACAATCATGAAAACTTCAAATACATAACAATGTCCCAGAATGCATTACTACGCATGCGCATACTTAATTTAGAAACACCCTAGCGATATGGCTAATAACTGCGTTATACTGATATGATTAAAGCAGTAGGCCTATATCACGTACATAAATATATAATTTTGTTACAATATTTGTGGATTCTCCTACTCCCCCTACAGTATTTCCATTTTTTTCCGTAGGGGCCCCCTATTCCCTACACTTTACTAAAATACCCTACGGTAGGGATTTTTCCCCACGAGTGGCAGCCTTGCCGCGTCGAGTTAATAAGCGAGTGGGTATGTATCGCCCAACGACGGCACATAAACTGTCTGCAACACGTGACTGGGGGCGTTACAGGTACGAAACGAGAACAGAGTCAGCGAAATTGCTTCAGGGTGCACCCCACTAAATAAACTCCTATAGTAAACAGTGTTAAACACAAAATATTCAAAAGTCGTACAGTTTTTAAAACAAAACGAAAAAACATTGATCGATATATAACCTTTTTTTCTTCTCTATTTACTGTCTAAAGTCCAGGTTTCCAGGAAGTTATCCTCATCCCAATGAAAACCACCCTCTACAGTAGTGAAAACGTCCACACTGAAATACAGCCATGTTGGAAAAAGGCCTTACGCTTGAAATCAAATTAGGACCACCTTTTCAGGGCCTAGTGTATACAAAATACTCACAGTTGGAAGTCAAGGACCCCAGGTTATGTTATTGGGCCATTTTTTACACAATCCATCAAATATATGGGCCTCAATTCTTTGTTTTTCAGAAAATTTTGAGGACATACACTTTATGATAAACAGCTTGGCGCATGAATTCCTCACTATTTAGTGGGTGCACCCTTCAGATGCGGTTGTATTTAACCAGATTGAAGTTAGCCGCGAATTGGGCCTGAAGCCATCCGCGAATTCGCGGTTGCGAAATCGCGAATGGTTTGCTGGCCCAATTCACGGCTAGCTTCAGTCTGGTCCACAAGCCAGCGTCACGACCATGAAAAGACTGGTACCTTGTCGAAACGTACTTTTATTTGTTTCAAATTGGGGATGGGAGCCAGGGTTTATTTCGTATATTAATGTCAACAGACTTTCGGCTGAAGAGTGACTAATTTCAAGCAAGAAATTGTCCACTTTTAGGGGGCCTTGAGGCCTAATAATATCAAACTCATGTTTCAAGGTGAGTAGAGTAATTTCCACACAAAACGAGTACCTATAGAATGCAGGGCCAAATTTTTCCTTTTTTCTGAATTTGACCAAGGAACCGCAGTTGTGTATTTTTAAGTCAGATTTCGTAAGTTTTTAGACGTAACTAACCTTCGGTGTGGCCTGCATTCTGTAGTACTTGTATCGTCCATGTACGTGATTCGCCGCACTCGTGAAGTTACGCACCTACTTTTGGCTTAGCATTTCTCGGAAAACTTACAAAATTATGGCGTATTACTGGTTGCATAAACTTATCTAAGTCGTGGTTGTTACAGAAATAAAAATAGTGAAATTGTATGATTTAGTGGAAAGTTAGTGCTTGTGAAAGTGGAAAGTTGTTTACGTCAAGAGAAGACATAGATTTGCGTCCGGAAAATTTCGAAAACACATGAGGCTTTTTTTCATTATTCATTATTCATTATTTCCATTGATCATTAACAGCGCAATCACAAGATGTTTCTTCTAAATTGACGTGTCGCCGTACGTATGGTCGCCTGTGTCCGTACGTGCATCCATTATACCATGGAGGAGTATACGTGCGGGCCGCACACACAGGCATGACAGGCATATTAGATACAAAGGCTCAACAGCGAACGTGTTGTGCATGTGAAGGCGGTACAGTTGCAGGTGCGGATCGGACGGAGTCGCAGGGTTCAGGGTTCAGGGTTCAGGGTTCAGGGTTCAGGGTTCAGGGTTCAGGGTTCAGGGTTCAGGGTTCAGGGTTCAGGGTTCAGGTTCAGGTTCAGGTTCAGGTTCAGGGTTCAGGGTTCAGGGTTCAGGTCAGGTCGGTGGTTTTGCGGTCGGTGGTCGAGGGTTTGGTGGTCGGCGGTCGGTGGTCGGTGGTCGGTGGTCGGTGGTTTGCGGTCGGTGGTCGGCGGTCGTTCGGTCGGCGGTTTCCATGCGGCGGTCGGTCGGCGGTTATCCATATTCCATGGTTCCATATTCCATATTCCATATCCATATCCATGGCATGGTCCATATCCATATCCATATCCATATCCATATCCATATCCATGTATCCATATCCATATCCATATCCATGGTCCATATCCATCCATCCATATCCATCCTATCCATATCCATATCCATATCCATATCCATATCCATATCCATCCATATCCATATCCATCCATATCCATATCCATATCCATCCATATCCATGGTCCATATCCATATCCATGCCATGGTCTATCCATGGTCCATTATCCATGGTCTGATGGTCCATATCCATATCCATATTATCCATATCCATATCCATATCCATGGTCCATTATCCATCCATATCCATCCATTATCCATTATCCATATCCATATCCATGGTCCATATCCATATTCCATGGTCCATATCCATATCCATGGTCCATTATCCATGGTCCATATCCATATCCATGGTCCATGGTCCATATCATATCCATGGTCCATGGTCCTATGGATCTGATGATCTATTATCTATGGTCCATATCTATGGTCTATATTCCATATCCATATCCATATCCATCCATCCATATCCATCCATCCATATCCATATCCATCCATCCATATCCATCCATCCATATCCATCCATATCCATATCCATCCATCCATATCCATATCCATATCCATATCCATCCATATCCATATCCATGGTCCATGGTCCATATCCATGGTCCATATCCATTATCCATATCCATATCCATGGTCCATGGTCCATGGTCTATCCATGGTATCCATGGTCCATGTATCCATATCCATATCCATATCCATGGTCTATCCATGGTCCATATCCATGGTCCATGGTCTATGGTCTGATGGTCTCCATATCCATATATCCATATTCCATATCCATATTCCATGGTCTATATCCATGGTCTATGGTCCATATCCTATGGTCTATATCCATGGTCGATGGTCATTCTCGGATGGTCTGATGGTCCATATCGATGGTCCATGGTCTATGGTGGTCCATGGTCCATGGTCTATGGTCCATATCTAGCCGAGGGAGCCGAGGGAGCCGAGGGAGCCGAGGGAGCCGAGGGAGCCGAGGGAGCCGAGGGAGCCGAGGGAGCCGAGGGAGCCGAGGGAGCCGAGGGAGCCGAGGGGAAAAAGCAAAACTCTGGGTTCAGGGCAAGCTAGCCAGGCCGGGCAAGCCGAGGGGAAAAAGCAAAACTCTGGACCACGGTGGGTCTTGAACCCATCTGCGGAATCTTGGTTTGTTATCTCACAGTGGATTAACCAGTTGAGCCAATTGGTCGCCACCACCACCCCCGAATTTCTAATATATAAACCTCAAAGTCTATACTTGGGGCGATTCAGCCCCCTCAATTGATAGCAAAACTCTTATTCCAGCTAGTTTATTAAGCTAGCTTGCCTTGGCTGTGGACTCAGGACCACTGTGGGTCTCGAACCCATCTGGGGTATTTTGGGGTTTTATTCGACAGTGAATTAACCAGTTGAGCCACTCGATCCACCCAGGAACTTGTTCTCGTTTCTAATATATAAACCTCAAAGTCTATACTTGGGAAATTTAGCGCCCTCAATCTGAAAGCAAAAGCAAAACTCTTATTCCAGCTAGTTTATTAAGTTAGGTTGCCTTGGCTGTGGACTCAGGACCACTGTGGGTCTCGAACCCATCTGGGGCATTTTGCGGTTTTATTCGACAGTGAGTTAACCAGTTGAGCCACTCGATCCACCCAGGAACTTATTCTCGTTTCTAATATATAAACCTCAAAGTCTGTACTTCGGAAATTTAGCGCCCTAAATCTGAAAGCAAAAGCGAAACTGTTATTCCAGCTAGTGTATTAAGTTAAGTTGCCTTGGCTGTGGACTCAGGACCACTGTGGGTCTCGAACTCATCTGGGGTATTTTGGGGTTCTATTTGACAGTGAGTTAACCAGTTGAGCCACTCGGTCCACCCGGGAACTTATTCTCGTTTCTAATATATAAACCTCAAAGTCTATACTTGGGAAATTTAGCGCCCTCAATCTGAAAGCAAAAGCAAAACTCTTATTCCAGCTAGTTTATTAATTTAGGTTGCCTTGGCTGTGGACTCAGGACCACTGTGGGTCTCGAACCCATCTGGGGTATTTTGGGGTTCTATTCGACAGTGAATTAACCAGTTCAGCCACTCGATCCAACCGGGAACTTATTCTCGTTTCTAATATATAAACCTCAAAGTCTATGCTTGGGAAATTTAGCGCCCTCAATCTGAAAGCAAAAGTAAAACTTTATTCCAGCTAGTTTATTAATTTAGGTTGCCTTGGCTGTGGACTCAGGACCACTGTGGGTCTCGAACCCATCTGGGGTATTTTAGGTTCTATTCGACAGTGAATTAACCAGTTGAGCCACTCGATCCACCCAGAACTTATTCTCGTTTCTAATATATAAACCTCAAAGTCTATACTTGGGAAATTTAGCGCCCTCAATCTGAAAGCAAAAGCAAAACTCTTATTCCAGCTAGTTTATTAAGTTAGGTTGCCTTGGCTGTGGACTCAGGACCACTGTGGGTCTCGAACCCATCTGGGGTATTTTGGGGTTTTATTCGACAGTGAGTTATCCAGTTGAGCCACTCGATCCAACCAGGAACTTATTCTCGTTTCTAATATATAAACCTCAAAGTCTGTACTTGGGAAATTTAGCGCCCTCAATCTGAAAGCAAAAGCAAAACTCTTATTCCAGCTAGTGTATTAAGTTGTTGCCTTGGCTGTGGACTCAGGACCACTGTGGGTCTCGAACCCATCTGGGGTATTTTGGGGTTCTATTCGACAGTGAATTAACCAGTTCAGCCACTCGATCCAACCGGGAACTTATTCTCGTTTCTAATATATAAACCTCAAAGTCTATGCTTGGGAAATTTAGCGCCCTCAATCTGAAAGCAAAAGCAAAACTCTTATTCCAGCTAGTTTATTAAGCTAGCTTGCTGTCGTATCCTGGTATAGTAAACCTAACTTTATAATGGTATGGCCGGCATGCACTCATTGGGTATTGATCACAAATGTTCCAGTTCAGTAATTAGTAAAGTTGTATATAAAGTGGAGCACGTGTAAATATAGTTGTTGAAGTCAATTCCGAGTTTCTCTGCGTACTAGTTATCTATGCGTTGTACCTGCACTATAACATTTTATAGGGACCAAGTTATTTGAATTTACGTTACAAATCTTACAGAAACAGTTTCAACCTTCCCTTAATGTGGTGGCCGAAAGATACCAGTTCCGGCAACGTTCACAGCAAGTTGATGAGAAGATTGATACGTTCATTTCGGCGTTACGTGAACTGGCAAAAACATGCGACTTTGATGATTTTTAGACCAAATGATACGAGACCAGGTGGTAGAGAAGACAAACAGCGGCAAAATAAGAGAAAGGTTGCTAATGGAAAAAGAGCTAACACTTTCAAAGACCAGAGAAATTGCACATCGTGTGGAAAATGCAGTGCGTGAGGCAAGGGCGTTGTCCCAAGGGACTGAAAGCAAACTCTACGGCGCCAGCTTCAGTGAATAAAGTTTGCACCCGTCGCAGGGCTGTCACTCTTGATTTGCCGTTTTCCCCCACCACGCATGCGCATTTCCCCAACGTTATCCCTACATACTTAGTATCATTTTTTTTCCTACAAAATTTCGTTTCAACGAATTAGTTATTAATTAACGTTTTTCCCTACAAAATGTTGTTTTCCCTTCGAATAAGTTATTAATTAGGCCCAACTTCGAATTAAATAACTAGGCATAATGACCAGATGTGTAGGCCTTCGAAATATAGTCTTCCTGGATGAACGTAAAAAATGCCAAATGGCAACCCTTGTACAGTGTGCAGATAGCTTGAGTATCATAAACCGCAACAGCATTCTTGAAGTATTGCAATAGTAGTGTGACACTCAATATTAGGTGCGCGTATTGTTAGGTGTTACCCTAACTGGGGTCAATAAGAGTTTAAACTACAAGTGTGAACGCTTCATTTTTTCTTGACTGACAACAAACGCACTGGACCCGAAAGAAGTTTTAAGTTTCAAGTTTATTTCTACGTTCATCACAATCATGAAAACTTCAAATACATAACAATGTCCCAGAATGCATTACTACGCATGCGCATACTTAATTTAGAAACACCCTAGCGATATGGCTAATAACTGCGTTATACTGATATGATTAAAGCAGTAGGCCTATATCACGTACATAAATATATAATTTTGTTACAATATTTGTGGATTCTCCTACTCCCCCCTACAGTATTTCCATTTTTTCCGTAGGGGCCCCCCCTATTCCCTACACTTTACTGAAATACCCTACGGTAGGGATTTTTCCCCACGAGTGGCAGCCTTGCCGCGTCGAGTTAATAAGCGAGTGGGTATGTATCGCCCAACGACGGCACATAAACTGTCTGCAACACGTGACTGGGGGCGTTACAGGTACGAAACGAGAACAGAGTCAGCGAAATTGCTTCAGGGTGCACCCCACTAAATAAACTCCCATAGTAAACAGTGTTAAACACAAAATATTCAAAAATCGTTAAAAAATACTTAAAAGTCGTACAGTTTTTAAAACCAAACGAAAAAACATTGATCGATATATAACCTTTGTTCTTCTCTATTTACTGTCTAAAGTCCAGGTTTCCAGGAAGTTATCCTCATCCCAATGAAAACCACCCTCTACAGTAGTGAAAACGTCCACACTGAAATACAGCCATGTTGGAAAAGGCCTTACGCTTGAAATCAAATTAGGACCACCTTTTCAGGGCCTAGTGTATCCAAAATACTCACAGTTGGAAGTCAAGGACCCCAGGTTATGTTATTGGGCCATTTTTTACACAATCCATCAAATATATGGGCCTCAATTCTTTGTTTTTCAGAAAAATTTGAGGACATACACTTTATGATAAACAGCTTGGCGCATGAATTCCTCACTATTTAGTGGGTGCACCCTTCAGATGCGGCTGTACCAATCAGACTGAAGCTAGCCGCGAATTGGGCCTGAAAAGCCATCCGCGAATTCGCGGTTGCGAAATCGCGAATGGTTTGCTCGCCCAATTCACGGCTAGCTTCAGTCTGGTCCACAAGCCTAGCGTCACGACCATGAAAAGACTGGTACCTTGTCGAAACGTACTTTTATTTGTTTCAAATTGGGGATGGGAGCCAGGGTTTATTTCGTATATTAATGTCAACAGACTTTCGGCTGAAGAGTGACTAATTTCAAGCAAGAAATTGTCCACTTTTAGGGGGCCTTGAGGCCTAATAATATCAAACTCATGTTTCAAGGTGAGTAGAGTAATTTCCACACAAAAGGAGTACCTATAGAATGCAGGGCCAAATTTTTCCTTTTTTCTGAATTTGACCAAGGAACCGCAGTTGTGTAAAGTCAGATTTCGTAAGTTTTTAGACGTAACTAACCTTCGGTGTGGCCTGCATTCTGTAGTACTTGTATCGTCCATGTACGTAATTCGCCGCACTCGTGAAGTTACGCACCTACTTTTGGCTTAGCATTTCTCGGAAAACTTACAAAATTATGGCGTATTACTGGTTGCATAAACTTATCTAAGTCGTGGTTGTTACAGAAATAAAAATAGTGAAATTGTATGATTTAGTGGAAAGTTAGTGCTTGTGAAAGTGGGAAAAGTTGTTTAAGGCCAAGAGAAGACATAGATTTGCGTCCGGAAAATTTCGAAAACACATGAGGCTTTTTTCATTATTCATTATTCATTATTTCCATTGATCATTAACAGCGCAATCACAAGATGTTTCTTCTAAATTGACGTGTCGCCGTACGTATGGTCGCCTGTGTCCGTACGTGCATCCATTATACCATGGAGGAGTATACGTGCGGGCCGCACACACAGGCATGACAGGCATATTAGATACAAAGGCTCAACAGCGAACGTGTTGTGCATGTGAAGGCGGTACAGTTGCAGGTGCGGATCGGACGGAGTTGCCTACTAGGGTTCAGGGTTCAGGGTTCAGGGTTCAGGGTTCAGGGTTCAGGGTTCAGGGTTCAGTTTTAGCGCGATGCGACCTTTTTTGTGAACGACGTACGCAGGACTAAGATCAAAGAGAACATGTGCTAATGATTATAGCGCACATACTGGTGGAAATTTTGTAAAAACTTCGTGTTACTGATGTGGATGATTTGGAACTAAATTTGTTTGGTGGAAATGGCCGGGCAAGCTAGCCAGGCCTGGCCGGGCAAGCCGGGCAAGCCAGCCGGGCAAGCCAGCCGGGCAAGGGGGGTGTTTTGTGGAAAATGGAAAAAAAAACTCTGGACTACAGCTCGTCTCACGGTACGTGGATCTTGTCGCAAACTGTGCACCTCACGATGAATCCTTTCACGCAAGTCCTGCATGTTGTGTGGAGGGGTGCTGAAAACTTTGTTCTTCAAATGACCCAACAAAAAGAAGTCGCAGGGGGTGAGGTCTGGTGACCTTGGGGGCCATTCAACGGGGAGGTTCAGAAATCACGCGTTCATGAAAGAGTTCTTGGAGGCGATTTCGAACAGCGATGAGACGATGGGCTGGTGCACCATCTTGAGCCCACCACACATAACGGAACATTCCATTTTGCTGTCGCTGGAAGTGGATCTCCATCTGTGGCACAACCTCCTCGTTGATCATTTGAAGATAGGCCTGACCATTGACATTTCACTCAATCTAATGATTGAACATAAATCTGTGTCGATTTTGTTCAGCAGGAAAGTGAACCAACTGCAATTGTGCACCACAATTTCAAGACAGTGGTGCTCAATGATGTGTGACCCTGAGTGTAACCTAAGGTATCATTGGAAAGCACATAGCTTCTGCTTTAAGATGATACCATGCTTTTTGCTGGTAAACATATAGTCTGGCCATATTAATCCTTTAAATTAGGATTACCTTTTTTTTAAACACACTGTATAACAATAAAATATAGAAAATATTAAAAAATTAATAAAAAATATAAGGACCTCATTGGCCAGGTCAAGGTGACCATTGAGGTCATACTTGGGTCATCCTCTTTACATTGATACCTAACAGTGCCCGGCCAAAATGGTCTGACTACTAGAAACTGACCATTACATTTGGGGCGTTTTTAACAGCATGTACACTGTATATATCACAATAAAAATATTAAAAAATTAATAAAAAATATAAGGACCCCAATGGCCGGATCACGGTGACCTTTGAGGTCATCCTTGGGTCATCCTCTATACATTGATACCTAACAGTGCCCGGCCAAAAGGGTCTGACCACTAGAAACTGACCATTACATTTGGGGCGTTTTTAACAGTATGTACCCTGTATATAGTAAATATTTAGAATTAATAAAAATTCTAAGGACCCCAATGGCCGGGTCAAGGTCACCATTGAGGTCATCCTTGGGTCATCCTCTTTACATTGATACCAAACAGTGCCCGGCCAAAAGGGTCTGACCACTAGAAACTGACCATTACATTTGGGGCGTTTTTAACAGCATGTACACTGTATATATGACAATAAAAATATTAAACAATTTATAAAAAATATAAGGACCAATGGCCGGGTCAAGGTGACCTTTGAGGTCATCCTTGGGTCATCCTCTATACATTGATACCTAACAGTGCCCGACCAAAAGGGTCTGACCACTAGAAACTGACCGAATGCAATTGTCCCATATAGGACATGCATTAAATCGAATGTCAAACCAGTAACCGTTACTTGTTTGATATTGAATGTCAAACGTCGAATAAGTAACCAACTTCACGCCGGTCTCCAGAACAGTATTACTCCACGAACAATTATGGTTTCAGTCAAAGCACTTAATAGTTATACTGGAAGCACTGCTTCAAAACTTACGAGGTCGTTTTCCTAGTTCCGGATAGCAACGTAAAGTTAATCATTAACAGCAGTTTGGTGGATGAAAATTACAAAATATATAGTTCATTATAAGTTACTCCTTACCTAGGTATGTGCGTATCCCACGCATTGTCGCAAATCTTTTCGGCCGCGGCCTCAATCTCGGGTTGAATCGCCGTGGCGAAGATCAGACACCGTGGAGATAGCGCTTTGTAACGTTTCGCTGAGGCTGTTCTTTTTGACGTACCCAGGAGGTTTTTTTTCGAAGATGTAGATCACATATTCTACTTCAACCTCGTTCTCAAATTTTCTGAATGCGGCATCTAGAAGTTTCCAAAAAAAATTCTCGAAATTTGGGTTTGTTCTTGCTCATCAAAACCATCGACGATTTACTCAAAGGTTAGTAAAACACCTTATCAAACCACAATATTAATTTTTCTATACTTGTTTTCTACCTCTTGGCCAATTTTGACGGCGATTGGACGATTAGCAGTTACGTTTTTTTGATGAGCAGAAATCGATGTCAACCAAAGATTGTAATGCGCCGCGTTCAGCATGCTACATTGTGTACCATTTTTGATGTCAACAAAACGAACGTTCAATCGGCCGAATTTTCAGTCCGATAAATCGTCCGTTTAAACCTATATACATCGGCGTAACACAATAATATTAGTTCTCATAACTTATTTCATTTTTTTCATTTTTCCAGTCCAATATTATTAATTTTTTTTTTAAATGTTTAATTAAATCAGGGATAAGAATTTCTCGCCGATTTCAGTATAAATATTTAAAAATCCTCATATTTTGAGTAATTTGAATGTTTTTTAATTTTTTTAATTTATTTTCATTATTTTGTTTCATACATGTATATATACAGTCCAATATAATTTATAAATTGTTCTAATATTTAATTAAATCAGGGATGAGAATCTTTCGAAGATTTCAGTGTAAAAATATAAAAATAGTCCTCAGATTTGAGTTTTTATTTTTTTCATTATTTTTTTTCATTATTATTATTTTTTTTAACACATTTTTTTGGTATTTCTTATTTGTAAATCAGCACTACAAAACAACTAATCATTGAATTAGCCTGGAAATAGGTTATTATTCTTCCTCTTTTCCCAAGCATTCCAGTGATACCAACCTTTTGAAAATCGGACAAGAATTTTGAAAGTTATGATATGGAATCCGAGAAAATCTAGGAAACGGGTCACAAGTCAAATTTACATTTCTTTAGTTTTTTCTTATAAAATATTTGCCATTTACAGGCCTAAAATTGCCGGATTCAACATGTCATAACTTCCTTATTTTTGGTCACAGGAAGATGATCCTTATATCATTGTAATCGTCTATTCAAGACCTTGACAATGATACCAGTTGTATTGGAATCTGTTAATTTTGAAATTTGTTGTCACATAGCTACCTTACCTCAGTAAAGTATCATTGTTTTATCTGAAGCATGGATTAAACAGATTTTTTTATTTATTTCAAGCTGTCCAGAAGGCAGAACCGGAAAAAATGCGAAACTAAAATGAAACTTACCACTTTATATTTGTCCGAAATTATTAGTTTTCCGTCTGCACACGAAAGATAGTGCCTGCCGTATTTCGAAAAACTTTCTAACCTTTTCGGCTTGTTCGAAATTGGTTACCCAGCCTTTAAAGTTATTACTACCTTCCGTCCATAATGACGTCCATCCCACAGGAGTGTCCATAACTGTACACGGCGCACCCCCGAAAATCGGGATTAAAGCGTATAAAAGTGTGAGTGTGTGGAGACGATCGACAGTAGAGCTTTCTACAACTAGACTGTGTGAGCTACAAAAGTCGCGCGCTTTGCCTCGATATCGATTTGACATCTAACCCTCTGGCCCCGCCCCTTACATCAAACATGAATTATGCATATATTTTTTATTCATAACAGTGACGTCCGTCCTGTGCATGGTCTCATTTTCCGCCTACCCACTCACACGCGGTAATGTTATCATAACGTAAACGTGCGTGAAATTAAGTTGGTTCCCGTCCGTAACAAAAACCTAATTATGAACAATTGGAAACATGGTTATCAGCGATGTCTGCAACCTTCTTATACTATTGAGGGCGCTATTTATATTTTGCGAATTTTCAAAAGACATGCGGTAGAAAATAGATCAACATGGGGGCGTGTCTCCTGAGCTGCGCCGGCAATATTTTGAATAGGCTTATATAGTTATACAAATGTCGGGGGTGGGGGGAACTTATTTAATTCGAAAAGATGTGTTCCAATGCGCTCATAACAGTTGGGGAAATCCTGGATTTGGCACATCTTTTGAAAGAGCAAAAGTTCAAAAAATTATTAAACTATTTTCAAACTATACTGTATTAAACTGTACAAAATAATTGCCTATCCTGTCAATAATATTTCAAACTGAACTTTTTTTATTTGTCAGTTATTGATGTCTTTTTGATGAATCCGAGTCTCTATGAGCGATTCTAGGAGATATATTAACATTCTGATCAGTAAAATTTCAGAGTATGCCCAGTGGGCAAACTAAATTATAATTAAAATGAATGCATAAATAAATGCACAAATGAATGCACAAATAAATAAAAAGATAAATTCAGTATTTAATGTATAAGTTAATATATATAAATACATAATTGGTTGAAAATCACTGAGGAAGCAAACATAATTAACCATCAACAGCTGGCAATTAAAAATCGAAAAAGTAATTTTACAAATTAAAACAAAATTTATTATATAAATATTACAGACCTATATAAAAGAAGCATAATATACCTAATACAATTAATATTATTTTGTTTTAATACATCACAGAACTAACAACTGACACAAGAATACCACCCCTTGAAACCTTCCCCCGCCACCCCTCAAAACCTTCCCCCTCCACCCCTCAAAACCTTCCCCTGCCACCCCTCAAAACCTTCCCCCGCCACCCCTCAAAATCTTCCTCCGCCACCCCTCAAACCTTCCCCCGCCACCCCTCAAAACCTTCCCCCGCCACCCCTCAAAATCTTCCTCCGCCACCCCTCAAACCTTCCCCCGCCACCCCTCAAAACCTTCCCCCACCCTATTGACCTGCAATACTGTCTTTTTATCCCATTAAATTTTTTTAAGCTGTCAGCTGCTAATCATGCGTCTCTTCTTGGTAAATTTGCATTCCCCACCTCAATCACTGTCCTTTGGCTTCGAGATCACGCAAACAGTTGTATGTTGCCTTCTGCAGTGAAAGGAACCTCGGATCGGTACCCAGCCCAAATGGAGAGAAGTGACTGGACAAGTAGGCGATACCAAGGCCGTGTTTGGGATCAGCTAAACACTGCTGGCCCCCCGCACCGGGATGACCGAACTGCTTGTTACCCTGGAAATGATAACCAACCATAATATTTGATTTTATACGGGAATAACAGTTTGTCGCACAGTTAATGACCGGTGTGGTCAAGGGCGATAAGCACACAACAGGTCATGAAAAAACCAGTAAAGACCAAGCATCAAACTGTTATTCCCGTTCATAAATGGGGGTGTATTAACGGATGATAAAGACATGGCTTATCAAAATTAGAGCAGCGTGTATATATGCCAGCTGTTCGCCAGCTGTTTTGTGCATCATGCGATGTGAATTTGAACTAATCGGAGTGACGAAGACTGGCATCACGTGCCTGACTCGTGTACTTTGGAAGTGTTTTGTGTGTCCCCAATACATGAATTTTTCTATTTGGTTTTATTCAAGAAAAATTTAAATTTGTTTACGTTTTGAAAACGAAATCGATACAGGCATTTATCAATTTAAAACATCCCTCAAGATTAAATTGTACTTGCATCTCACTGTAAAGCGCTGTGATACTGTTTGTGTAAGAGCACTATATAAATGCCTTCGTTGTATTGTATTGTATTATAATGGGAATAACAGTTTGACGCTTGGTCTTCACCGCATATTAATGACCTGTTTTGTGCGTGGTCGCCCGTGATGACATAGCAATATTACTTGACCGACATAGCAATAGCAGTCATGGAAAGCTAGGCATAACCTATTGGTTAATCAATGTTGTTTTGACTGACAGGCTGGATTGATGTATTCAACAAAGGTGGGTGGAATTCTTACCTCAAATTCGGTCAACAAGAATCCTGTTGAAAAAGTGCTTTTGAAACCAAACAACTTGTCATTGGTTGGAGATCGGGCTTCGCTGAAAATCCTATCCACCATTCCTTCTGACAGTAACCTTTGTCCTTCAAGTGTCTGTCCACCATTGGCGAGTATCCCATAAACCTTTGCGATGGCACATGCTGTTCCGATGCCAGAGGCAGATGGATTCTCCAGCGCTCTGGCTTCAGGTTGTATCAGCTTACGGAACTTTAAGAAAACAGACAGATCAAATAATTGTATAGTCCTTTAGAAATGATAAAACAGTAGGAAATTGAATACAAAATATTTGAACAAAATTTGTTTATTTTGCTACATCCATTTTGCATGTGTATCTCACACTCACAAGCATTGAGTTTAAAAATCTTGAGTATTGAGCTTCCAATCTCAAGCAACAAGTTCCAATCTCAAGCACTGACCTCCAAATCTATAAAAAGAAAAAATAGTTCCAAATCTCAAGAACTGAATTCTAAATCTCAATCGATAAGCTCTCGATAAGCTCAAGCATTGTGTTAAAAATTCAATTGCATTTAGATCTCAAGCATTGCGCTTCAAGCATTGCGCTCCAAGCATTGAGCTCCAATCTCAAGCATTGAGCTCCAGTCTATAGCATTGAGCTCCAATCTCAAGCAATGAGTTCCACATCTCAATGAGCATTGAGCTATGCTCAAAATATGTCACTCACATTAGTTTTTCTTAGATTTTTGGCCGAATCGAGAAATTATAGGTGACAAATTTCTTAGTTTGTTGTATGAATTTAAAAATATTAATAATATTCTTTTTGTAATTATGTGTTGCAACATTATGGCCTAGTCCCCAGGAAAAATGTCTACTACATTCAAATTTTTAACCTGTGAATTTTGTTTACGTCCTTCATGAAAATATTGTAACACAAATCGGTGGGCTCCGTAGGACGACTATGGAGCAGAAATCTTCCTAATCAGTAATGGCTGACAGAGGGCGCATTACTGAGCAGTCACTAGCAAATCAGGGTGGGGACTAGTGGCGTGCACGCCGATTGGGCGGACGTGTCAGTGTGGATACGTACAGGCATCGCGTGCATTGATTGGACATTCAGACCAGTGCAAGTGATACGTGTGGCAGGACTGCACGTGATGGTCAGAGTTTAGTTTGGAAACCTGTGACGGAAAGACATAGAAAGACGTAGACACTGTGGAAAGTTAGCTTGGTCGCCGAGAAGTAAAGACGTAGGAATACAGTTTCCCTACGTATATCGGTGAGGATACAGGGGAACAGGAAATGAGGAGGACACAAGGCAACTAGACTGAGCAATTGCCCCAAATGATCAGGGAAGGTCAGGTGGGAGGTTACCTAGTCTATAGTGTGTAACCAGGGACAGGAGAAACGGGACTGTTGGAGGCTCAGGCCAAAAAAAAAAAAGTCTCTGGTAATTCTGGTTGGCTTCAAAATTGGTGCAGTGATGCACATTTTTTCCCGGCCATCTTTTTTTTTGCCAACAGGGAAATACGTGGTACATTGTATTCGCCGGGACCAAATTTCCCATACACAAAGTATGGCGGCTAAGAGAGGCAAACAAATTGGGCAAACATTCATACCCCTATGTGAAAAAGTCGTTTAAAGCACAGCACAGCAGAATTCTAATTGATCCATAAATTTTGGCTGCAATTGGACATTGTTTCATACCAATTAAAAAAAAAAAAAAAAAATTATTATAAAAAATGCTAATGTGCAGGTCTGAGGCAACGCGCACGGAGACCAGAAACCAGAGACTTTTTATTTTGTGGCCTAACGTAGACTAACGCTGAGAGGCTCACTGTGGTAATACTGGAAGAACAGTGGTGACGTTGCCATGAGAGGGTAACCAGGGGTCCGAGTCTACTAGGGGCTAGTGGAGCAGCCGTTTGCTCCACTGAACACTCGGCTGGAAAATCAGAGGCTAACCAGGGATTAAATCAAAAAGAAAAACACATTTAAGCAATACTATGTATGGGGCGGTACATTTCCACCCGAACGGACTTACTCTTCCGGACCTGATTAGGAATGATCCGAACTACCGCGAGTGATTGCTGGCACACACTTGTCCAACGATGGGTAATTGGTAATTTCCGCCACAATACGTACCTTGACAAGATCGGTTGACTTGTGTATAACCTCATTAACAATGCTCCGACCTGTCACAAACATCCACATAAACCACCAGGAGGTGGAATCTCTGAGAACGGAGATCATCTTGAGAGGGTTGTCTAAGACACCGGTCAGCCTCGCCACGCGGTAGTTCAGCTCCAAAGGAAGACCGATGTGAAAGTCAATACCTGTAACCAAAATTCATAAATGAAATGATATGACTAATAATTAAAGCGAAGGCCAGGTACAACACTGACCACAGTTTGCAAAGCAAAATTCCTTGCTTAGCATCTCTGTGAATTTGAGCCCCCGTTCCCAAAGGTATTTTTGTTGTGATCGTCACTCAAATAAGTACCGAAAGGCTCTGCAACTTCTTCCTTGAAGAACTGGCCCAGAGTTCTGTGTTTAGGATCGACACGCCTCAGCAACTGACTGCAGTAGAGACCGAATGTGAAGGCGTGGTACCCGTGGGCCGTCCCTGGTGTCCAGCGAGGTGGAGACTCCGCTAAGATTTTACCCAAAGCATCATGGTCCTTCAGAAGCTTCTGACTGATTGGTCGGGTGGTGGCAGCCAGCCCAGCCTGGTAAACGGACAAAGATTGTAAAAAAGAAATTGAAAAAACATAGTTAATTATAAAAAAAAATTACTTATTGTTCTCACCCCACACTGAGAGCCTAAGTGGAACCCACAATCTTCTGCTTAAAACAAATACAGATGACGTGGAGGCGTGGAATTTAACGGAGACTATACTGAGGACATGGCCTCCATTGCCCTGGTCTTGGCTTTGGTGCCCCATAAAAATGCTTCCAGAGACATTCTGATATTCTAATGGAAGTGCCCTTTATATTTAGGAAAAGGAGGCCTTGCCCCTATAAGAATGAAATTCTAGGCCAGTATCGAGTTCATAAGGAAAAATTAATGAAAGGCAATTTATATACATCATGTTCATTCAGGCATCAAACACATTTGATTTCCTAAATTCCCTCTGATCTGCAATTGCCTCGGATGCAATTGCCTCTGTGCCCCAGGGTTTTGCTTGATGCACCTTGAAACGTTGGTATAAATATTAAAATTTTATAATGGAATAGCCCTAGCTTTAATACCAAAAATGCCTTGCTTCACAGGGTCAATATCAGCAACTGACACCCTATTCTCCAAATGAGGATACCAGTAGGTCCCAATTGGGAAACACCTACCTCACTGGGTCAATATTTGATTGTGATTCAGTTCGCATTTGGTAATTCTACAGGGGATACTGTCAACTGGTTTTATTTTGTATAACCGTGTATGTGATCATTGTGTCCTTTCAACATGTTTGCATTTTTAATGTTTGTGTTGCATTCCCCACTATTGTGGGTCAACACAATAATAGGACGGACACAAACTTTGTTGTTACAATATGAGATGGGGTTGGTTTATTATCTTTTCTGCATTCAACAACAATAAAAGGCCCTAATGACATATAAAAAGAGTGGTAGCGTAGTTTAATAATAAGACTTAATAGTTAGACATAATACGAGTTCCGAATGGTGTGTAATACCAACTACAAAGGGATCGGATACAGCCAGGATCATCATTCGTTCATGCGGCTTGTCACTCGGTATACGGTACGCCGGGCACTGCTATACCGAGAGATGGACGGCTGGTCGGTCTCGACGAAGGGGATCACCAGGGCTTGACTACACGAGGTGTCTGGTCGGGGCCAGAGTGTGTATCAGACCGCATAGCTAGGCGAACCAATGGTCATATCGACGCACTGCACCATTGGTTCAACGAACGAGGCTCTGGAACGTAATAGTTCGGTATATCGCACTGTCATGGATTGGATCGAGTCGCTCAGATATCATTCGGAATCGCACTTCGACGAGATCAGGAAATCTCTGGGTTCATATAGCAATCTGGGGCCTAGGAATGAATAAAACATTAGCCTAGTTTAGCATCTTAGCCAATGAGAAATTTGCCTTCCGCGTATAAGGGTAGAAACATGTGCAAAATCCTGATATACAACAGGTCCTTGTTCCATATAAGGAAAGGTATTTGACGAAAGTAAAGTGAGTGACAACTCAGAAAGGAGGGCGTGTTCTAGGGGTAATGCTTACTGGGGATGCTAAGCTATTGCATGAGGGGAGCAGCGGTTGCGCATGGGAGCACGGCACACGGACCAAGGCCTATTACTGAGCGGGTCAGTCACGGTGATTGTTTGGCCGTGCTCACCCACGAACCGTTTTCGGTGTGTAGGGTAGACTCCGAGGAAAGTTGGAGAAAATAGACTAAGTCCAAAGGACGGCTCCAAACCATGTGGCGGGAGGGTGTGGCACGCACGCAAGGCTCTCGCTGGTGTTGCATTATGCATTGCGTTGGCGCTGGATATGCATGATGAGCAAAAGTAGCGTCCTTGTTTGGATTGCATATTCATATTGCATATTGCATCGTAAGCAAAATATTGGAAGTGGGAGAAGTGAAATAGAGGGTGCTAATATTTATCTTCGTTCTTCGTCGATAAAATGAAGATGCCAGCTCTTCGCATATCAAGCTGGAATGTCAGAACCATGTGCACAGGGCTCTCAGACAGCCCTTAACATCGACGACTCATGCAAGACTGCAATCATCGACTGCGAGCCCAATCGACTCAATGTTGACATTGCTGCTCTACAAGAGACACGGCTCGCCGACTGCGGCTCCCTGAAGGAGCAAAACTACACCTTCTTCTGGCAAGGCTGAAGCGCAGATGAGACCCGAGAGTATGGTGTGGGTTTTGCTGTGAAGAACACCCTGCTTGCTACAACTGAACCACCGACAGGAGGCTCTGAACGTATCCTTGCCATTCGCATATCCACCAGCAGCGGACCAGCCAACCTGCTGAGCGTCTATGCCCTGACACTCTATTCATTACCGGAGTCAAAAGACAAGTTTTACGATGAACTTGACATGGCTGTCAGCACCATCCCAAAGAATGAGCACCTGTTTCTCCTGGGGGACTTCAATGCTAGGGTTAGCGCCGACCACGAATCCTGGCCAGACTGTCTTGGACACTTTGGTGTGGGGAACATGAATGAGAATGGGCAGAGACTGTTAGAGTTATGCTGCTTCCACCGGTTCTGCATCACCAATACCTTTTTCCAGATCAAGCCTCTGCATAGGGTCTCCTGGAGACACCCCAGATCTAAACGGTGGCACCAACTTGACCTCATCATTACAAGACGACAGGCACTCAACAACGTCCACTTCACCCGCACATTTCATAGTGCGGACTGTGACACGGATTACTCTCTCGTCCTCAGCAAGGTCAAACTACTACCCAGACAGATCCACCATGCTAAGCAAAAGGTCTGTCCTTGCATCAATGTCAGCCGCTCCATTGACCCAGACGTCAATCAGCTCTTCCTCACCTCCCTTGACCAAGCACTCTCTGCCTTCAGCCAGCAAAGTGCTGCAGACAAGTGGATATGCATACGTGACACCATCTACAATCAAGCCCTCGCAGTATATGGCAGAAAAGTGAGAAAGAATGCAGACTGGTTTGAGGCTAATGCTGCGGCGATGGAGCCAGTCATTGAGGCCAAGTGCACTGCCTTCCTCAAGCACAAGGAAAGCCCTTCAACAAGGAACCGTGAAGCTTTGAGAGAAGCCAGGAGAATAACCCAGCAAACAGCACGACGCTGTGCCAACAACTACTGGCTACAGCTCTCCTCCAGGATACAGGCTGCCTTTAACACGGGTGACATCAGGGGCATGTACGATGGGATAAAACAAGCCACGGGTCCCTCCATCAAGAAAATGGCGCCACTCAAGTCAAAGTCCGGTGAAGTCATCATCAACCGCAGTATAATAATAATAATAATAATAATGTATAGATTTATATAGCGCACGTATCCACCAACTAAGTGGCGCTCAAGGCGCATTATATTATTATCCCTGCTCATAAGGCTCATAAGGCTCATAAATCATTCCTGAAACCATCTCAGCTCCCTGGGGAGTATACAGCTCAATTGCTGCCATTTCTAGCGCATAGAGAGCAAACCATCTCTGCCTTCACAGGTACCCATTTAACCCCTGGGTGGAGAGAAGCAATTATGGTTAAGTGTCTTGCTCAAGGACACAGGTGTCACGGCCGGGGCTCGAACCCACACTCTGCTGCTGGCAACACCAGAACTTGAGTTCAGTGCGCTAGACCGCTCGGCCACGACAATCCACTTTACGTGCATTATACAACACACGGGACCTACGGCTTTACGTCCCATCCGAAGGACGAAGCAATTATGGTTAAGTACCTTGCTCAAGGATACAAGTGTCACGACCGGGGCTCGAACCCACACCCTGCTGCTGGCAACACCAGAACTTGAGTTCGGTGCGCTAGACCGCTCGGCCACGACACTCCATAAGCAGATGGAAAGGTGGGCTGAGCATTACATGGAGCTATACGCTACTGAGAACATAGTGTCAGAGAAGGCTCTAAACGGCATCGCAAGCCTGCCTGTGATGGAGGAGCTCGACGAAGAACCTACACAGGAGGAGCTCAGCAAAGCCATTGACAGCCTCGCTTGCGGCAAGGCTCCAGGTGCTGACGGGATAACACCTGACGTCATTAAACATGGAAAACCTTCCCTTCTACCACATCTCCACGACCTCCTCTGTCTTTGCTGGAACGAAGGAGTCATCCTCCAGGACATGCGCGATGCCAATTATTGTCACACTGTACAAGAATAAGGGCGATCGCAGTGACTGTAATAATTACTGCGGAATCTCTCTGCTCAGCGTCGTGGGGAAGGTCTTCGCCCGCATTGCCCTTGCCAGACTCCAGCTCCTAGCAGAGCGTGTTTACCCTGAGTCACAGTGCGGTTTCAGGGCAGCGAGGTCCACGGTAGATATGATCTTCACCCTCCGGCAGCTCCAAGAGAAATGCCAAGAACAGAGGAGACCACTGTATCTCACAAAGGCGTTTGACTTCGTCAGCAGAGAGGGTCTCTTCAAGCTACTTGCGAAGATTGGCTGCCCCCCAAAGCTCCTCAACATTATAACATCCTTCCATGTCAACATGCAAGGTTCAGTCTGCTATGACGGTGAAACCTCACAGAGCTTCCCAATCTGCAGTGGAGTGAAGCAGGGCTGTATTCTCGCACCGACCCTCTTCGGAATCTTTTTCTCTCTCCTACTGTCATTTGCTTTTGGCTCATCTTCTGAAGGCGTCTATTTACGCACTAGAGCTGACGGCAAACTCTTCAACCTTGCCCGACTGAGGTCGAAGACCAAAGTGATCAGCGTGCTCCTGAGGGAGATGCTATTTGCAGACGACGCCGCACTTACATCCCACACCGAGTCAGGGCTCCAGCGGCTGATGGATAGGCTATCCCATGCCTGCAAAGAATTCGGCCTCTCCATCAGCATTAAGAAGACTAACATCATGGGCCAAGGAGTCGAAACCCCACCTACCATCTCCATCGACAATAAGACTCTCGACTGTGTGAACACTTTCACGTACCTCGGATCCAGAGTCTCTAGCAATCTGTCACTTGATGCAGAACTGAGTTCCCGTCTTGCGAGGGCCGCCGCAATGATGGCCAGGCTGTCAACGAGAATTTGGTCCAACAAGAACTTAACTATGCATACCAAGCTCCAGGTCTGATCAAGCCTGTGTCATCAGTACCCTGCTGTACAGCAGTGAGGCCTGGGCCCCTTACTCCAAACATGAAAAACGGCTGAACAGTTTCCACCTGCGATGCCTACGTCGCATCCGGGGCATCACATGGCAGGAGAAAGTTCCCAACACGGAAGTTCTGGATCGTGCCCAATCCACCAGCATGTTCGCCATGTTGAGCAAGCGTCGCCTCAAATGGCTTGGCCATGTCCACAGGATGGATTCCATTCGACTCCCTAGGGCCATCCTGTACGGCGAGCTGTTGACAGGATCCAGGCCTATTGGTCGCCCGTGCCTGCGCTACAAGGATGTTTGCAAGCGCGACATGAAACAGGCAGGCATCGACCCCAACAGTTGGGAGGATGCTGCACAAGACCGAGGCATATGGAGACAGTCAGTCGCGACAGGAATCCACCGCGCTGAGGAGAGGCGTACCTCCTTATTGCAGGAGAAGAGGCAGAAGAGGAAACTGAGAGCAGCAGACCCCACGCCCGTGCCAGAACCCTCTACATTTGTCTGCACCATCTGCGGGAGAGACTGCCATTCCCGTGTGGGGCTGTTCAGCCACAACCGCCATTGCAAACAAAAATGACGACCTTCCAGGCGCAGTCCATCGTCAACACTGACGGACGGATGCATAGTAATATTTATCAAAATCAAAGGGTAAGATTCGTAACATTTGTTTTGTTTTGTAACTGCTTTTTTCCTACCCTGTGAAAATAATAATAAATGAAAAAATATCAACTAAACTATCCCGATTGGGAGATATTTTTCTCCTGATTGAAACCCTATTCTCCCAATGAGGATACCAGTTGGTCCCAATCGGGAAAACCTTGGGGGAACAACACCACCTACCTCTTGGGGTCAATGTCAACCATACTATCCCGACTGGGAGATACTTTTATCCTGACTGGAACCCTATTCTCCCAATGAGGATACCAATAGACCCCAATCAGGAAACCCTGGGAAGACAAACTGTTCCCGTTTTAAACAGTAGATCAAGGCCTAGCTACCAATGAATCTTCCTTTACCTCATGGTTGAGCAGCATCCTTACAGTGATATTCTTCTTGCCGTTCTGAGCAAATTCTGGCCAATAAGAGGCCACTGTCTTCTCGTAGTCCAGCAGTCCTCTGTCTATGAGCATTGCCATACACAAAGCAGCCATTCCTGGGATGAAATCAAATCAATAAGTATAATGTGGTAAGGCAAAGTTTTAAACAAATTAATTTGAAGGGAATTAAGGTACAATGGTAACTGCTCGATTACAAAATTACAAAATTTGTTTCTGCTAAGCTATTTTCCGTTAAGCGGAAATACCCCCATACTATTTTGTCTCTTTTTCTTTCTCATTTGAGTTATGATACCAGGTCTAAGTTTTGTAATACGAAAGCCCATAAGCGGCAACAAAAAATAAATTTCCAATCCGTTATTACGGATTCACAATCCGTTATTACAAATTCACAATCCGTTATTACAAATTTCCGGTCACGATAGCTCTTCAGTCACTCGGTCACGTTGCAACCAGGCAGAGCGACCTGGAAATAGTGCCCTCGAGGGACCCCTTTGCGAATCCGTAATAACGGATTGCGAATCCGTAATAACGGATTGCGAATCCGTAATAACGGATTGCGAATCCGTAATAACGGATTGGAAATTTATTTTTTGATGGCGCTAATGGGCTTTCGTATTGTAACACATGTACAAGTTGTATATTACCTGTGTATCTAACTTATTATGTGTATGAATGGAAATAAAACAAACAAACAAACAAACCAACCGACCGACCGACCGACCGACCGACCTTAAAATTCTATCATTTAGAGAATATTGATAACATCTTCAGTTTTTCACTAAGTTAGTTTTACATTAAAATAAAAATTTTTTTAGGTAAGATTGATACAGGTATCATATAAGCTATACCAAGTGAGTTTTGCATTCAAATTTAATAATTTTAACCCTTCTGTGACTGCAAGGGTCAAAATCAGTCAAAATGTTGATATACTTGCCAAGGTATAGCTATAGTGCACTTAAAAGTCAAACACTGTCAAACCTTACATGTAGTAAGTACTGAGTAATGAGTTGACTGTTTTTCTGTTTTTGACTGGTAAAAGTATTTTGTATTGCTGCTGGCTGAACAAAAGTCAAAACATTCTTGGGGTGACAGATCTTTTGAAGTTGTGGCTCCACGCCTTTGGAATGATTTACCTCTGTACATTCGTGAATCTCAATCTGTTGACTCCTTCAAGAAGAACTTAAAAACTCATCTTATGTGTATTGCCTATAAGGACTACTAACATTCATTTATGCATTTTTTTTCTTTTGTTTAGTATTATATTGCATTTGCTATTGTATTGTTATGCTAGTGTATGATTATCTTGTTTACTGTAAAGCGCCTTGAGCACTTCTTGGTGGATATGTGCGCATTATAAATCTTCTGTATTATTATTATTATTGTTGTTGAGGGTGGTCAAAATAACAGTAAAAAACAGCCAAAAATGCCCCCGTGTGCACATTTGGGTCAACAGTCAAAACGGGCAGTTGACTGATTTTGACCACTATAGCTATTTACCACAAACACTCGGATAATCCCTTATAAAAAAGTACCATACATACCATTCGGTTACCATTCGGTATGTCCAATAAAAGTAGGAGGGTTAATAGTTATTTTTCAATTACCAATTGTATATATCTTATCTTTAACAAACACACTGATTTTGGGCAAAATATAAACCAACCTTTGGTTGCTGAAAACACCACAGTCATCGTGTCCTCCTTCCAAACTTGCCTCACATCAGTGTCCGCAAATCCTCCCCAAAGATCAACGACCTTTGACCCCTTGTGGTACACAGAGAATGCAGAGCCACCTGTGCAGTGTTCGAGTCCATTTTTGAAATTTTCACTGCAAAAAAAAAAAAAAGAGAATTATTATATCTTGGAGTAGTACAAATAAAAAGAAGATTCTGTCATTGTCAGTAAAACAGAAACTCATTGTTCAAATTCTTTCACAAAATTTTTCAAGACAAGGTATTCTTTTTCCCAGAAGTGTACAGTAATTAAACTGCAATTTTATTTTCCATCATTTTGATTTTGTCCAGTTTCATTTTCAGGAAAATAAATGTAAGTTTCCAGAAATTGTATGGGAAAACTGTAATGTTTTCATCTTCATTTTCTTCAGCTTTTTGCAAGTATTATTTGAATAAATTTTTAAGGAATAATAAATATTCCATATTTAACCAGTCAAATGAATTGATGCGTGGGTCATTCCACCAGGTTGGGGCAAGCTTTGTGACATGGTGTCCTTGTTACGTAGGTAGATGTACCATTCATTATCCTTATTATGAGTGAACATTCTTGGTTCATTCCACCAGGTTAGGGCAAGCTTTATGGCAGTGTCCTTGTTACGTAGGTAGATGTACCATTCATTATCCTTATTATGAGTGTACATTCTTGGGTCATTCCACCAGGTTAGGGCAAGCTTTGTGACATGGTGTCATTGTTACGTAGGTAGATGTACCATTCATTATCCTTATTATGAGTGCACATACTTGGGTCATTCCACCAGGTTGGGGCAAGCTTTGTGACATGGTGTCCTTGTTACGTAGGTAGATGTAGATGTACCATTCATTATCCTTATTATGAATGCACATTCTCAGTTGTTCTTCAAATTAAAATGAAATTAATCTATAGGAATTCTTGAATAGGAAGCTACAATAATGTTAATTAGGAGTCATAATAAATAAAAATAAATAAATATTAATATTATACAATTTTGATAATGAAACCAAGGCACACTTAAGCACTGTAGCTCGGAAGCCTGAGGAAACCTGTAAACAAGGGTGCTTGTTATGTGAACCAGAAACACCGGGGTAAACCCAGTGGCGTAGCCAGAAATAAAGATTCGGCTGGGCCTGAGTAAAAATGGACGGGCCATAGAATTCATCCATAAATCCATCCATACACGGGCGCCGATTTATGTTTGTGCCGGTGGAACAGCGACCGACGCACACACGCACACACTGACACACAATATTTACAAGGATTGGAGATCACGATACACACCATGAAACGCATGGAAAGTCATAATGCCAGAAATCATTTAGTAAAAAGGTTCACTTCATTAAATTGATTCGTTAAATCATAGGCCAAAATGTGCTGTGAGACACCTTAGGCCATGCTCATAAAGAACGCAACAGTAGGCTACAAGGAACCTAATTCAAAATAGCCTAGAAAATAACCGAACTGAGTGATATGACGCACGCGATTTCATTCGGCAATGCCATTGAACCAGCCAATTACAACACACGCAATAGTGACGCTACACAAAACAAAATTTAAATGGTTTAAATAAATAATAGACAGGTTGTTGCCTCCAACCAGTAGCCTACAAGCACGATAGCCCCTGTCCTTTTTAAAGTATACAGTATAAAATAAAATGCACACAAACATACATAGAAGAGGAATGCAAACAACATAAATCGTTTAAAAAAAAGTTATACAAAAAGCTTCTTTATTTGGCAATGGCAGGGCCTAGACAAGAAGTGGGCGGGCCTAGGCCCTGCCTGGCCCGCCCATAGCTACGCCACTGGGTAAACCCCTACTCTTCCACGATATTTAGTGTTCTGGGTTACGTGCATTACTTTAATAATCTAGTACACAGGACCTACGGCTTAACATCCCATCCAAAGGACAAAGCAATTATGGTTAGGTATCTTGCTCATCAGGAACACAAGCCCTGTGACCAGCCAGGCCGAACCCACATTCTGACAACACCAGAACTTGAGTCCTATGCGCAAGACCGCTCGGCCATGACATACCACCAATGGTACCTACGTAACAAGGGACACCTATCACAAAGCTTGCCCCAACCTGGTGGAATGGGACCATATGCATCCATACTATTGGTGGATCTGGTGGATCTGGTGGATCCGGGGGGGGGGGGGAGGGGGGGGGAAGGGGGGCGCCCCCCCTAAAATCGTTTAAAAAAAAATAAAAATAAAAAAATAAAAATCGTTCTTGATTCTCAGCCCCCCCCCTAAAAAATATTCTGGATCCGCCCATGCATACTTTATGACAATCAAGATTATACAAACACACCTTTCAAAGTGTAAGCTCAATAGGTTACAAAGTTTCTTAGTAAATTGTGTAAATGACTTCAAGGGACAATATCGTCACGATCAGAGCAGACTTTCAACAGGGCATGGAATCCGTGTCCTAGTATAAGATTAACTCTGTGACTGAAAATTACTGGCTCATTTATGCAGCAGCAACAATAATAATTGTGACCCACTCTGTGAAAACAAGTCGCATGTCATACCATGCGTTTACATGTAATGGGTGATGAAGTGTTGAGAGCGTTTAAAAAAAAAAAAAAATTTAACATCTGATTTTTGGTTATGTTTTTTGACATCATTAGGATCTAAATTTTCTTAATATTTTTACATAAACGTCAATTTCAATCAAAAAATATTAAGATCAATGATTTTTGTGAGTATTTTGTTTTAAATATGTCATTTGTTTTTACTTGAATGCTTGTTTTCCTTGTGTTAATTATGCACATTAGTGATTATTACAAATGCCATATCTCCATAATGCAATATGCCACACACCTCAAACATATACCAAATTAAAGCCGATGATGTACTCTTTCCAGCTACAAAGAAATGTTTATTTGTCAAATTTGTGACTTGTGTCTCATTTTCACAGAGCGGGTCACAATTATGATCCTATCATGTGGGGTATTATTTTCAGTTTCTGAGTTAATCTCAAATTAGCACTCTGATTCCGTGCCCTGTTGATTGTGATAATACTGTCCCTTTAACAATTTCCACAGTAATTCTTTTGACTACAATTTACTTGAAAAATACCATAGGCCTACTTCTGATTTTACCATACTTCTGATTAAGTGATATATGCCTTCATATTTTGATAAATATAATCTTGGGCAATTTACAAAACTTTACAACACCTCAATATTTATAAGTTTTGAGGCTTTCTCCTGACGAAGATTAGAGCAGGCTAATCGAAACGTTGAGAATAACCCGTGAAGTCCCCATGGTTCTCCCTGAACCATATTAACCCGTGAAGTCCCCATGGTTCTCCCTGAACCATATTTCTCACTTAGCGACAGTAGAGAAAAAAACGAGTTGCCCGAAATTGGTTCTCCCTTGAACCTTTCTCACTTAACGAAGGTTGAGATACGTGTTGTGCGATAAGGTTCTTTTCAGAACCTGTACCTCAGCTTCGTGTTAGTTGAGACATGGAGGAAGGAAGACACCTCCATGGTTGAGATAAACACATGGTGTTACCGCAAACCGAAACGATACCTCAATATTTGATGTAAACAAAATAAACAAAACAACACCAACATGCAAAATTGTAATTAAGGCTTTCCAGACTTGATTACAAATTGCTTGACTTTCAAGGTTTCCCACTGCACACAGTGCATTTTGTCTGCAAATGGACCATTATCATTTGGCCATCTTTGATTTCCACAACAAATCTATGAGGCTTGTATCTAAAACAGACTGGTGCCATTTATATTATGTTTTTTCATGGTGTTTGCCAACTTGTGGTCAAGGAACAAGACAAACATGAGCGCAGCATTAAGTAATTATCTGAAAGAATGTGAAAGACAGGAAAGGTAAAACAATGGTATCTGGAAACGTTCTTCCCTTTTATCCCTCTGCTTTTCATACATATACTACTCAAAACAATTTAGGGAACACCGGAATAATCTCAGTTAAAGCAAGATCATTTATTTCAGATAAACACAATGTTTCACAGAATTTATGAGAAACAACTGCACAATGAAACAGATGATAAAGGATGCATGTAGTGATTACACATTTCATGACATGACTACTGAAAGAGAGAGGGGGTTGCAAATGAAAATCCCGGTTTATGGAACATTTCAAACCTATTTGATGTTAAAAATCCGGTGTTCCCTAAATTGTTTTGAGTAGTAAAAAAAACTAGTATATATATTTATACCCTTTATCACCTGTGACCTATTTCATCAGTTTGTTTTAAAATGTTGCCTTTTAATATTGTACACGCGTCAATTAGGCCTGGTATGTTTTTATGCAGCCGACCATGATTGACGTTTGAAACCAAAATAAATAAATAAATTTAACTCACCTGTGAAAGTTTCATAATAATAAGTGGTCAAGTTTTGAGAAAAACTTTAAAAACTTTAACATGTTTTTTAACGTTTTCATGTTTACATAAAGTTGCTGGATGGCAACTTTATGTAAATTCTGCATAATAATTCCTTTTTCCTTTAATATGGCCGAGCAGTTTAGTGTGTCGGATTTGTGTTCTGATGGCCGAGTCGTCAGAATGTGGGTTCGAATCCCAGCCGCGAACGGGGTGCTTGTGTCCTTGAGCAAGATACTTTACCATAATTGCTTCTCTCCACCCAGGGGTAAATGGGTACCTGTGAGGGCAGAGTTGGTTGTTGTGTTTGATTAGTCTATATATATGCGCTGTAATGGCAGCAATTGAGCTGTATACTCCCCAGGGAGCTGAGATGGTTTGAGGAATGATTTATGAGCCTGATGAGCAGGGGTAATAATATAATGCGCCTTGAGCACCAGTTTGGTGGATACGTGCGCTATATTATTATTATTATTATTAATGCACTTCAGACAGAATATTTCAATTCATGATGATTGAAACATGAAACTTGTAACTTAAGCACAAAGTAATTTGTGAGTGTTTTGAGCGCCCAGCAGGGTGGATATGTGCACACTACAAATTTGTTATTAATTACCGATTGTGTGTACCTTCCCTTCAAAATAATTCAGAATTTGGGCAAATATTCCGTTTTACAAATGCAAATGTTGAAGAAAACATTACATTGATAGTTTATTCAGTACAAAATAAAGAAAATCGGGAAAAAACAAAAAAAAACAAAAAAAAAAAACAATCAAGGAAATCTTAATAGTAAAACCAATTCAAAATAATACACAGCATGGGACACATGTAAGTATTACCACACACAAATTAAACCCAAATTAAACCAATATTAAACCAATTCAAAATAGTATTCAGCATGGGACAAGAAAGTAATGCCAGAACTTAAACAAGTTCAAAATTAAACCAAAATTAAACCAGTTCAAAATATACTACTCAAAACAATTTTGGGAACACCGGAATCTCAGTTAAAGCAAGATCATTTATTTCAGATAAACACATTGTTTCACAGAATTGATGAGAAACAACTGCACAATGAAACAGATGATAAAGGATGCATGTAGTGATTACACATTTCAAGACATGACTACTGAAAGAGAGAGGGGGTTGCAAATGAAAATCCCGGTTCATGGAACATTTCAAACCTATTTGATGTTAAAAATCCGGTGTTCCCTAAATTGTTTTGAGTAGTATAGGATACACCATGGAACAAGTAAGTTACCATGCTCCATGGTTATACCCAGGTACAAATTATAAAACTTTTAGAAGTTTTGTCAACATTACCAAAAAGAAGAAACAAAATAAAAATAAAAAAAATAAAAATTGTGCCAATGCAGTTAAACAAAAATGATGTTCAAGCCACATATATAATGGAAGGAATCAGATAATTATATACAACCTGAACTGCTTGGCAATGGGTTCGAATCCTGGCTGAACTTTACCACGGGTCGGAGGTTTTTTCTGGTGCCACCAGGAGCACAGGTGCGCTGTAACCCAGCCAATCAGAGCATTATTATACAATGACATGATCATGACGAGCCAAGCCTGACCATCCGATGCAAACCATGCATGCTTTATAAAGCATTTTATGCCAATGAGAAGAACCGCTACCATATATTTCATAGTTGACATTCAAAAGCTTTGTTTACAGCTGAGGTTGAACTTTATCAAGAATCAGGTTTTATACACAATGTTTGAATGCTTGCACCCAATCTATATTATATCAGGTGAAGTATCAAGGTTCAAGCATCCAGTAAGGCTCAATTACCGGTTAAAGAGTACGTATAACACTGATACTGGTATTCCGCTCTGGTCTTTGATTTTCATTCATGTGAATAAAATTTCTGTATAAAAAACCGAGCTGTAAAAGCTTTTAATGTGTTGTTAATCAGAAAAGTGTGCAAATACATTCTTTTTGATTTGTAAACACAAACTTCGTAAGCTTCAGATTTTAATTCAGTCAATAATAATTTCAATAGTCTGACCAAACTAAAAATCATACAATGCACAGAAAAAAAAATTCAAATGATCTTTGATACGTAAAACTTGTAGCTTTGCATGGTGAAGAGGATAAGTAAGACTAATTGCGGTGACTAATCATGTGAAATTCTCAATTGAGTAGTTATTAGTTCTGAAAAGAACTGGAGGTTACAACTCGACGTTTCTATCAGTATGCTCTGATCGTCTTCAGAAGAAAACGATCAGAGCATACTGATCGAAACGTCGAGTTGTAACCTCCAGTCAATTAGTTTTACTGATGTTTGATACCATGTTTGATGTTTTTTACACTAATTTGGTTTTATGTAAAACTCTGTTTCTTTTTATACATTTGTTTGGACCAATGTAGAAGTATATTCTATTTAAAAAAAAATTACATTACTTAAAAACTCATCTTATGTGTATTGCCTATAAGGACTACTAACATTCACTTATGCATTTTTTTGCATTTGCTATTGTATTGTTATGCTACTGTATGATTTCTTGTTTACTGTAAAGCGCCTTGAGCACTTCTTGGTGGATATGTGCGCATTATAAATCTTCTGTATTATTATTATTAATTTACTGAATGCTAGGTTAGGGCGACACTTTTTCGTATAATTTTTTTTATTAGGGCGACAAATTGGCATCGCCCTATTGTTTTATCTACCTTTTAACGAAGGAATTAACTGTTTTTTTAAATACAGAAATCGCTTCCTTGGGCTGAAACAACCAAGGTGTGAAAATTTAGGTTTGAGGAGGATATTATAAAAAGGGAGGGGTAAATTTTGTGCACAAGTCTATGGAGGTGTCGCCCTATTACAGCATTAGTATAAATTATTATTATTATTATTAATCAGTTTAAAAGATATACCGCTCGTGTTTGGGCTGATTTGATGGTAACAAATAGATATAAGTGTTGAATTGCTGTTTTTCTGGGGTCAAGGAAGTTATGTTTTCATTTGAGACATTGAATGAGAACAAAATTGTCAAGGGTTGGTACCAGTGAAATAAAAACTCAAATTAATAAAATGCTGACCCACTGTTTTTATCCTCAGCTTGCACGAGGGCGTGTGTAGTCTTCCGATTGGCCAGCACGGCTCCCAGAATAAAGCGTGTTCGCTTTATAAATTCTATTTTTTTTAGGTCTCTTTGAGCCACACACGGACGATATATCTTTAATCAGATATTTCATCTTTGTACTCACCAACATGGAATATTATTTTCAATAATAAATTTTGGAATCACAACAACAATGCCAAACATGGCATGTCAATGATCTTTTATATCAATACATTCTTAACACATTACTTCATCATAAACATTTCAACATGAACAAAATGCTGATAAGAACATCCATTATAAAGGGATTTTTTTTTGCTCGGGATCATGACCACAGATGGTAGTGTATTGAGCGTCAGCGGGTGTAAAGCATCATATGGCTGAGATCCCAGAGGCAGGGTTCTGCCCACGGTGGTCGGCATCAGAAATCCTGACCGGCACTCGGGATCCCGCCCACCACCACTGGCTAAAAAAAATGTTTTCCCTAACCATCACTCATTTTGCAACTTGCCTATTATCAATAAAAGATGACAGATGTTGATTTTTCTATACAGGATAGCTCAAAGTAACACTCCCCCATCCTGTGTAACAGGATTCCAGTCCTGATGAGACACAAGTACGTCCGAACATGCAACGCCATGTGCAACCATTATCACACACTTGCAGCCCTTGCACTTCAACTGAGAATATTCACATGGTCTGCTGAAAATAAAAATTCTCAAAAATAAAGAAAAATAAGTGTTTTGTTCAAGTTCTCTTTTGATAACTTCCTAGATCATTTTACAACAATCTGAATCAAGACACAGACTGTATCGTGCATGGACTGGTCAGTCCGAGATCGCAACCTTTGTGTTTTCTGTCGCCAGAGTTTCTTGGGCTAACAAATTGGCGGTCAGTTGGTGGAGACAACGAGTCAACTTTCTTAATTCCGCACCCAATAGGTATTGTTTGCTAATACTTAGTACCTTATAGACCAATGTGACCGAACAGGCCACACTGTCGCCTTGATCTCCATTGATCACCATCTATCTTCGACTCCCCAAAATCAAGAGTAAGTTCCATTTGGATAGCTTCTTCCCTAGAACAGCATTACAATGGAACGACCTTCCTGCTGATTGTTTTCCACCAACTTACGATCTAATTAAGTTTAAGAAAAATATCAACAAATGTAATCTTGCTTAAATGGTGGATGTTATCGCAAATGTAACCCCTTACACTCTAGTGGCTTTTTGGCCTTGTTTGGGGTGACTGACAGTAAATAAAAAATATAAAAAATAAAATAAAATTTTTAAATAAATAAATTTAAAAAAAACTTTCCTGAATCCACCAAAATCCAACACCATACAGTAACACACTACCACCCAACTGTGATGTAAGTAGAACACCTGTCCCCCCATGTAATCTATCCTGGGCTGGGCTTATAAATACAGTACTGAGTCCATCAAAATACAACACAATCAGCCATCGGATGTTTGATGGGTTTGGGGTGTGGTTGGGGTTACATTATATAGACCAATGCATCATCTATGGACGACGTGACCTGTGACATAAGGCCTAAACCAACACAGAATGCGCATGCTTACCGCCGGGCAGAAATGTGCTGTTTTGGTTAATAAGGTGTGATGTCATAGGTCACATCATCAAGATGGTCAAGAATACCATTTTAAATTACAGGGGCATACCATTACAATATAAAACAAGAATTTAACACAAATTATACTGGGAAAAAACCCCAAATTATTTACAAAGTGAAAAAATACTTTGAGTAAATATAACAATTTGTTAAAGAAGGTTCATCGAAACATTCATAAATAATGTAACCGTTTAAACCAAAAATCAAAACCCGAATTATCAAATTATGCACATCTCATTAACAAAAATAGATCATAAAAATAACAAATAGGCAACATCGTAAGTATGCACCAAAAGTTGACGGAAAACAATTGCAATTTAACATAAAGAAGAAATTACATAATTGTGACCATCCACCACAAAGGGGCTGTAAAGTCGAAAATTTCACATTTGGAAGTTCATATATTTTTGGAAAGAGTATATCATAAGGTTTAAAATCATACCAAACACAAGTCATTCCTACATTCCTACGCGAAGTCATTACACTAATTACTTACCCTTCCATATAAACTTCATATAAACTTACATTTTGTACAGATTTATGAACTCATTGCCCGAAAGAAAACGTGGTTTTCATGATTTTTGAAATTGAATTTAATTCTGAAATTTTCAGAACTAAAGGAGAATATTTCAAACTTTTCATTTCTAAAAAAAATACCAAAATGGACAACTGACTGATTTTTCATGCATTTCAAGCCGTACTGCTAAATCAACGTGTGCGACTTTACAGCCCGTTCATGGTGGACGGTCACAATTATGTCAAATTTGTACAAAGGATTTTCACAACAATTAAGCTAGTACACACATTTTGCAAAATGTACGTTTTCTAAAAAAATGTCAATGCATCCATTTTATGGTAAGAATCAAGAGATACATATGTACATGTCTGTTACTGAAACCAATATGTGGAGTGGCATGGTCGAGCGGTTTAGTGCATCGGATTTGTGTTCTGATGGCTGAGTCATCAGAATGTGGGTTCGAATCCTGGCTGCGACCATGGTGCTTGTGTCCTTGAGACACTTTACCATAATTGCTTCTCTCCACCCAGGGGTAAATGGGTACCTGTGAGGGCAGAGTTGGTTGTGTTTGATTAGCCCATATGTGCTGGAATGGCAGCAATTGAGCTGTATACTCCCCAGGGAGCCGAGATGGTTTCAGGAATGATTTATGAGCCTGATACGTGTGCTATATTAAGTCCATATTATTATTATTATTATGTAAAAATGTCAGCTTATTTCAATGTGTCGTCAACGAGAAAATGGTGAAAATGCATTAACATTGTTCATCTTAATTCAAAACTGAATCTTACGTCTCCAGAGGACAAAAATTCAATTGCAAAATAATTTGAATGATGGTACTCAAATGATAGCACCCCACAACAGAAATATTTCAAGGGACGTTTGATACCACCATCAACTTTACACCAAGTACATTTAGATGTATGTTCTTTAACCAGTTCGCACCGGGAATAAAAAAGTTTTTCCGAACCCCCGTGGCGGGTTTATTTTTACCGCACAAACACGACCAATGGTGCTCACCAGAGCGTGACCGGGGAGACCGCGTCTTCCACCGTATGCTTATGGCTCGTTGCCACGTCGACCGGGACTCTATACAAAATATTCCCGAGAATCCTGTGGCGTGTTTAGACGCTCTCCGATCCGCTGTCCCAAAAAAAAGTGCGTGTATACACGGCCTCCGACGCGAACTGGTTAAGTATAAAAGCACAAATTAAAATTTTACCCAAAAAACTGTGTCTTAAAATTGTATTACCTGTGTTTAAAAAAAATATTTTCATAATTTTTTATTTAATTTTTTTAAAATGATACTTAAAGGCACATGATCAGAGCAGACTTTTGATAGGGCATGGAATTTCATTATTATGCAGCCACTGGCTCATTATTTATGCAGTGTCCATGGTAATGTGATCTTACTGCACACTGTTATCTAGGCCAGCGCGCATTCTTGGGGTATTATTTTCAGTCACTGTGTACACTAATTCAATGCCCTGTTGAAAAGTCTGCTCTGATCGTGATGATTCATTCTCACAATAATCATAAGAAGCATGGCAAATATGTCCTGTCATATAGTTCATTTAGGCACTATTTTATAAAATATCTTACATGTACTTCAAAGCATTTTTTAACATTCTAAAAGTTATAATCAATGTTCTGATGAAAAAACAAAATTTCTGAAAATTTACAGTAAAAAAACGCTTAAAATACAGATCAATATCACAGCAAATTAATAACATCTTTGGTTTGAAAAAAAAAAAAAATGTTCTTATGTACTGAGGTATGTGTGTAATGTTGCAGTCACACACTTGTAGTGTATCGAAGTGTGACATAACTTTCCCATGGATTCATGAGGCTGGTAATACACAATCTTGTTTGTAGTTATTGTTCTATGTTACAACACTTACAAAATGGTTCATTGATTTTTGTTAACATGACATCATAACTTTGGCTCTTTATGACACTTTTTTATCTTTCCTTCCCTGTTAACAGGGCTCAAATTTTAGCAGGGGTATGATTTGACAAAAGTACAACATCCTGGAAAATGGGTAGCGGGCCTGGGTCTCCCTTTGGTCTAGAGGACAAAGCCCCCCTGAACCTCCTGTGGGTAGCGGGCCTGGGTCTCCCTTTGGTCTAGAGGAGAAAGCCCCCTGAACCTCCTGTGGGTAGCAGGCCTGGGTCTCCCTTTGGTCTAGAGGACAAAGCCCCCTACCTCCTATGGGTAGCAGGCCTGGGTCTCCCTATGGTCTAGAGGACAAAGCCCCCTGAACCTCCTGTGGGTAGCAGGCCTGGGTCTCCCTTTGGTCTAGAGGACAAAGCCCCCTGAACCTCCTGTGGGTAGCAGGCCTGGGTCTCCCTTTGGTCTAGAGGACAAAGCCCCCTGAACCTCCTGTGGGTAGCGGGCCTGGGTCTCCCTTTGGTCTAGAGGACAAAGCCCCTGAACCTCCTGTGGGTAGCAGGCCTGGGTCTCCCTTTGGTCTAGAGGACAAAGCCCCCTGAACCTCCTGTGGGTAGCAGGCCTGGGTCTCCCTTTGGTCTAGAGGACAAAGCCCCCTGAACCTCCTGTGGGTAGCGGGCCTGGGTCTCCCTTTGGTCTAGAGGACAAAGCCCCCTGAACCTCCTGTGGGTAGCAGGCCTGGGTCTCCCTTTGGTCTAGAGGACAAAGCCCCCTGAACCTCCTGTGGGTAGCAGGCCTGGGTCTCCCTTTGGTCTAGAGGACAAAGCCCCCTGAACCTCCTGGATGTTTAATTTTGGAGGATTTACAGACTCTCCACATCCTCACAACAAGAAAGATTTTGGACACAATACAGGCTTCTTCTTTCTTTTCTTAGTGACTTCTCTTTTTTCAAGAAAATGTTGAGGCAAAGGGAGATTTATAAAAATTTAAAAAAATCCTGAGAAAGCACAGGCCTGTTTGAGACAACAAATCACACAAGGCTGTATGAGTAGTGATTCAAAACTTTCCCAAGACCAACGTTTAAATTACTAGCCCCGGTCAAGTTTTAATTTTGAGCCCTGCTGTATTTAAAACTTTATATCGTCAAATGCTCTATCGTCCATAGAGCACTTTTAACAAACACACCACATTATAAATTTGTTATTAATATCGATTCGGTTTTGAGGTAACACCATGTGTTTATCTCAACTATTAGGGAGGTACAGGGTTCTGAAAAAGAACCTTTTCGGGCAACTCGCATCTCAACTATTGCTAAGTGAGAACGTGGTTCAGGGAGAACCATGGGGTCTTCTCGAGGTCTTCTTTACGTTTTGATTAGTATGCTCTAATCATCGTCAGGACACTGTTATTATTATCTACAAGAAGATTCCCAGGAAAAATAACACTAGGATAAATTGTGATTTGAAGCTTTACATGGTGGATTGGATAATAAATGCTTACTTCATTCATCTGAAGACGGACAGAGCACGCTGTTCGAAACCTCGAGAAGTATCCTCACTACGCACTCTTTTCATAACCACATCACTTTTTCCAAGAAGAGATCACGACACATGGTGTTACCCTTAACCGTAACTCCCTAAGCATTGTTACTGAACAATAAAAATCCTTCAAAATCCTCCAACTGCCTTTGTTGTCTAGGGAGTTAGGGTTAAACCTAATTTTTCTTTGAAGATATATTGCCTGTGTTTTACCGACAATTTCCAGAATTTTCTGTTTTCATTGGAACAGTGATAATTTCCTTTCAAAAAGGAAAACAAATACTTTGAAATGCGATATTTCACCAAACAGTTTGGTTTTACAGAAAATATTATTTTATGATGGGACCAACCATGAGTTAATTTTGTAAATACATGCTCCTCGTGATTATTTTTAAAAATATTTCATTTCAAAGCATTTGTTTTCCCTTCTTCAAGTAAAATGATGTTCTTCAGAAATTAGTTTTTCTTCAGAAATTGTTAAAATAGCCAAAAACACATACGTCCTAAGTATTCAAGGTAATATTGAAATGACTTTCCACAACAGATTCAAAGATTCCATGAATTTCAAGGCGTTGTTCGAGGGGGGGTGAAGGCTGTACACAAAATCAAGTTGGTCATAAAATGAGTTAAAGTCACCCACTTGTGTTTTCTTCTCACGATGTGTTCCTTCATTCCGACTTATTATTTTCACCTTCCCTGTATTTCAAAAAAATAAATCAGAAGAAAACAAAATCATGAACCCTCCTATGACTGCAAGGGTCAGAAAATCAGTCAAAATGTTGATACATCTAATGCACTTCAAAGTCTTACACTGTCAAAGCTTATGTGTGGTAAGTACATTTACAGGTTAAAATGATTCGACTGTTTTTGACTGGTAAAAGCATTATCTTGTATTGTTTAGGGTGGTCAAAATGACAGTCAAAACCAGTCAAAAATGCCCCCTGTGTGCACATTTGGGTCAACAGTCAAAACAGCTCGTTGACTGGTTTTGACCTGTATAGCAACTTACCAGCTATAGTAAGAGGGTTAATCCACATTCAAAAATTCCCAAGACAGTTTAGACAATCGAATTGGACAAAAACGTAATCACCTGGGGGTGTATTAACAGAGAGTAAAGACAAGGCTTATCAAAATCAGAGCAGCACTTATGTACCAGCTGTTCTATTCAGCCAGTGTGCGACGTGCTACGTGGATTTGAACTAATCAGAGTAATGAAAATTGTTTCGTATCAAGCCGACTTTGAAAGGGTTTTGTGCATCCCCAGAACGTGAATTTGTTACTCAATACAGTGTAGATGCATTCCAATTGGAAACCACTACACACATCGCTGGCAAGTACTTTTTACATTTCAAAACCTTGCAAAGGTTTTTGAGGGATCAAACTATGCAAGCGCTGGGGACGGGTGGGGTATCAAGACAACCGAGAGGTTTGCGCAGTAGTGGTGATTTATCGGGATGATTTTGGGGACAGAAATTTAGCCCTAGTGACTAGCATTTCTACAGAGCCATCTTTTCCCAATAAAACACTGAGGAAATGAGATGGAGAAAGTGCAGAGGTTTTAACCTCTGGACCACCGCCTTATCCAATAACGATTGTCAAGCTAGTAGAGTGTGCAGAGGTTTTAGCCTCTGACCACCGCCTTACCCAATAACGATTGTCAAGCTACATGTAGTCGTGTGTGCAGAGGTTTTAGCCTCTGACCACCGCCTTACCCAATAATGATTGTCAAGCTAGTAGAGTGTGCAGAGGTTTTAGCCTCTGACCACCGCCTTACCCAATAACGATTGTCAAGCTAGTCGAGTGTGCAGAGGTTTTAACCTCTCGACCACCGCCTTACCCAATAACGATTGTCAAGCTAGTCGAGTGTGCAGAGGTTTTAACCTCTCGACCACCGCCTTACCCAATAACGATTGTCAAAGAGTGTGCAGAGGTTTTAACCTCTCGACCACCGCCTTACCCAATCATGATTGTCAAGCTATTTCTGTATATAAATAGAAGCAGGTACCACGATTCGTTAACCCTTTCCCAACCCAGGCATTTTGGCTAGAAACCATCTCAAATCCACCAAAATCCATCAACATGCTGTAAAAAGGTACCCCAATTGTTGGACTTTGATAGAATTGGTAGATTAGCAAATGCAAAGCAACCATGGCTTGGCTATAACACAGTCCTGAATCCAACAAAAGCAGCCTGTGGAGTTTGATGGATTCGGTTACACATGGCTACATGCTCTATTCATCAAAATCAGGCAAAACCAGGAGAAGGATTTAGGGGAAATTAGGATCAACAGTAGTTTTTTCGCCCCTTCTGCAACCTCCCACTCCCCATGATCATGGTCAGTGAGGTTGGTGAGGGAAGATATTTTAAGACAGCGGTTTCACTCATTTTACCCTTGCCTTGGTCATTGATGTACGTACCTGGCGGTTTCGGCCGCCTCTGCAGCCTTCCTCGCTGCACGCTCTTGTTTCTTGAGACGAGGCAAGATGACAAACTGATAGAGGAATGGAAACCCCACGAAGAAGAGAGTGGGAAGGTGATACATGGCTGAGTAGACCTGCGAATGAAAAAAAAAAAAATTACTTCATGATTCGAGACTTCAATACAAATCTGTATTTGGCTCTACCAAACATAAGGCCAAAAAAAACCCAAAAAAGTCTCCGGTTTCTGGTCTCCGCGCACGTCGCCTCAGACCCTTGCTATGAAACGATGTCCAATTGCAGCCAAAATTGCTGTGCTTTAATCCTTCTACACATGGAGGCCACTCTGATCCACTAAATTCTGTTCTTTAGCAACCTTCAGTACATACATGTACAAGCCTGCTGTTGGCTACACATGGAGGCCACTCTGATCCACTAAATTCTGCTCTTGAGCAACCTTCAGTACATACATGTACAAGCCTGCTGTCCTACACATGGAGGCCACTCCCAACCACTAAATTCTGTTCTTCAGCAACCTTCAGTACATACATGTACAAGCCTGCTGTCCTACACATGGAGGTCACTCTGATCCACTAAATTCTGTTCTTCAGCAACCTTCAGTACATACATGTACAAGCCTGCTGTCCTACACATGGAGGCCACTCCCAACCACTAAATTCTGTTCTTCAGCAACCTTCAGTACATACATGTACAAGCCTGCTGTCCTACACATGGAGGCCACTCTGATCCACTAAATTCTGTTCTTGAGCAACCTTCAGTGCATACATGTACAAGCCTGCTGTCCTACACATGGAGGCCACTCTGATCCACTAAATTCTGTTCTTAAGCAACCTTCAGTACATACATGTACAAGCCTGCTGTCCTACACATGGAGGCCACTCTGATCCACTAAATTCTGTTCTTAAGCAACCTTCAGTACATACATGTACAAGCCTGCTGTCCTACACATGGAGGTCACTCTGATCCACTAAATTCTGTTCTTCAGCAACCTTCAGTACATACATGTACAAGCCTGCTGTCCTACACATGGAGGTCACTCTGATCCACTAAATTCTGTTCTTCAGCAACCTTCAGTACATACATGTACAAGCCTGCTGTCCTACACATGGAGGCCACTCCCAACCACTAAATTCTGTTCTTCAGCAACCTTCAGTACATACATGTACAAGCCTGCTGTCCTACACATGGAGGTCACTCTGATCCACTAAATTCTGTTCTTCAGCAACCTTCAGTACATACATGTACAAGCCTGCTGTCCTACACATGGAGGTCACTCTGATCCACTAAATTCTGTTCTTCAGCAACCTTCAGTACATACATGTACAAGCCTGCTGTCCTACACATGGAGGCCACTCCCAACCACTAAATTCTGTTCTTCAGCAACCTTCAGTACATACATGTACAAGCCTGCTGTCCTACACATGGAGGCCACTCCCAACCACTAAATTCTGTTCTTCAGCAACCTTCAGTACATACATGTACAAGCCTGCTGTCCTACACATGGAGGCCACTCCCAACCACTAAATTCTGTTCTTCAGCAACCTTCAGTACATACATGTACAAGCCTGCTGTCCTACACATGGAGGTCACTCTGATCCACTAAATTCTGTTCTTTAGCAACCTTCAGTACATACATGTACATGTACAAGCCTGCTGTCCTACACATGGAGGCCACTCCGATCCACAAAATTCTGTTCTTTAGCAACCTTCAGTACATACATGTACAAGCCTGCTGTCCTTTCCAAGTAATCTTACAAAATCAACTGTGTGCCACCCAAGGCCACTGTAAATGTTTGAACATATTAGTATGGCCTGCAATGTATCAATGGGAGACCACCTTACCCTGCAATCTCAGTGGTGTGACAGTGCAACAGAAGGTGTGAAGTGCACAGGAGGCCACTGGCAACAGCTAATGGCTTGGAGTGGCCTGAATGGGTTGTTTAAAAAAATTGCACCGATTGTAGGAGGGTTAAACGACTTTTTCACATAGGGGTATGAACGTTTGCCTGATTTGTGAGGCCTCTATTAGCCACCATACTTTGTATATCCCTCCTATGCCCAGGCTGAAATTTGGCCCAGTAAGCACCGCACCCACAGACAGTCACTCGAGTATTATTGGTTGCATTGCCAATTGTTCACACATGTGTATTTTTCTCTACGAGTGCTGGAGTTAGTGGCAAAGTCAAACACACTTGTGTATGTCCTACATAAGTTATATGCAGAGTCACACAGAGCTGTGTACGTACTGCATAAGTTAGCAGCAGACTCATATACAGTCGAGTGGTTTTGGTTTGACCTCCTACCATAGCCACATGTCCTTGCATTTATTTGAGTGCACTGCACAAAGTCAATGGGTTGGAAGTTACGTACAAATTTTGAGTGTCTTTGATTGTTAAACCTATAGGAGGGATATGGGAAATATGGTCCCCCACGTGTACATGTATCAGCAAAAAAAAGCCAACCGATGAGCAGAAACTGGAGGCATTTTTTGTTTGGCCAAACCCAGCTCCCACATTATATGGCATTGTATATGATTCACTTTAACGAAAGACAAGTGCGTAGCCAGAAATTTGTCAAGAGAGGGGGGCAGAGGGAGGCAATTCCATGGTTACCCATGCTACATTTTTAAGGTATTCGGCCCACTTTTCATGCCATAATTTCCTTATATATTTCACTAATCACCACAGTAGTTGCATTATACTCTGACCTTACTCAGCACAAAAATTTTTTTTCTTCTCAGAAATCTGAAATATGTACGCTACATAAGAGAAAAATGCTGGTTACTCACGTTACATTTTTCAGGATTTTTCTCTTACATAGTGTACATATAAGTAATATCTGGGTATAATGCAACTACTATGAAAAAAACTGGTGAGTGAAATATATATTATGACATTAAGAGTGTAACCCAAAACCTCAAAAATGTAACGTGAGTAACCATGGATATGCCCAGGCCATAGGGTCAAATTTTGGGCTCTGGGGCAATTTTTTTTCTTCTTCAGTTTATTGTTTTATTATATTTAAAAACAGGCCTGAGGACGATCAGAGCACACTGATCGAAACGTCGAGTTGTACTTCCAGTTCTTTTCAGAACTAATTACTACTCAATTGAGAATTTCACATGGTGTCACCGCAATTAGTCTTTCTTACTGTTACTGTTGTTGTACTGTTTATACTTAACATCGGTCATGCATTTAACAAACATTTGGCTCGGGTTAACGGTTACCTACCAGACGTATCCTTCTCCAGCGTAGGAGGACAAAGCTGACGAGCGGATAGCCGAGGGAGAGAGACGTGGTGAACTTGAGGAGGACAAAGAGCGGCAACTTGAGGGCGGGGTTGTTGACGATGTTAGCAAATGGTGGACTTCTCTTCACGGCGTCCTGTATCTGCAAGACCAAAGTTACCATGTCTAATATTTAAAGCCAGTATACACATTTATCGTAACGATCAGAGCGGACTTTCAACGGGGCATGGAATTGCTGTCCTAGTTTAAGACAAACACAGTGACTGGAAATTATCAGCTCATTTATGCAGCAGCAATGGTAATATGACCTTATTATTTTTCAGTCAATGAGTTAATCTATAAAGCTAGTACTCTGATTCCATGCCCTGTTGATTGTGACCATAGTGTCCCTTTAAAGATGTATGTCCTGTGTTTAAACGGCAATTTCTTGAATTTTTTTGTTTTCATTTTCCTTTTTAGAAAGGAAAACTAACACTTTGAAATTAGATATTTCATTACAGATATTTCATTACAGATATTTCATTACAGATATTTCATTCCAGATATTTCATTACAGATATTTCATTACAGATATTTCATTACGGTAAAAACAGTGCCAAATTTATTTCATGACAGGACCTACCATAATTTAATTTTGGTACATATTTATTGTAAAACCATGCTCCTCACGATTATTTTGAGAACTGTATTTTTTTAAGCATAATTTGTTTTCCATTCTTCAAATAAAATAGTGATGTTTTGATGTTTTTTTTGTTCCCCCATAATAACTGCTGTTAAAACAGATGACAACACAGGCGATACATAATTTTAAAATGACTGTAAATTCATTTGTGAACAGTTTATTTCATTGCAGAGCTGCCAACATATGATTTTGAAAATGAGGAAGATTTAATTTCCAAGACTCAATCGAAGCGAACGCAGCGAGCGAGCCAGCCGAGCCCTTGCGGGTGGGGTCTAGGGGTTTTAGGCTTTTTGGCACCAAAAGGAGAGGCCTCATTGACATTGCATATATTTTAAGTAAATGTATTTTAATTACTAAACATACTAAAACATTTGAAACATTACACAATATCAAACAAAGTTTCGAAGTATAGACCTACATTGCTATCCTACTGTTGCCTAGGTGGTGAGGAAGGGGTGCATGATGAACTTGAAGTGGATGGCCGGCTCTTCACGATCCTTAGCTAACTAAACGGGACATGTGCGTGCGGAGGTAACAATATTTGCAGCAGTGTTTTTGCTCATAACGTCGATAATTGCAGTTGTTTTGGTACGAGCACAACCGTATTTAGCAGCGATATTTGAGTCGGGAAACATAGGGGATCGGCATGGTCAGACGATGCTACGTTCAAGTTATGTTCGACGAGAAAGCCTGTGAACAACATTTCCGCCTTTATTACACCGTCATCAGTGCCCGATTTTCTAATAAAAATTAGGAATTCCTGGCGTGCTCGATCGTGCTTTCGCAGTGGTGCAATGTTTATCCGATTTGATGTGTCGCAATATGTCATTTCGTCCGCCGTATTTCATGCTAATATCACAACTACAAACGGTGCAGAACGCATGATTTTGTGCCTTCGTTGATTTTCTAATACAGTGCCATTCTTTTTGGTATTCATCCCTGTATCTTTGTGCATAATTCGTCTTTTTCTGCTTCCCAGTTGCCATGACTCTCTCCGGTGACGCCATTTTGTTTTTTCCCACGCTGTCAAGTGCGTGCACATCGTAATCGCACGGAAAATGGCATGGCACGGCGGCCGAGAGGATCATGCAGCCACCTCATTATATGGACGTCACGGATACTGCGCCATATATGGCAATTTTCATGAATGAAATTGTCGCATGCGTATATACTTCCCACGAGTCACTCGCTAGCGCTGCGTCTTTACTTCGGTGGCGATCTTTCTAACGTTAATGGTACCAACGATTTGGGCGTTTTCTTCTATTTTTTCTGGAATTTCTTTGATTTCAACCTGAGGAATCAACAACTTGCGGATTCGTTGCTGATATTGTGAATTTCGCAAGTTGTATTTTTACTGTATTTGCATTTACTGTATGTAAAATAAGACACACAAACACACCGAGGACTTGGAACAGAGGCTACTTTTTATTTTTCCGGAAGATTTTGACTGCTTTACGGATGACGGAAGATTACCGTCAAATACGGAAGACTTCCGCAGAATCCGGAAGAGTTGGCAGCTCTGTCATTGTAATGTTTACGGGGGGAGTGATTTGACAAAGTACAAAATCCTGAAAAGTGGATAGCAGGCCTGGGTCTCCTATTGGTCTGGAGGACAAAGCCCACTGAACCTCCTGGATGTTTAATTTTGGAGGATTTACAGACTCTCCACATACCCACAAACAAGAAACTTGAGGTTTGGACACAATACAGGATACTTCTTTATTTCCTGGGTGGCTACTTGTTTTCTTTCAAGAACATTTTGAGGCAAAAGGAGATTTGTAAAAAATCCTGAAATCAGGAAAAATCATGAAAGATCACAGGCCTGTGTACTGTGTTAATGAGAAACTGGAGATTTGTCATATTCATCTCGTGAACTGGAAAATTAATTTTACCATTAAAACTATTAAAGATTCCTACTTACAAATATCTCGCAAGTCGTTACAAATATCTCTAATCCGAAGCAAATGTAGTATCCGATGTACATGCCATGCCACACAGCAAGGAACATGACGGCCGCTGTCTGGGAGATGTAACGATTATTGAGAAACTTGAGCCTCTTGAAGACGTACCTGGATGAAAAGACACAAGGAAATGGGTACTAGTCATAAAGTTATGGGTATAAGATGCAAGGTTATGGGCATAAGACACAAGGTTATTAGTATAAGACACAAAGTTATTAGTGTAAGACACAAAGTTATTAGTGTAAGACACAAAGTTATGAGTATAAGACACAAAGTTGTTAGTATAAGACACAAAGTTGTTACATGTAGTATAAGACACAAGGTTATGGGTATAAGACACAAGGTTATGGGTATAAAACGCAAGGTAATGGGTATAAGACGCAAGGTAATGGGTATAAGACACGAGGTTATGGGTATAAGACTCAAGGTAATGGGTACAAGATAGAGTAATGGGTATAAGACGCAAGGTAATGGGTATAAGACGCAAGGTACATTTGTAATGGGTATAAGACGCAAGGTAATGGTATAAGATGCAAGGAAATACATGTAGGTATAACACACAAGAAAATAGGTATAACTATAAGACACAATGTAATGTATACAAACCATAATAAAATGGGTAGAATACACTATGAAATGGGTATAATTACACAAGGAAATGGGCATAAGACACTATGAAATAAGCATAAGACACTATGAAATTTGGGTATAACACACAATGAAATGGGTACAACACACACAAAATGGTATATAAGCAGAAACAAATGGGTATAATACAGTGGAACATTTGTGTACGTATAAGACACAACACAAGGAAATGGGCATTTATATCAGACATTACATGAAAACTAAATTACTGAAAGAGGCGTGACTTGTTTTTACAGATGAGAGCAGATCATAATAATCTTTCAATTATACTAATCTCAAAAGTACATCTAAAATTTTCAATTGTCAGTCAATCCAAAAGTGTGCGTAAATTTCAGTAGTGCTCCTTGACAACACATAATTTATCAAATATCTTCTTGATAGACACCAGATACTTAGAATCAATATAATAAGAAAATGGGTGACTCCTTTTTATAGACAAAATCAGATTTTACCAAGCCCAATAATGAAACTGTATTTTCAGGGTGAAGTTGTTCATGAAACTGTGTCCAACTATTAAAATAAGACTGTACTATAAATGCACATCTGAACACTTAAAAAACAGATTTCACTATGTAAGAGTGGATGTTAAAAGCAAAGAGCACTGAAATTTGTCCTAGTCAATAACACTGTACTATGGTATCAAGCACATCTGAACACAAAGGGAAGATGCTTTAATAAAAAATTTCATAAATTTTTGTTCTTTTTCTGTTTGACCCCTTGCGTACGGTATTATTTTTACCGAGAGTGAAGGTGGTTGCGGCCAACCACTGAACGTCTGTGGGGCTGTGGAGCACCGGGTCAAACCCGGCCGTGGACATGTGCACAACTCAGCTGTTCAGCCAAGCGTATAAACAGAACAATAAGCGGGCAAGCTAAACCAGGCATACCCTATTCATCGTACATGAAGTCCCCACATAGCGTAATTGAAAGGCCGGTGTTCAGAAAGCTCATGAAAAGGCTGTATTCAGAATGCTCTCGAAAGCCCAATCTATTATATAACGCTCCATTTCAAGAACAATATGGTCCACCAAACTATCAACCTTCTTGAAGATTTCAATTCAAGGCGAATTCTCAGCAAATACAGCTGAGAAATCAATTAATTCACCGGCCGCAGCTATAGCCGTCAACCGTACGCAAGGAGTTAACAACGATATTATTTTTCAAAATTCATTCGCTTTATAAATTCTATTTTCAAGGGCAAAGAAACATTGTAATGAAATTTGTACTTCTAAATATCATTGTATTATAATGCACATCTGAACACTTCAAAAACAGCCGACCAATTTCACTAATGAAACAGTAATTGTAGGGCAAAGAAACGTAATACATGTACATGTATATTAAAAATTTTCTTTCTCAATAACAAACATCTGCAAAACTGAATTAATTTGCCCTACACGTGTGTACAGCACTGCATAACTTACTGCTTTCCGAATGTCAGTGCTTTTTGGGTGTTTTTGTCACCCGAAGCAAACATTTCATCAGCCTATAAATATCTGAACACTTCTGACCTACAGTACATGTATTTCACAGGCAAGGACACAAGCTCCATGTACATGTAGCTCTGACAAGTTGGATACAAAAAGGCTGGCTCTTACAAGGCTTTCAAAAGTGTAAAGTGAACAACAGTGACGAGTGGACCGGTGTATTTTTCATTCACAATGGAGATATCTACTGTTTCCACTCCAACATCTAAGCCACAGGACAATTCCAGCAGCACTGTTTTCTATGTGTACATCATATTGGGTTCACTTGGACTGATTGGCAATGCATTTGTATGCTTGGTCATGCTGCGATATCGCAAAGTTTTCAACTCCTCAACTAACAAGCTTATCATCCATCAATCCTTTGTGGATTTCCTGGCATCACTTTTATTTCTTCTCCGCCGGTTTCTGAATGCACATGAACATCCAGTTACGGCTGTACCAGACAACATCCTTGGCTCACTCTATTGTAAACTATGGTGGTCAGAGTGGTCCCAGTATGGTATGTTCGTCACATCAACCTACAACCTGGTTGCCATATCTCTGGAGCGATATTTCGCGACGTGCCAACCGGTCAGACACCGTAACATGTTCTCAAGCCGTCGAGTTAATAAGTTAATCATGACTGCTGTCTGGATGTGTGGTTGGATCTCTGCAAGTCATTCTCTGCCAATCATACATCAAATCAACGATGCGTGCAACTACTCATGGCCCAGCCCTGCTGTTCAAGCTGTTGGGGGAGTTGCTATACTTTTCTCAGAGCTCGTCATCCCAATGGCTTTGATGATTTTTGCATACACCAAGATAATCTTGGAGCTCCACAAACGCTCCAAGGCCAGGGTCGGTGACACTAACCAAGATGCTCGGAACATGATGTCCAAAGCCAATAAGAACGTCATCAAGACCCTATTAGTAGTGGCCATCTTCTTCGCCATCTGTTGGACGCCCACAGACGTTAACTACACCCTGTACAATCTTGGCATGAATGATATCTTTGACAACCCTGTGATAAGTGACGCAACAAGTGGCATCGTGGTGGTGAACCTTTGCATCAATCCTTTCATCTATTGCTTCACGTATGAGCGCTTTCAGAAACAAGTCAAGAGGATGGTGTGTGGCTATCGAGGCGTCAACCGGGTGGACACCACTGATGGCTCACGGCATGAACCAATGGTGCATGCTGTACACAGGAATGCTAGAATATCCATTATTGAGCCAGCAGATAATACTAATGCTTAAAAATGCACCGTCCGTGTTTTCACACTTTTTACAGGTAATTTCACAAAGTTGCCAGATGGCAATTTGTTTACTCCAAGATTTCGAGTATCCGGTTACAAAAATATCCGAAAACTCAAAGCCCTAGTATAAGACACAAGGTTATGGGTATAAGATGCAAGGTTATGGGTAGAAGACACAAGCTTATGGGTAGAAGACACATGGTTTTGGGTATAAGACACAAGGTTATGGTATAATAATAATAATAATAATGTGTGGACTTATATAGCGCACGTATCCACCAACTGAGTGGTGCTCAAGGCGCATTATATTACCCCTGCTCATAAGGCTCATAAATCATTCCTGAAACCATCTCAGCTCCCTGGGGAGTATACAGCTCAATGGCTACCATTACAGCGCATATAGGGCTAATCAACCAATTCTGCCCTCACAGGTACCCATTTAACCCCTGGGTGGAGAGAAGCAATTATGGTTAAGTGTCTTGCTCAAGGACACAAGTGTCATGGCCGGGATTCGAACCCACATTCTGCTGCTAACACCAGATCTTGAGTCCGGTAAGCTAGACCGCTCGGCCACGACACTCATGAAATCTGCAAACCATTTTCTCTATGAAAGGGAAGATGCTTTAATAAAATTTTCATAAATTTTTGTTCTTCTGTTTGACCCCTTGCGTACGGTATTATTTTTACCGAGAGTGAAGGTGGTTGCGGCCAACCACTGAACGTCTGTGGGGCTGTGGAGCACCGGGTCAAACCCGGCCATGGACATGTGCACAACTCAGCTGTTCAGCCAAGCGTATAAACAGAACAATAAGCGGGGCAAGCTAAACCAGGCATACCCTATTCATCGTACGTGAAGTCCCCACATAGCGTAATTGAAAGGCCGGTGTTCAGAAAGCTCATGAAAAGGCTGTATTCAGAATGCTCTCGAAAGCCCAATCTATTATATAACGCTCCATTTCAAGAACAATATGGTCCACCAAACTATCAACCTTCTTGAAGATTTCAATTCAAGGCGAATTCTCAGCAAATACAGCTGAGAAATCAATTAATTCACCGGCCGCAGCTATAGCCGTCAACCGTACGCAAGGAGTTAACAACGATATTATTTTTCAAAATTCATTCGCTTTATAAATTCTATTTTCAAGGGCAAAGAAACATTGTAATGAAATTTGTACTTCTAAATATCATTGTATTATAATGCACATCTGAACACTTCAAAAACAGCCGACCAATTTCACTAATGAAACAGTAATTGTAGGGCAAAGAAACGTAATACATGTATATTAAAAATTTTCTTTCTCAATAACTGAATTAATTTGCCCTACACCGACGTGTGTACAGCACTGCATTCTCAGTGCTTTCCGAGTGTCTTTATTACCCCACGAAGAATTTCATCGGCCTATATATACATTTTGTAAATATCTGAACACTTCTGACCTTCAGTACATGAATATCACAGGCAAGGACACAATCTCCATGTAACTCTGACAAGTTGTTTTCAATCACAATTGAGATGTCTACTGTTTCCACTCCAACATCTGCGCCCTAAATATCTGAACACTTCTGACCTATTTCACTGTGAAAGAGTAGTTGCTTACAGGCAAGCAGACACAATCTCCATGTAGCTCTGACAAGTTGGATACAAAAAGGCTGGCTCTTACAAGGCTTTCAAAAGTGTAAAGTGAACACCAGTGACGAGTGGACCGGTGTATGTGTCATTCACAATGGAGATATCTACTGTTTCCACTCCAACATCTGAGCCACAGGACAATTCTGATAGCACTGTCTTCTATGTGTACATCATATTGGGTTCACTTGGAGTGATTGGCAATGCATTTGTATGCTTGGTCATGCTGCGATATCGCAAAGTTTTCAACTCTTCAACTAACAAGCTTATCATCCATCAATCCTTTGTGGATTTCCTGGCGTCACTTGTGTTTCTTCTCCGCCGGTTTCTGCTAGTTTCTCCACCAGCAGTTGTACCAGACAACATCATTGGCTCACTCTACTGTAAACTATGGTGGTCAGAGTGGGCCCAGTATGGTATGTTCATCACATCAACCTACAACCTGGTTGCCATATCTCTGGAGCGCTATTTCGCGACGTGTCAACCGGTCAGACACCGTAACATGTTCTCAAGCCGTCGAGTTAATAAGTTAATCATGACTGCTGCCTGGATGTGTGGTTGGATCTCTGTAAGTCATGCTCTGCCATTCGCATATCAAATCAACGATGCGTGCAACTACTCATGGCCCAAGCCCTGCCTTCCAGGCTGTGTGGGGAGTTGCTATACTTTTCTCAACTTTTGTCATCCCAATGGCTTTGATGATTTTTGCATACACCAAGATAATCTTGGAGCTCCACAAACGCTCCAAGGCCAGGGTCGGTGACACTAACCAAGTTGCTCGGAACATGATGTCCAAAGCCAATAAGAACGTCATCAAGACCCTATTAGTAGTGGCCATCTTCTTCGCCATCTGTTGGACGCCCACAGACGTCAACTACACCCTGTACAATCTTGGCATGAATGATATCTTGAACAACCCTTTGATAAATGACGCAACAAGTGCCATCGTGGTGGTGAACCTTTGCATCAATCCTTTCATCTATTGCTTCACGTATGAGCGCTTTCAGAAACAGGTCAAGAGGATGGTGTGCTGCTATCGAGGTGTCAACCAGGTGGACACCACTGATGGCTCACGGCATGAACCAATGGTGCATGCTGTATACAGGAATGCTAGAATATCCATTATTGCCCCAGCAGATAATACTAATGCTTAAAAATACATCGCCTGCATATTCACAGGTAATTTCACAAAGTTGCCAGATGGCAATTTGTTTACTCCAAGTGTCCACTGTAAACAATTATAAATGCTTTTTCACACTTTTCTCGTGACTTGAGGGAAGGAAAATTTTAAATGCAAAATGGTGAATCAGAAGTATTTGTGTGTCTATGTAATGCTAATGTTCAGGCGTGCAACTAATCAATAACAAAAACGAGCAAAATGTTCAAACTCACATACGCCAGCGTGAAACGTGAAGCCAATATGGCTTATGTAGTGAGCGATGATTTTTCACACTCGGTCAAGAGACTGTATGAGGTAAAATGCGCATGGCGTCTAGTGTCCTTCATGTTTATACCCTTTATACACGTACATGTATAACAACTGCGGAGCTAGACTATATTCTTTCTTTAATATATGTGCTATCGATATCTGCCCCAGATTCCACTGGAACTGTCTAGATCAGTATCACAGTAGTCTTTCGTAACAAGCCAGTATCGTTGCGGATTGTTTTGGGGATGGCTGGAGAACAGTTGCATGCCTGAATTTTGCATAGCCAATCTTGAATGTTAAATAGCAAATTGTGAATTTTGTCTAGCACAAAAAATAAAAAATGATGTGTACTTATGTTGCGCACGTACCGACCAAACAGATGCTCAATATGCCTGTGTTACCCCCTGCTCATCAGGTTCAATCATTCCTGAAACCATCTCAGCACAATACATGTAGGTTGTAGGACTAATAAAAAACAACAACCAACTCTGCCCTCACAGGTACCCCATTTACTCCTGGGTGGAGAGAAGCAGTTATGGTCAAGTGTCTTGCTCAAGGACAAAAGTATCACGGTTGCGGTCAGGACTTGAACCCACATTCTGAAGACTATGTTAAATGTAGCTCCCAAATCCAATAATACAAAATAATTGACTAATCCTATCTTGCTTGGTAATGGTATGCAGAAAAATTAAAATCTGAAATGGATCAATTCATTTCTATCTTAGAATAATTATGACAAATCTTAATGCATTTTTTGTTATTCTTGTCAATGACACAAGACAATAAGGTGAGACATTTATGTTCATCACATGCCATGTACATGTAAGTTGAATCACAATGTGTGCAGTAACTGTCTTTTTGATTGTCAAACTTGGAACGGGGCAAACAGCACTCACATTACAAAAATTCCTTTATTTTCAAAACCAGCAAACCAAATCTAATAAGTTTCAACGAATATAGCAAAAGAATTGTATATCATATTTCTGGGAAAAACATAATGGTGGATGATTCTTGAGTTTTTAAAGGGAAAGTACAACATTGGTGGTTATGTACATTAAATTAAATCCTCTAGTTTTAAAGAAATTATCATAAAACTAACAAAAAGCCGTTACAATTTTTCTTCTGTTTTTATGTTTTACAAAAGTTGCCAGAAAGCAACTTTTTGTAAATTCAACATAACAGTTTTGTTTTTCTCTGCAAAGATGAAAGCACTTCAGCCCAAATAATTTCCCATGATGATTGATACGTGTACTGATATGTACACTGATACGTGCACTGATACGTATACTGATACGTATACTGATACGTATACTGATACGTATACTGATCGTATACTGATACGTATACTGATCGTATACTGATACTGATACGATACGTACACTGATACGTACACTGATACGTACTGATGCGTGCACACCGATACGCGTGCTGATGCGTGTGCTGACCGATGCGTGTGCTGATCGTGTGCTGATCGCTGATCGTGTACCGATACGCGTACCGATGCGTGTACTGATCGTGTGCTGATCGTGCTGACGCGTACTGATCGCGTACCGATACGCGGTGCCGATCACGCACACCGATACGCACACCGATACGTTGCACTGATACGCACACCGATACGTGCACACCGACACGCTGATGCGTGTACCGATACGCTACCGATGCGTGTACTGATGCGTGTACTGATGCATACTGATACGTATACCGATACGTGCTGATGCGTGATACCGATACGCATATGCTGATGCGTATACCGATACGTGATACCGATACGCACACCGATGCGTGCACACCGTACGCTGACACCGATACGCACACTGATCACGCACACCGACACGCACACTGATACATGTACACTGTCGTGTGCTGATGCGCATACCGATATCGTGATACTGATAGCTGATGCGTGTGCTGATGCGTACCGATGCGTACTGATATCGTTATGCTGATCGTTGCGCACCGATCGTGCGCTGATCGCGCACTGATCGTTGCGCACTGATACGTACACTGATACGTATACTGATACGTATACTGATACGTACACTGATACGTGTACTGATACATGTACATATACTGATACGTGTACTGACACGTGTACTGATACGTGTACTAACTTTACACCAACTAAACTTTCAGATAATCTATTTGTGAGTTTGATAATCTAAAGACACAAGGTTATGGGTATAAAGCCCTTTTCACATGACGAAAAAAAGCCAACATTCCTTGAGAAATTTTCTCAATGTTTGAGAAATATTACAAAATGAGCTTCGTGTGAAAGGACACGAATGTTTGAGATGTCCTACATTCAATGTCATTGAGATATTTTGTTGAAGGTTCCGACCTACGACAAAATCTTACACTAGTGGAATTTTTCTCAAGGAACCTAGTACACTCCTTGTGTGAAACGATCCGTTGTTTATTAACCAACGTCCTGTGCTAAAGTGGTCGTACTGCGCATGCGTGAAGACCCATCGTGCGCGATTGACTGTATGCACAGCACTGTATGTACTGTACAACTAGCAGTGGCCGAGATGATAACGCACGTATATCAATATGCACAACATCGGACCTTCACGATCGCTAGCTACATTTTTCGATGCATCTCAAACAATTGTCATGTTTTCACTCATGTTTTTGTTATTAGTAGCCTAGATATCAGCACACATAATGCTGAAATGTTAAGGTCAGTTCTTGTACAGAATTAGAGTTATGGTTTCATTTCTTTCCACTTGAACAACTTTTTTATTTGTGAGGTCCATCATGATCGCTCTACATTTTTCTTCAAACAGTTGTGCATTTTAACTCATGTTTTCGATGCTAGTACTCTAGATATCGTGACTCATAACTGAAATGTTAAGGTCAGTTCTTTTACAAAATTAGAGTTATGATATAATTTGTTTTTACATTAAAAACGTCTTTTGTCGTCACAGATTTGTGTGTGGCAAATTTAAATGAACATATCAGATAGTGCATGACCAACGATATTAATGTGTGTACTCTCATAGAATGTTAGTTTTTTACTTGGTGTCGTGCGAAAGCTTGCAAAAGCAGTCACTCGTGGGATAAGATAAACAATCTTCGCTCGTAAAATTCGTCTTAAGGAATCTATTTTTTTTGGTCGTGTGAAAAGGGCTTAAGACACAAAGTTATGGGTATAAGACACAAAGTTATGGGTATAAGACACAAGGTTATGGGTATAAGATGCAAGGAAATGGGTATAACACACGTCAATGGTATTTTTGTGTTATATCCATTTCACAGTGTATTATACTCATTTCATTTTGTCTTATAAGACAAAATGAAATGAGTATAATACACTGTGAAATGGATATAATAACACACAAGTTAATGGTATAAGACAATGAAATGGGTATAACACACTGTGAAATGGGTATAATACACAAGGAAATGGTATAATCAAAAACCAATTGGTATAAGACAGAGGAACATTTGTACAGATACTCTACGTACAGTATAAGACAAATGGAAAAAAGACAAATGTGAATGAGTGTAATACACATACTGTACGTGTACATATACTGTACATAGGTATACAACACAAGGAAATGGGCATTTAATGAAATGAAAACTCAATTACTTGAAGAGGCATTTTCAAGTTAAATGGTATCAGTAAATGGGTGTAAGACAACATGAAATTAATTGAATAGACTGTAAGTTGACCTCGAGAACGTACGAGTTTTCGCGAGAATCTTGACTTCCGGGCACCTCGCATAGCATTTACAACGTGTATTGTGTGCAAATATTTTATGAAAAGAACTTTATTGTGCTGTTTTAATAAATTTCATCCATTGAATATGGTTTGACTTAATAAAAGCTTGGTTTACTTTTTGTAAATTGTAAACAATTTCGCAAATCTTGGTCAAATAATTTTTTTTAAAAACCGACCTTGATTTCCACTTTCACATTTGAAACCTTAAAGCCCATGCAACAAAAGGCGATCGTCGTGATCCTTGACGTGCACGCATGCAAACTCGAGCAAGCTGCTAGATTTAGTCGTAGTACGGTACCCAAACCTTGCGAAAACCGTAGGTCGTGTGTATAAAGTTTCGTTCTGTTATTGTCCGTGAACGAGTGTTGTCACCATGGCCCTTTCATTGCAATATTGGTTAAATTATGTAAAGGACAGATCGAAATTGGCAAGAAAAAGTGAAAACGCAGTTAATTGTTGCAGGGTTCTTCGGTTTGTTTGTGCCTCTGATCTCAAAATTATCATTGGCATGATCGCGAAAAAATTAATAGGACGTGCAACGTTTTCCCCTTCCGATGCTGCCGGTGGTGGGATCGGGAGTAAGATCGATGAAGCACTCGCAAAGGATGCAATGTCACGCAAAATCCATACAATACAGGGTCTGTTTTCACGCTACGTAACGAAGCACTTATCCCGATTTAAAATATTACCTAACTTCGGTTTGTCAGTGCATTCGAACATGGTGTGCGTAACACAGTCGGCCTCAATTCGCAATTTGACACTCCGAACCGGATGTTGGAGGTCAAGCATTATTTCTTCATTTTCTCGAACGTTTCCAACCTTTTTTAATATTTTATTTATTACATTGTAAGTTTTAAATGTAATCATTCCATCAATATGTTTTTGAGGTGGAAAAAGGTGATGTGACAAAAATAACAATCATACAAAATTACACACATGTTAACCTCCCATAGCTGATGGCTCAGAGGTGCCTGGAAGTCAATGGTGACCTTGAAATGAAAAAGGAAGGGCTCCCAGTTTTATAATCATGTGAGATGATAACAAATTATGTCTCAAAGAAGACAGAAATCTATTTATCCAAATTTACTGACATGAAAAAGCTTTCCAATTATACCAATCTTAAAAGTGCTACTGACATTTTCAATTGTCTCTGCAAATTTTAGTTGTGCTTCTTGACAACCCAATATTAATCCAATATTTTCTGAGACGCCAGATACTTAATACAATCAATGTAATAAGAATATGGACGACTCGTTTTTACAGATAAAAGCTCCATAATGATATTATGTCCAACATAATACACATCTACATGTATACTACACGTACATGTTTAATGCATATCTGAACACTTAAAAAACACAGTAGAGTAGAAGTTATGGACAAAGAAAGACGACATGTATATCATGAAATTTGTCCTACTCAATAACATTGTACTATAATGCACATTTGAACACTTAAAAAACAGCCAAACTATTTCACTATGAAAGAGTAGATGCTATAAATAGCAAAGCGACACAATCTCCATGAAGCTCTGACAAGTTGGATACAAAAAGGCTGGCTCTTACAAGGCTTTCAAAAGTGTAAAGTGAACAACAGTGACGAGTGGACCGGTGTATTTTTCATTCACAATGGAGATGTCTACTGTTTCCACTCCAACATCTGAGCCACAGGATAATTCCGGCAGCACTGTTTTCTATGTGTACATCATATTGGGTTCACTTGGAGTGATTGGCAATGCATTTGTATGCTTGGTCATGCTGCGATATCGCAAAGTTTTCAACTCTTCAACTAACAAGCTTATCATCCATCAATCCTTTGTGGATTTCCTGGCGTCACTTGTGTTTCTTCTCCGCCGATTTCTGCTTGTTTCTCCACCAGCGGTTGTACCAGACAACATCCTTGGCTCACTCTACTGTAAACTATGGTGGTCAGAGTGGGCTCAGTATGGTATGTTCATCACATCAACCTACAACCTGGTTGCCATATCTCTGGAGCGATATTTCGCGACGTGCCAACCAGTCAGACACCGTAACATGTTCTCAAGCCGTCGAGTTAATAAGTTAATCATGACTGCTGTCTGGATGTGTGGTTGGATCTTTGCAAGTCATTCTCTGCCAATCGTACCTCAAATCAACGATGCGTGCAACTTCTCATGGCCCAGCCCTGCTGTTCAAGCTGTTGGGGGAGTTGCTATACTTTTCTCAGAGCTCATCATCCCGATGGCTTTGATGATTTTTGCATACACCAAGATAATCTTGGAGCTCCACAAACGCTCCAAGGCCAGGGTCGGTGACACTAACCAAGATGCTCGGAACGCGATGTCCAAAGCCAATAAGAACGTCATCAAGACCCTATTAGTAGTGGCCATGTTCTTCACCATCTGTTGGATGCCCACAGACGTTAAATACACCCTGTACAATCTTGGCATAAATGATATCTTTGACAACCCTGTGATAAATGACGCAACAAGTGCCATCGTGGTGGTGAACCTTTGCGTCAATCCTTTCATCTATTGCTTCACATATGAGCGCTTTCAGAAACAAGTCAAGAGGATGGTGTGCAGCTATCGAGGTGTCAACCGGGTGGACACCACTGATGGCTCACGGCATGAACCAATGGTGCATACACACAGGAATGCTAGAATATCCATTATTGCCCCAGCAGATAATACTAATGCTTAAAGATACATCGCCTGCGTATTCACAGGTAATTTCACAAAGTTGCCAGATGGCAATTTGTTTACTCCAAGTGTCCACTGTAAAAAATTTGTAAATGCTTTTTCACACTTTTCTCGTGACTTGAGGGAAGGATTTTGTTCATAAAATTTTTAATGCAAAATGGTGAATCAGAAGTATTTGTGTGTCTATGTGATGCATATGTTCAGGCATGCAACTAAACAACAACGAGCAAAATGATCAAACTCACATATGCCAGCATGAAGCGAAAAGCCAATATGGCTTATGTAGTGAGCGATGTTCTTTTCACACTACATGTACATGTTAACACATAGACGGTCAAGAGACTGTATGAGGTAAAATGCACATGGCGTCTAGTGTCCTTCATGTTTATACCCTTTATACACGTATAACAACTGCGGAGCTAGACTACATTCTTTCTTTAAGATATATGTGCTATCGATATCTGCGCCAGATTCCACTGGAACTGTCTAGATCAGTATCACAGTAGTCTATCGTAACAAGCCAGTATCGTTGCGGATTGTTTTGGGGATGGCTGGAGAACAGTTGCATGCCTGAATTTTGCATAGCCAATCTTGAATGTTAAATAGCAAATTGTGAATTTTGTATAGCATGAAAAATAAAAAATGATGAGTACTAATATAGTGCACGTATTCCAAACTCGTGCTCAAGGTGCCTTCATTATTACTCCTGCTCATATCAGGCGCATAAATCATTCCTGAAACCATCTCAGCTCCCTGGGGAGTATACAGCTCAATTGCTGACATTTCGGCGCATATAGGGCTTATCAAACACAACAACCAACTCTGCCCTCACAGGCACCCATTTACTGCTGGGTGGACAGAAGCAATTATGGTCAAGTGTCTTGTTCAAGGACAAAATTATCACGGTCGTGGTCAGGACTTGAACCCACATTCGGAAGACTCGACCATCAGATCACAAATCCAATAATAATAATAACACAAACAAATTTACAAATGGTTATCTTGCTTGGTAATGGTATGTAGAAATATTCAAATCTGAAATGGCTCGATCCATTTCCACGTCAGAATGATGACAAATCTTAATGTAGTTTTTGTTATTCTTGTTAATAATGACACAAGAAAATAAGGTGAGACATTTACGCTCATCACATGTGAGTGAATCAGAATGTGTGCAGTGACTGTCTAAAAATAATTGTGGATGATTCTCAAGTTTTTAAAGGGAAAGTACAAAATTGGTATTCGGTTACGTACATTAAATTAAATCCTCTAGTTTTCGAGAAATAAAAAACTGTCACATTTATTTATCTGTTTTTCTGTTTCACAAACGTTTCAAGGCTTTTTATGTATTCGACATAACAAAGATGAAAATACAGGGTGATTGATACGTGTACTAACTTTAGATAATCTATTTGTTAGTATGATAAGACCCCCCAAAAAGTATCGGGTTTCTGTTCATGGTTCCACTTCAAAACCGGTGTGGTGACATGTTTTTTTTTCTGGTAATCTTTTTTTTTTTAATTGATAAATGTTAACATATGGTTATTGGAACCAGACCAAATTTCCCATACACAAAATATGGTGGCTAAAAGAGGTCGCAAAAATCGGGCAAACGTTCATACCCCCATGTGAAAAAATCGTTTCAAACACAGCGCGGCAAAATTCTAATCGATCGAGCAATCGTTTCATATTTTAAAAAAAAAGAAAATTATTATGCCGATATGTGTGTCTAAGGCAACGCGCACGGAAACTAGAAACCAAAGGCTTATTTTGACCTAATCTCATCAAGCAGAAACAAATGTGTATAATGCCCCAGTCACATTTACGCCGATTGTAGGAAAGGCGCCCGCCCGGCGAGCTTTTTGCCTAAAATCGCACGGGAATCGGGGAAATCTTACGGTCACCGGCGGATCAATCGGAGCTATCGGCCGATTAAAACACGCCGCACGGGCCGCCGCCAACTTTTAACGCGGAGTTATAATTTTCCGATGGCCGGCAGACTTTTTTTCGACCCAACTCATCGCAAATGAACCGCAGGGGACCCGTAAGGGAGCCGTACAAACATTAAATCCCAAGCGGGCATCGTGCGGGATACGTCCGGCCTCCCCGTTCACCTGGCGGGCTCCGCCCGGGCGGAAAACATCGGCCGGGTGTCTCAAGGCCTCCGTACGGTGCCTGGACGATGTCCGTAGGGCCACCCTACGGTCCCATTCCGTTGTCCGTTCGACTTAATCGGCGGAAATCTAATTTGTTGCCGTGCGGCGCCCGTATCTAATGTGACCGTGACCAAGTGCAATTTCAGACATCCGGGATTTGTCTCCGATGGCCGGGACATCAGGTGACCGCCCGATACCCCCTCTCCGCCCGTCGGAAATGTGACTGGGGCATTAGACAGGAACATTTATACGTATACATGGTGTATCGTGTATAAGACAAATGGAACGGGTATAAGACATGTAACACAAGGAAAAGGGCATTTATATCAGACATTACTATACCTCATACATATTCATGATCGAGAGCCGAATTCTCACTGGTCCATTCACCGTCACGTGCCAGATGCTATTTTGGCTATTTACCAAGCGCCTGCGAGTATTCACGCACAGGGTAAATACGCATGCGCAGTAGTGCGTAGTAGACTGTCGCATCGGGAAATAGTCCCGACGATCTGTTCCCTGCCGGCGGGGAACAGTCGCACGGGTGTAGTACGCACGCGCGAACATCGCCCTAGCTAGCTACATACACATGAAAAGATGGCGGCACACGTAAATGTCAATTCACGTTTTACCGAGCTCAATGATGCCGAACTAGAGAATATTGTGAATATGTATGAGGTATAGTAAAACAAATATAACATTGTTTATTTCGGGTGGACAGTCGATATTAGCTCCCCTCGGTATTGGAAGTTGAGAAACTAGTTCCCTCGGCTTCGCCTCGGGAACTAGTTTCTTAACTTCCAATACCTCGGGGAGCTAATATCGACTGTCCACCCTCAAACCATGTTATATTTGTATATTAAATACGAAAACTAAATTACCGAGAGGCGTTTTCAAATACCAGTTAAATGTACACCATTTTTTTTTCTCCATAGCGTCCCACCCTCTCAAGGAAAATGGTATCAGTAAATGGGTTAAGACACCCAGGCCTCGATCTTAACTGTGGCCATTACTGTAATGCCCCTTTGGTTGGCCTTGATGTTTGTATGCAGCCAAGGCCAAAATGGCTGTGCCCTCTTAATTCTTAAGGTTAAGGCCTAAGACATTATGAAGTTAATTGAATTGAAATGTAAAAGGAAAGGAGTCCTGGTTATATAATCATGTAAGAGGATAAGAAATCAGGTCTAAAAGATAGAAATCTATTTATCCAAATTTACTGACATAAAAAAGCTTTCAATTATACCAATCGCTGAAGTACTTCTGACATTTTCAATTGTCAGTCAATCCAAAAGTGTCAGTAAATTTTAGTAGTGCTTCTAGATCACACAAATTATTTAAATATCTTCCGAGAGACCCGATACTTAATACAATAAATATATAGAAAATAGGTGACTTCTTTTTACAGATGAGTGCAGATTATAATAATCCTTCAATTACACAATCTCAAAAGTACATATACTTCAGAGATTTTCAATTGTCAGTCAATCCAAAAAGTGTCGGTAATTTCAGTAACTAGTGCTCCTTGACAACACATAATTTATAAAATATCTTTTTAGAAAACAGATACTCAGAATCAACACAATAAGGAAACGGGTGACTCTTTTTACAGATAAAAATCAGATTTTAAAAAGCTCAATAATGAAATTGTGTCCAACTACTATAATGCACATCTGAAAAAAAATAGCCAACAGATTTCACGATGTAAGAGTGGATGTTCAGGCGAAAGAACCACTAATGAAATTTATCCTAGTCAATAACACTATATACTATAATGCACATCTGAATACTTAAAACAATTCTGTAAACCAATTTCTCTAAATTTCTCCTTTTTTCGGGCCTAACATTGTATTACAATATAATGCACATCTGAACACTTCAAAAACAGCCAACAAATATCTGAACAACTGATTTAATTTGCCCTGCACCGATGTGTGCATATAGCGCTGCATACTCGGTGCTTTCTGAGTGTCTTTATCACCCGATGGAAGAATTTCAGCACCCTATAAATATCTGAACACTTTCAATCTATTTCACTATGAAAGAGTAATTGCTTACAGGCAAGGAGACACAATCTCCATGTAGCTCTGACAAGTTGGATACAAAAAGGCTGGCTCTTACAAGGCTTTCAAAAGTGTTAAGTGAATGACAGTGACGAGTGGACCGGTGTATTTTTCATTCACAATGGAGATATCTACTGTTTCCACATCAACATCTGAGCCACAGGACAATTCCGGCAGCACTGTTTTCTATGTGTACATCATATTGGGTTCACTTGGGATGATTGGCAATGCATTTGTATGCTTGGTCATGCTGCGATATCGTAAAGTTTTCAACTCTTCAACTAACAAGCTTATCATCCATCAATCCTTTGTGGATTTCCTGGCATCACTTGTGTTTCTTCTCCGCCGATTTTTGCTTGTTTCTCCACCAGCGGTTGTACCAGACAACATCCTTGGCTCACTCTATTGTAAACTATGGTGGTCACAATGGGCTCAGTATGGTATGTTCGTCACATCAACCTACAACCTCGTTGCCATATCTCTGGAGCGATATTTTGCGACGTGCCAACCGGTCAGACACCGTAACATGTTCTCAAGCCGTCGAGTTACTAAGTTAATCATGACTGCTGTCTGGATATGTGGTTGGATCTCTGCAAGTCATTCTCTGCCATTCACATATCAAATCAACGATGCGTGCAACTACTCATGGCCCAGCCCTGCCTTCCAGGCTGTGTGGGGAGTTGCTATACTTTTCTCAGAGCTCATCATCCCGATGGCTTTGATGATTTTTGCATACACCAAGATAATCTTGGAGCTCCACAAACGCTCCAAGGCCAGGGTCGATGACACTAACCAAGTTGCTCGGAACATGATGTCCAAAGCCAATAAGAACGTCATCAAGACCCTATTAGTAGTGGCCATCTTCTTCGCCATCTGTTGGATGCCCACAGACATCAACTACACCCTGTACAATCTTGGCATGAATGATATCTTTGACAACCCTGTGATAAAAGACTCAACAAGTGCCATCGTGGTGGTGAACCTTTGCATCAATCCTTTCATCTATTGCTTCACGTATGAGCGCTTTCAGAAACAAGTCAAGAGGATGGTGTGCGGCTATCGAGGCGTCAACCGGGTGGACACCACTGATGGATCACAGCACGAACCAACGGTGCATACACACAGGAATGCTAGAATATCCATTATTGCCCCAGCAGATAATACTAATGCTTAAAAATACATCATCTGCCTATTCACAGGTAATTTCACAAAGTTGCCAGATGGTAATTTGTTTACTCCAAGTGTCCACTGTAAACAATTGTAAATGCTTTTTCACACTTTTCTTGTGACTTGAGGGAAGGATTTTGTTTATAAAATTTTAAATGCAAAATGGTGAATCAGAAGTATTTGTGTGTCTATGTGATGCATATGTTCAGGCATGCAACTAATCAATAACAAAAACTAGGAAAATGTTCAAACTCACATATGCCAGCGTGAAGCGTGAAGCCAATATGGCTTATGTAGTGAGCGATGTTTTTTCACACTACATGTGCATGTACATGTTAACACATAGACGGTCAAGAGACTGTATGAGGTAAATGCGCGTGGCGTCTAGTGTCCTTCATGTTTATACCCTTTATACATGTATAACAACTGCAGAGCTAGACTATATTCTTTCTTTAATATGTGCTATCGATATCTGCGCCACTGGAACTGTCTAGATCAGTATCACAGTAGTCTATCGTAACAAGCCAGTATCGTTGCGGATTGTTTTGGTGATGGCTGGAGAACAGTTGCATGCCTGAATTTTGCATAGCCAATCTTGAATTTTAAATAGCAAATTGTGAATTTTGTCTAGCACAAAAAATAAAAAAATGATGTGTACTTATGTTGCGCATGTACCAACCAAACAGATGCTCAAAATGCCTGTGTTACCCCCTGCTCATCAGGTTCAATCATTCCTGAAACCATCTCAGCACAATACATGTAGGTTGTAGGGCTAATAAAAAACAAACTACAACCAACTCTGCCCTCACAGGTACCCATTTACTCCTGGGTGGAGAGAAGCAGTTATGGTCAAGTGTCTTGCTCAAGGACAAAAGTATCACGGTTGCGGTCAGGACTTGAACCCACATTGTGAAGACTGTTAAATGTAGCTCCCAAATCCAATAATACAAAATAATTGACTAATCCTATCTTGCTTGGTAATGGTATGCAGAAAAATTTAAATCTGAAATGGATCAATTCATTTCTATCTTAGAATAATTATGATAAATCTTAATGCATTTTTCGTTATTCTTGTTAATGACACAAGACAATAAGGTGAGACATTTATGTTCATCACATGCCATGTACACACAATGTGTGCAGTGACTGTCTTTTTGATTGTCCAACTTGGAACTGGGCAAACAGCACTCACATTACAAAAATTCCTTTATTTTCAAAACCAGCAAACCAAATCTAATAAGTTTCAACGAATATAGCAAAAGAATTGTATATCATATTTCTGGGAAAAACATAATGGTGGATGATTCTTGAGTTTTTAAAGGGTAAGTACAACATTGGAATTTGGTTATGTACATTAAATTAAATCCTCTAGTTTTAAAGAAATTATCATAAAACTAACAAAAAGCTGTTACAATTTTTCTTCTGTTTTTATGTTTTACAAAAGTTGCCAGAAAACAACTTTTTGTAAATTCAACATAACAGTTTTGTTTTTCTCTGCAAAGATGAAAGCACTTCAGCCCAAAGAATTTCCTATGATGATTCATACGTGTACTGATACGTGTACTAACTTTACACCAACTAAAGTTTCAGATAATCTATTTGTGAGTTTGATAATCTAAAGACACAAGGTTATGGGTATAAAGCCCTTTTCACATGACGAAAAAAAGCCAACATTCCTTGAGAAATTTTCTCAATGTTTGAGAAATATTACAAAATGAGCTTCGTGTGAAAGGACACGAATGTTTGAGATGTCCTACATTCCTTGCGAAATTTTCTCAAACATTCAATGTCATTGAGATATTTTGTTGAAGGTCCCGACCTACGACAAAATCTTACACTAGTGGAATTTTTCTCAAGGAACCTAGTACACTCCTTGTGTGAAACGATCCGTTGTTTATTAACCAACGTCCTGTGCGAAAGTGGTCGTACTGCGCATGCGTGAAGACCTATCGTGCACGATTGACTGTATGCACTGCACTGTATGTACTGTACAACTAGCAGTGGGCGGCCGAGATGATAACGTACGTGTATCAATCTGCACAACATCGGACCTTCACGATCGCTAGCTACATTTTTCGATGCATCTCAAACAATTGTCATGTTTTAACTCATGTTTTTGTTATTAGTAGCCTAGATATCAGCACACATAATGCTGAAATGTTAAGGTCAGTTCTTGTACAGAATTAGAGTTATGGTTTCATTTCTTTCCACTTGAACAACTTTTTTATTTGTGAGGTCCATCATGATCGCTCTACATTTTTCTTCAAACAGTTGTGCATTTTAACTCATGTTTTCGATGCTAGTACCCTAGATATCGTGACTCATAACTCTGAAATGTTAAGGTCAGTTCTTTTACAAAATTAGAGTTATAATATAATTTGTTTTTACATTGACAGCGTCTTTTGTCATCACAGATTTGTGTGTGGCAAATTTACATGAACATATCAGATAATGCATGACCAACGATATTAAAGGTACACACCGCCTTAAAGTGCAAAAAATGGGATTGATAGAATGATAGATAATCATTTTTGGAAGGTTTTCTTCAAAAAACAAAATCCGGGTATTGTGTAATTACCGAGAAATGTCCAAAAAACAACAATAAGGTCAAAGGTCATGTATACGCATTTCCAGTTGTCTACACAACCGTGAAACCTGTACGGCAATTGCAGATTGTATTTAGACTAGTACCTCTGCATTGCACACCGTTGTGATTGTAACAAGAGGAACAAGGTTCCAGTCTGTACATTTTGTATCCGTTGTAAACACACGAACGATCACAGAATTCCTGGATTCGATTGCAACCAGGTGCACGTCGACGTCCAAGATCATCCAAAAATTGAGGAAAATGCCAAGTAGGCTTGATAGACCTTGGATCAACCATGGATAAAGGCATAGACTGAACAAACCGGTGCTTAGCAGCATCTTTCTGGACATACTGGATTCTGGGTGAGCATCTCAATCATGATCAATAGTTTGCATTGCTATTGGTAGACAGTACACGATGAACACAATCATGACAATGTCCCCTGGCAATTATGTGAATTTGCCCCTAACCCCTGATTACTTACTCTACATATTTGACAGGAAAAAATGTTGAAAAGGAAGCTTCAATTTTGGTTTAGATTCTCATATTCACAAAATATTATCAAACATTTTTATTTGGTCGGGGCACAGGCCTTGTGACCAAATTAATTTGCCCGAAGTACTTTTATCTTAAAAAAAATAATTATGTAAAAAATACAAGAAGTTACCAGATATAACTGGTTCATCACCAGTGGCAGATTTGTTAGATTGTTTGCAAAAGGTTAAACAGGTCAGCAAAGTGGTTTCAATTGATTGTGGGGGGGGGGGGGGGGGGTGGGAAGAGTGGAACCACAAAAGTCAAGTCATGAAACCAAATGGACAGTTAAAATAAATATGTATTTCATTGTTTTATTAGCAATTTACAAGAACCCATACAACTCTTGATTATTTCAATGTCTAAACATTTATGTACAAAAATGGCATCTGATCTTTAGCTTATAATTCTATAGATTGGATGCAGCTACAGACACTTTGCCAAAGAGCAATGTAGAATTTGTTTTCAAATTTAATAAATGATTTTTAATTATTTGCAGTATAGGTGAAAACAAAGACAATTTATAAGCATATCACAATAAAGAGATGCTTGATTACAGTGTTACTATCATTGTCAATTTATCATTATATTTTTGTTCATTATAAACTTGAGTTGAAAGTGAAGTATATTATAAATAAAGATCACTCTTGGTATATAAACATGCAGTCCATCAATTAAATTTATTTTTGTACAAGACTTAATACCAAGACATAAATACCAATGTTGGCTTCATCTAAATCTAGAATTTGAAGGTTTTTCCATAAACAAAATGAAAAGGGCAAGCAATTATCAGATTTGATCAAGTGGATGTAATTACATTTAATTTGTTTGAATTGTCAATTGGCTAATTACAACTTGTGGCCTTACTTTTGGGAATTATTTACTTTTTGACAACTCTTCTGCTGAGGGCAGGGGAAGAGGGAAAGCACGGATGCAAGCTTTCTTGCAACTTTATCATGTAGTAGTTATACATGTAAGCTAATGAAAGGCTAATTAGCTGATATCCATACAAGCTTTGAAGACTGCAGACATTAGCTATTTGACATAAGCTGCATTGTTTCTTATCCACCCAATTACTATACGAGTAGACTCTGTGGTACCTGATACATGAACATGGATGAAATGCACAATTATTAGCCAACTTTCTATTATGTTCCATGTACGGAAAAATTATTTACAACCTGGAAATGGAAATATCAGGAGTGTAAAGACTCTTCTCTCACAGGGTAACTTTTCCTTTGTAAATTTGGAAAAACAAATAAAGGGGAAATGTTTATACGCTCCTCCATGCTTCAGTAACCCCCAGCCCCCAGCCCCCAGCCCCCAGCCCCCCCCCAATCAATTTAACCCCCACTTCCTGTCCTTTGAATTTGCAGCCAAGTTTAATCCAGTTATTACCATAAACCAACTTTGTGACTTTATGCCCATAATAACACTGAATAATTTGATCTGGCTTCCTACAACCCTGGCAAACTATTTTCATATGAGTGTTTTTACATGTTGATTTATCATCTGGCATGGTTTTTGAAAAGCATGTGTTGGGCTAGTGTCAATATCATTATGCATATAAAGAGGTTTGTGGTAGCACCATGTAACTATCTCTACAGTTTAATGGTGTTGGCTTTTAGAAGAACCGGTGGTGAGATAACTTGAAGTTTCCATCGGTATACTCTGATCATCTTCATCCCCCTGAAGACAATCAGAGTATACTGATTGAAACAGAGTAATGTCACTGCCAGTTCTTCTTAGAACCAATGTTATTTACTACTCTTGAAAGATAATTACTCTTACTCCTACTGTTCTTCAAAATCTCAACATTTTCAAGGTAGTACAGAATACTAATAGAGTAATTTGTTTGGGTGTGGGGGGGGGGGGGTTGAGGGCTGTCAGTTGCCTTGAAACATTTTCATGTTATACCTGCAATTTTTGGAAATTTTTGAGGTTCTTGAAAGTAGGACATGTCCTCTATACTTCCTAGAAACTTTTGATTGGATGGCACCCGTAACAAACCTGAAGTTGATATTGTAGGTAATCTTCTTGAGAAAACTCTTATTCAGTGGAATGTCTGCTAGTAAGTGGGGTGTGGTAGGCTTCCGTTTACTGACACCCATTCACATACATAGGTGACATGATGAACTGAGCATTCGTCTCTGTCTCCATCTCCCTTCATCTCATCTATGGACCAAACATGAACAAACATTATGTATATAATCTTACAAAAGAAAGATTACGTTGCACTGATTACTCTAGCAGTTGAGAAATGAAACTGACCACAAAAACATAAATAACACAATAGTCGGCCATGAATAACACATGTAAAGCTACTTTGACTAATTATTAGTGCTAGAGTACACTTATCATTCACACACTTCAAATTATAACCAATGTTGTATTTTCCCTTTAAGAGGACAACGGTCACGATCAACAGGACATGGAATCGGAGTGCTAATTTTAGATTATTTCGGTGACTGAAAATAATATCCCACATGATAAGGTCATATTATCATTGCTGCTGCATAAATGAGCTAGTAAGTTTCAGTCACTGTGTTCATCTTAAACTAGGACACTGATTCCATGCCCTGTTGAAAGTCTGCTCTGATCGTGATATTGTCCCTTTAATATGGACAAGTTAACATTAAGCATGCACAAGGGGAAAAAACCTGAATGCACAACTTCATTTTTTCTAAATGAGAAATTGTTTCTGTAAATCTGATTTTGTTTGATAGAAAAACAAATATTTACATCAACTAAGTTTTCTATATATAGGCCCTACACAAAAATTATGGGATAAAAAAAATAATCTGAATCAATCCAAGATTTACTCTACCTTGGCAATGCTTTGTAGCTGTGAATACTGGAAATGGAATCAGGCTGAACTCTACATGGTGTTGATGCAAGTAAAAAATACTGGCAGTGATGTTTTCTCATACTATAAAACAAAACACCTCTAATGAAATAATGGTGGATATGATGGACATGGTGGATATGATGGACATGGTGCATATTAAAAATCCATTTAAATTTAAATATAACTCGTACTCGTACTCGTACGTTTAGGGGAATAATGGTACCTGATGCTATTTCCTCCAGTCCATGTTTGAATTTTCACCATGACCCCTTTTGATCATCTTCCCCATAAAATACATTGATGGTGGAAATTACAACTACTTCACTGGAAATTGTTCTGCTTTCTAAACTATATCTCATAATTATCATGTCTGTATTGTAAAAATCATCACAATATCATTAGGCCTTGGCTATAGGAACTATCAAAAATAATGTGATGGCTAACAGAAATTCATCATAAGAGTTCAGCATAGCCTACAGCCACACAAAAAGCCCTACGAGTATTATATTATCAAACAATATTTCTCTTTTATTACTCTTACCTGTCCAACAATAATCCTACAAATGCGACATTATTCATGGTCTCATCATGGTCACCATCACGTTCAACAATCAAATCCCTGAGTGTTTGCCATCATTTGAGGTTGGCTGGCCCGTCAATGGTCGCCAGGCATGCGTCGTTTTGCAGTAGACGGTGAGCCTTTCTTCGCCCAGCCCTCTCGGTCGAAATTCTGGCGTTGATTTTGACGGATGGCCTTCCAAACTGAACAGTTTTTGTCACTTTTTTACTGGCGTTGATATGATGAAGGGGCTGTGACGATGTTCCGAATGAATGCGTCATTGCTGTTTCCAAAACTAAACTCGCTGGCAGTATCATAATTCAAAATACCCGACACGAAAAACACCACAGTGGTCGAGACCCTGCTTTACGCTTCCACGCGAAAAGTGTTGATATAATATGGCCTAACCAGCAGGCTCACGCCTCGGGCGCTTTGCCGCGCTGGCGCCCATGGCTGTTCTGGTACAGTCTTGGTTCGGTTCCCGGTGTCTCTGGAAAGTGCCAAGACTTTCGTCTTTTTGTCGATTTTGACAATTTTCACCCATTGTTTCAAAATCATTTCACTTTTGTCAAGTATCAATGAATTATAAAAAATAATTATTCTTGAATTTGGTTCAGTAATAAACATTTTAAACGTCTGAAAGTGCGACTATTACTTTTGTCCTCCAGAGTTTTCTGGACAAATTTTGGTTCAAAAAAGTCACATGACATTGGTTTTTGTACAATAACAGAAAAACGACGCATTTTTCAGGAGTACTTGTGTGGACAATTATATTCTACTTTTGAAAGATCTTTCCAACCATGTATGTAAAACAATGAAATATTGAGGGGAGTTTTTTATCGCCCAATTTCGCGCGACAAAGGCGGTGTGTACCTTTAATGTGTGTACTCTCATAGAATGTTAGTTTTTTACTTGGTGTCGTGTGAAAGCTTGTGAAAGCAGTCACTCGTGGGATGATAAGATAAACAATCTTCGCTCGTAAATTTTGTCTCAAGGAATCTATATTTTTTTTGGTCATGTGAAAAGGGCTTAAGACACAAGGTTATGGGTATAAGACACGAGGTTATGGGTATAAGACACGAGGTTATGGGTATAAGACACAAGGTTATGGGTATAAGACACAAGGTTATGGGTATAAGACACGAGGTTATGGGTATAAGACACGAGGTTATGGGTATAAGACACAAGGTTATGGGTATAAGACACAAGGTTATGGGTATAAGACACAAGGTTATGGGTATAAGACACAATGTTATGGGTATAAGACACAAGGTTATGGGTATAAGACACAAGGTTATGGGTATAAGACACAATGTTATGGGTATAAGACACAAGGTTATGGGTATAAGACACAATGTTATGGGTATAAGATGCAAGGAAATGGGTATAACACACAAGTTAATGGTATAAGACACAATGAAATGAGTGTAATACACTGTGAAATGGGTATAATACACAAGGAAATGGTATAATCAAAAACAATTGGTATAAGACAGAGGAACATTTGTACAGATCTACGTACAGTACATGTATAAGACAAATGGAAAAAAGACAAATGTGAATGAGTGTAAGACACATACGTGTACATATACTGTACATAGGTATACAACACAAGGAAATGTGCATTTAATGAAATGAAAACTCAATTACTTGAAGAGGCATTTTCAAGTTAAATGGTATCAGTAAATGGTTGTAAGACACCGTGAAATTAATTGAATTGAAATGAAAAAGGAAGGGCTCCCAGTTTTATAATCATGTGAGACGATAACAAATTATGTCTCAAAGAAGACAGAAATCTATTAATCCACATTTACTGACATGAAAAAGCTTTCCAATTATACCAATCTTAACCAGTTCACGTTGGGAATATATTTATTTTCCTGGTCCCCCGTGCGGGTTTATTTTCAGTGAAAAATCAGAAAAAATTTCTAGCCATTAATATTTTTTTTTGTCAATGAAACTAAGTCCGGACACCCAAATAAACACCTTTACTCATTTCGAGAATTAAATGGCTAGTTTTTTAATTACGGTTGTGTTTGTTCAGCACAATTAGACCGTTGGCAAGCTCCGATGCAACGGCCTATTAGCGACCAGCGCCCGGTCGAACAGACGGCATACCCGGAGAGAGAGGAAGGGCCTCGTAAACAATGGATATAAATCCGTCTTTACAAATTCTTGGCTGGTACGTCAAAGGAACAGGTCTTGGATAAAGGGATTACGCAAAAATCAACAAAAAGAGTTAACTCGTTCATTGTTTGCAGTGCCTTTTGTCCGTTTGTCCGTGGCCACCGAACCGTGACCCCATGGAGAAACGATTGCGTGTATACAAGTCAGGCGCCACGATGGCACGCCACGTGTGGCGTGTTGACAAGTCTCCCGGTAACACACACAAAAATCGGAATGCGTGTTTAGACGCTCTCCGATCTGTGGTTAAAAAAAAAAAATGCATGTATACATGGCCTCCGATGCCAACTGGTTAAAAGTGCTCCTGACATTTTCAATTGTCAGACAATCCAAAAGTCTCTGCAAATTTTAGTTGTGCTTCTTGACAACACAATATTAATCCAATATTTTCTGAGACACCAGATACTTAATACAATCAATGTAATAAGAATACGGACGACTCGTTTTTACAGATAAAAGCCCCATAATGATATTGTGTCCAACATAATACACATCTACATGTATACTACACGTACATGTTTAATGCATATCTGAACACTTAAAAAACACAGTAGAGTAGAAGTTATGGACAAAGAAAGACGACATGTATATCATGAAATTTGAAAAACAGCCAACCTATTTCACTATGAAAGAGTAGATGCTATAAACAGCAAACAGACACAATCTCCATGTAGCTCTGGCAAGTTGGATACAAAAAGGCTGGCTCTTACAAGGCTTTCAAAAGTGTAAAGTGAACAACAGTGACGAGTGGACCGGTGTATTTTTCATTCACAATGGAGATATCTACTGTTTCCACTCCAACATCTGAGCCACAGGACAATTCTGATAGCACTGTTTTCTATGTGTACATCATATTAGGTTCACTTGGAGTGATTGGCAATGCATTTGTATGCTTGGTCATGCTGCGATATCGTAAAGTTTTCAACTCCTCAACTAACAAGCTTATCATCCATCAATCCTTTGTGGATTTCCTGGCGTCACTTGTGTTTCTTCTCCGCCGATATCTGGTTGTTTCTCCACCAGCGGTTGTACCAGACAACATCATTGGCTCACTCTACTGTAAACTATATGGTGGTCAGCGTGGGCTCAGTATGGTATGTTCGTCACATCAACCTACAACCTGGTTGCCATATCTCTGGAGCGATATGCCAACCGGTCAGACACCGTAACATGTTCTCAAGCCGTCGAGTTAATAAGTTAATCATGACTGCTGCCTGGATGTGTGGTTGGATCTCTGCAAGTCATTCTCTGCCATTCACATATCAAATCAACGATGCGTGCGACTACTCATGGCCCAGCCCTGCCGTCCAAGCTGTTGAGGGAGTTGTTATACTTTTCTCAGAGCTCGTCATCCCGATGGCTTTGATGATTTTTGCATACACCAAGATAATCTTGGAGCTCCACAAACGCTCCAAGTCCAGGGTCGGTGACACTAACCAAGATGCTCGGAACACGATGTCCAAAGCCAATAAGAACGTCATCAAGACCCTATTAGTAGTGGCCATCTTCTTCGCCATCTGTTGGATGCCCACAGATGTCACCTACACCCTGTACAATCTTGGCATGAATGATATCTTCGTTGACAGCCCTGTGATAAAAGACTCAACAAGTGCCATCGTGGTGGTGAACCTTTGCATCAATCCTTTCATCTATTGCTTCACGTATGAGCGCTTTCAGAAACAGGTCAAGAGGATGGTGTGCGGCTATCGAGGCGTCAACCGGGTGGACACCACTGATGGATCACAGCACGAACCAATGGTGCATACACACAGGAATGCTAGAATATCCATTATTGCCCCAGCAGATAATACTAATGCTTAAAAATACATCGCCTACCTATTCACAGGTAATTTCACAAAGTTGCCAGATGGTAATTTGTTTACTCCAAGTGTCCACTGTAAACAATTGTAAATGCTTTTTCACACTTTTCTCGTGACTTGAGGGAAGGATTTTGTTCATAAAATTTTAAATGCAAAATGGTGAATCAGAAGTACATGTGTGTCTATGTAATGCTAATGTTCAGGCAAACAACTAAACTAAAATTGTGAATTTTGTCTAGCACGAAAAATAAAAAAAACTAGATGGAAGTGTTTGTGATATTACAAACACATAGGTGTTCGAGTTTTGTCAGGGCAGTGATGATGACGTCAGAATGTTTTTTAAAGAAACTTTGCATTATTATTTTTTTCATATTAAAGAGTACCCTGTAAAATATGATGTGGTTACCAACGATGATTTGTTTGAAGTCCATTTCAATGATTTGAACTTAATCACATTATTTATTCTTGAAAAAACAGTTCAAATGTGAAAAACAACTGTTCTGCTACATAAGGGTAAATTTTGGTACCGAATTTCTTTGAGAGAAGGCATTTTTTCTTGGCGAGTTTTTACAACCCGTTTTCGTGTAGTTCCAGATACGAATTGTGATTTTGACGAAACCGTCGTCCTCGCTAATAATGTACGATTTTGAAAATATTTTTTTAATATTAAACTTTGACTTCCGGTTTGGACAGGAAGTAAAGGTCAAATTGGGGTCATGTTTTTGAAAATATTTTTGACAATTAACAATCTGTACAAAGGTGCAAAAACTGTGAATTTCCCTCATGCGGTTGTTGACATATGAATTTTTTTAAGCGTCATGTTTGCATCAACAATAACTCCAAGGTTCCTTGCTTGAGAAGAAGATTGCACATGAGTCACCAATACATGTAGCAATATTTGGAATAGAAATCTTAGATAGTTGTTGACGAGAACCAAATAGCACAAATTCAATTTTAAGAAATTTTCCTTCATCCAAATGCAAATAATTATCATGAATACAGTTTTCAAGGTGATTAATAATAGAAGTACTCTGTTGTGATGGTTTGAAAGCTACATACATGTAACTCCGAGTGTCATCTGCGTAGACGTGATAAGATAGGTCATATTTCATGAATATGTTACGAAATGGGTATGTGTAAATTGGAAACCACTGAGGGCCAAGGATAGATCCTTGAGGTGCTGAGTAATTCAGACGAAAAGGTTCAGAGACGGCATCATGAATACAAACATGTTGAGGTCTTTTAGACAAGTATGAGCGACACCATTTCAGTGCATGTCCATTAATTCCTATATGTTTTAAACGTGCAAGTAAAATATCATTGTCAATCGTATCGAACGCAGCACTAAGATCAAGAAGAATTAAGGCAGTTATATTTCCATCATCAATTGCAGATAAAATGTCATTGTTGACACGAAGCAGTGCTGTTTCTATTCCATGTTGTGCTTTATAGGCAGATTGGAAAGGATTGTATAAATTATTTACATGCATATGATGTGATATTCTACAAGATACAGCTCGTTCTATAGTCTTTCCCAGGAACTTTTAGTTTGATACAGCCTGTCTGTAATTTTTCAAAATATTCTTGTCGAGACGAGCTTTTTTGATAAGTGGATGAACATGTGCAATTTTCAAACTGTCAGGAAACATTCCATGAAGCAGAGACTTATTTACAATCAAGGTTATATATGATACAAAAGCATCAATACATTGTTTTAACAAGAAAATGGGCAGAATACACTATGAAATGGGTATGTAATCACAAGGAAATAGGTATAAGCAGAAACAAATGGGTATAAGACACAATAAAATGGGTATAAATCACTATGAAATGGGTACAGACACACAAGAAAATGGCACATGTATATAAGCAAAAACAAATGGGTATAAGACAGAGGAACATGTACATGATGTATGTGTACGTATAAGACAAATAGAACGGATATAAGACATACAACAGAAGGAAATGGGCATTTATATCAGACATATATGAAACTAAATTACTGAAAGAGGCGTGACTTGTTTTTACAAATGAGAGCAGATCATAATAATCCTTCAATTATACTAATCTCAAAAGTACATCTAAAATTTTCAATTGTCAGTCAATCCAAAAGTGTCAGTAAATTTCAGTAGTGCTCCTTGACAACACATAATTTATCAAATATCTTCTTTATAGACGCCAGATACTTAGAATCGATATAATAAGAAAATGGGTGACTCCTTTTTTATAGACAAAATCAGATTTTACCAAGTCCAATAATGAAACTGTGTAGTTTCAGGGTGAAGTTGTTCATGAAACTGTGTCCAACTATTAAAATAACACTGTACTATAATGCACATCTGAACACTTAAAAAACAGCCAACAGATTTCACTATGTAAGAGTGGATGTTAAAAGCAAACAGCACTCATGAAATTTGTCCTAGTCAATAACACTGTACTACGGTATCAAGAACATCTGAACACTTAAAAAAAAATCTGCAAACCAATTTCGGTGTTCAGAAAGCTCATGAAAAGGCTGTATTCAGAATGCTCTCGAAAGCCCAATCTATTACATGTATATAACACTCCATTTCAAGAACAATATGGTCCAACAAACTATCAGCCTTCTTGAAGATTTCAATTCAAGGCGAATTCTCAGCAAATACAGCTGAAAAATCAATTAATTCACCGGCCGCGGCTATAGCCGTCAACCGTACGCAAGGAGTTAACAACGATATTATTTTTCAAAATTCATTCATTTTATAAATTCTATTTTTAAGGGCAAAGAAAAATTGTAATGAAATTTGTACTTAATATCACTGTATTATAATGCACATCTGAACAGCCAACCAATTTTACTAAGAAACACACTACATGTATATTAAAAATTTTATTTCTCAATAAATAAATATCTGAAAAACTGATTTAAATTGCCCAACACCAACGTGTGTACAACACTGCATGCTCAGTGCTTTCTGAATGTCAGTGCTTTCCGAGTGTCTTTGCAAGAATTTCATCGGCCTATATACATTTTGTAAATATCTGAACACTTCTGACCTACAGTACATGTATTTCACAGGCAAGGACACTACTCCATGTAGCCCTGACATTATGACAAGTTATTTTCAATCACAATAGAGATGTCTACCATTTCTACTCCAACATACATGTATGTGCCCTATAAATATCTGAACACTTCCAACCTAATTCACTATGAAAGAGTAGTTGCTTACAGGCAAGGAGACACTATCTCCATATGTAGCTCTGACAAGTTGGATACAAAAAGGCTGGCTCTTACAAGGCTTTCAAAAGTGTAAAGTGAACGACAGTGACGAGTGGACCGGTGTATTTTTCATTCACAATGGAGATATCTACTGTTTCCACTCAAACATCTAAGCCACAGGACAATTCTGATAGCACTGTTTCCTATGTGTACATCATATTGGGTTCACTTGGAGTGATTAGCAATGCATTTGTATGCTTGGTCATGCTGCGATATCGCAAAGTTTTCAACTCCTCAACTAACAAGCTTATCATCCATCAATCCTTTGTGGATTTCCTGGCATCACTTGTGTTTCTTCTCCGCCAATATCTGGTTGTTTCTCCACCAGCGGTTGTACCAGACAACATCCTTGGCTCACTCTACTGTAAACTATGGTGGTCAGAGTGGGCTCAGTATGGTATGTTCGTCACATCAACCTACAACCTCGTTGCCATATCTCTGGAGCGATATTTCGCGACGTGCCAACCGGTCAGACACCGTAACATGTTCTCAAGCCGTCGAGTTATTAAGTTAATCATGACTGCTGCCTGGATATGTGGTTGGATCACTACAAGTCATTCTCTGCCATTCACATATCAAATCAACGATGCGTGCGACTACTCATGGCCCAGCCCTGCCTTCCAGGCTGTTGGGGGAGTAGCTATACTTTTCTCAACTTTTGTCATCCCGATGGCTTTGATGATTTTTGCATACACCAAGATAATCTTGGAACTCCACAAGCGCTCCAAGGCCAGGGTCGGTGACACTAACCAAGATGCTCAGAACACGATGTCCAAAGCCAATAAGAACGTCATCAAGACCCTATTAGTAGTGGCCATCTTCTTCGCCATCTGTTGGACACCCACAGACGTTAACTACACCCTGTACAATCTTGGCATGAATGATATCTTCATTGACAGCCCTGTGATAAATGACGCAACAAGTGCCATCGTGGTGGTGAACCTTTGCATCAATCCTTTCATCTATTGCTTCACGTATGAGCGCTTTCAGAAACAGGTCAAGAGGATGGTGTGCGACTATCGAGGCGTCAACCGGGTGGACACCACTGATGGCTCACGGCATGAACCAATGGTGCATGCTGTACACAGGAATGCTAGAATATCCATTATTGCCCCAGCAGATAATACTAATGCTTAAAAATACATCGTCTGCCTATTCACAGGTAATTTCACAAAGTTGCCAGATGACAATTTGTTTACTCCAAGTGTCCACTGTAAACAATTGTAAATGCTTTTTCACACTTTACTCGTGACTTGAGGGAAGGATTTTGTTCATAAAATTTTAAATGCAAAATGGTGAATCAGAAGTATTTGTGTGTCTATGTGATGCATATGTTCAGGCATGCAACTAAACAATAACAAAAACGAGGAAAATGTTCAAACTCACATGCTAGCGTGAAACGTGAAGCCAATATGGCTTATGTAGTGAGCGATGTTTTTTTCACACTACATGTACATGTTAACACATAGACGGTCAAGAGACTGTATGAGGTAAAATGCGCATGGCGTCTAGTGTCCTTCATGTTTACACCCTTTATACACGTATAACAACTGCGGAGCTAGACTATATTCTTTCTTTAATATATGTGCTATCGATATCTGCGCCATATTCCACTAGAACTGTCTAGATCAGTATCACATAGTGTATCGTAACAAGCCAGTATCATTGCGGATTGTTTTGGGGATGGCTGGAGAACAGTTACATGCCTGAATTTTGCATAGCCAATCTTGATTTATTACATAGCAAATTGTGACTTTTGTCTAGCACAAAAAATAAAAAATGATGTGTACTTATCTTGCACACGTTCCCACCAAACAGATGCTCAAAATGCCTGTGTTACCCCCTGCTCATCAGGTTCAATCATTCCTGAAACCATCTCAGCACAATACATGTAGGTTGTAGGGCTAATCAAAAACAACAACCAACTCTGCCCTCACAGGTACCCATTTACTCCTGGGTGGAGAGAAGCAGTTATGGTCAAGTGTCTTGCTCAAGGACAAAAGTATCACGGTTGCGGTCAGGACTTGAACCCACATTCTGAAGACTATGTTGCTCCCAAATCCAATAATAATAATACAAAATAATTGACTAATCCTATCTTGCTTGGTAATGATATGCAGAAAAATTTAAATCTGATATGGATCAATTCATTTCCATCTTAGAATAATTATGATAAATCTTAATGCATTTTTCGTTATTCTTGTTAATGACACAAGACAATAAGGTGAGACATTTATGTTCATCACATGCCATGTACATGTAAGTTGAATCACAATGTGTGCAGAGACTGTCTTTTTGATTGTCAAACTTAATTGGAACGGGGCAAACAGCACTCACATTACATAAATTCCTTTATTTACAAAACCAGCAAACCAAATCTAATAAAAGTTTCAACAAAATATAGCAAAAGAATTGTATATCATATTTCTAGGAAAAACATAATGTTGGATGATTCTTGAGTTTTTAAAGGGAAAGTACACTATTGGTATTTGGTTATGTAAATAATTAAATTAAATCCTCTAGTTTTAAAGAAATTATCATAAAACTAACAAAAAACTGTTACAATCTTTCTTCTGTTTTTATGTTTTACAAAAGTTGCCAGAAAGCAACTTTTTGTAAATTCAACATAACAATTTTGTTTTTCTCTGCAAAGATGAAAGCACTTCAGCCCAAAGAATTTCCTATGATGATTGATACGTGTACCGATACGTGCACCGATACGTGCACCGATACGTGCACCGATACGTGTACCGATACGTGTACCGATACGTGTACCGATACGTGTACTGATACTAACTTTACACCAACTAAACTTTCAGATAATCTATTTGTGAGTTTGATAATCTGAAGACACAAGGTTATGGGTATAAAGCCCTTTTCACACGACGAAAAAAAGCCAACATTCCTTGTGAAATTTTCTCAAACATTCAATGTCATTGAGATATTTTGTTGAAGGTCCCGACCTACGACAAAATCTTACACTAGCGGAATTTTTCTCAAGGAAACTAGTACACTCCTTGTGTGAAACGAACCGTTGTTTATTGACGAACGTCTTGTGCGAAAGAGGTCGTACTGCGCATGCGTGAAGACCCATCATGCGCGATTGACTGTATGCACTGCACTGTATGTACTGTACAACTAGCAGTGGGCGGCCGAGATGATAACGCACGTGTATCAATATGCACATCGGTCCTTCACGATCGCTCTACATTTTTTGATGCATCTCAAACAATTGTCATGTTTTCACTCATGTTTTCATTATTAGTAGCCTAGATATCAGCACACATAATGCTGAAATGCTAAAATAATGCTTTTTTATTTGTGAGGTCCATCATAGTCGCTCTACATTTTTCTACTCGTAGTTCAAACAGTTGTCTTTCATTTTAACTCATGTTTTCGATGCTAGTACCCTAGATATTGTTACTCATAACTCTGAAATGTTAAGGTCAGTACTTTTACAAAATTAGAGTTATGATATAATTTGTTTTTATATTAACAACGTCTTGTCGTCACAGATTTGTGTGTGGCAAATTTAAATGAACATATCAGATAGTGCATGACCAACGATATTAATGTGTGTACTCTCATACTCATAGAATGTTGTTATTTTTTTTACTTGGTGTCGTGTGAAAGCTTGCGAAAGCAGTCACTCGTGGCATGATAAGATAAACAATCTTCGCTCGTAAAATTCGTCTCAAGGAATCTATATTTTGTTTGGGTCGTGTGAAAAGGGCTTAAGACACAATGTTATGGGTATAAGACACAATGTTATGGGTATAAGACACGATGTTATGGGTATAAGACACGATGTTATGGGTATAAGACACGATGTTATGGGTATAAGACACGATGTTATGGGTATAAGACACAAGGTTATGGGTAGGGCTGTGCCGGGTATCTGGGTATCTGGGTATCCGGATACCCGACCGAAACTGTCATTACCCGATTCCGTTTTTAGGTTCCGAGTACCCGTAAACGACTTTTTAAAATTGGGACTTACCATTTCAGCGGTGTGAACAGAAATCTTTGACTATTGAACAATGTAATGTTTACACTTTTAGGAGCAATTTTATTCAAGATAAAGCCTTTGTAGTATTTTATGACATTTTCCATACACTTTTGTCCAACTGATACATTGTATCCAATCATTAAGACTCAAATAGCCTGGCTGCAGCATGCTACAAACATGTATCAAACTAGCTGCTCAGGATGGAATGTTTGCCTATTGTTCACAGTAATTGGATTAGTGGGACAATAACTGCTGCTTTATGTCTGCACTGGAGTGTGCACCATGATGTGTTAATAGAGGGGATTTTATTATAGGGGATGTCCACATTAATTGTTATCCTAATAAAAAAGTAGTGTTGAAATTGGTTTTGTTGTGTAATTATTTTGATGTGCCACTGACCATCCCTCAGCATATCACCAACATTTACATTTATTTACCCGCCGATACCGAGCTCTCTTGTGTATTACATTTGCCGACAAGGTGACAATTTGTTTCAAAAGAAAGACATAAAAAGGGAGGTGTTAATTCGGTCACTGTCTTTGAAACCAACAGTAGGATCCATAATCAGTCGGATTTGAAAGGTATTATTGGTTGCGGGTTTGATCCTTTTGATCCTTTATCAGTTGAAAAGACGTTTATGAGGGATGAAATGTGGTTGCTTAATGATGAGCTGCGAATTATGGATCGTCAAACACTGATGGAGGGGGCAAATTGGCTGAATACTAATTAAAAAGTAGACAAAACTTACACCGATACGGTTTGTAAAGTAATTTTTTTGATGAGTCCGCATCCTAAATTTTAGACTCATTTCTTGACTGACCGATCAACACGATGCCACGTTTAACAGGGAATAGTCAAGTTTGGTCCCATTTTGAGAAAAAGGGACCCAAATTGGTAAAATTCATTCTTTCAAGAAACAAGGTTTTATTGACAGGTTTATTGACATTTAACTAAAGTTCATTGTGATAGAAACATATTAATATTCAAGTTCTGATTTTAGATTCGTTAATTTTTTGCAGTTTGTTAGTTTCACATCATCAAATATTATTTTAGTACGCAAAATCATGTCCTTATCCAAAGCCAACATTTCGTACGAGATATCCTTATTTAGAAGGCAGGGACGCGGCAAGGCGCAAGCACATGAATCGTTTTCCCACAACGCGTTAGTTCCGCCCACATCGCCTTTGACCACTGACATTATTCAACACGTGTTTTGTGACATGAACATTAAAGTCAACTTGCTATACGCATGCGCTCTGATCACGCACGCACCAGTGATTATTGTCTTCTGATATGATGATGGCAGTCACTCCCTGACACAGTCACATGTGAGGCCGCTGTAGCTGCGTGATGCACCGGCCATGCGCCATGGGCTTTCTTTTGTAAATTGGGTTATTAAAGACACTTTTGTAGCAATTTTTACGGTTTTATTTCAGAAATAACTTTCCGTAAATACAATATTTTGTTACCAAGATGTTATACTTTAATAAAGATCGAATTACATATGGTATCCTCTGTATTATAAAGGTCAATTTTGTTAACGTTTACATGTATTTGTACACCAAATGAGGCATGTTTTCAACAAGAATGAAAATGGGTATCCGGGTATCCGAACTTTCCTGATTTCGGGTATCCGGTTCCAAAAATATCCGAAAACGCACAGCCCTAGTTATGGGTATAAGACACAATGAAATGGGTATAACACACTGTGAAATGGGTATAATACATAAGGAAATGGTATAATCAAAAACCAATTGGTATAAGACATAGAGGAACATTTGTACAGATACTCTACATACAGTATAAGACAAATGGAAAAAGACGAAGTGTAAGACACATACGTGTACATATACTGTACATGTACATACATGTAGGTATACATGTACAACACAATTGGAATTTAATGAAATGAAAACTCAATTACTTAAAAAGGCATTTTCAAGTTAAATGGCATCAGTAAATGGGTGTAAGACATCGTGAAATTAATTGAATTAAAATGAAAAAAGAAGGGCTCCCAGTTTTATAATCATGTGAGACGATAACAAATTATGTCTCAAAGAAGATAGAAATCTATTTATCCAAATTTACTGACATGAAAAAGCTTTCCAATTATACCAATCTTAAAAGTGCTACTGACATTTTCAATTGTCAGACAATCCAAAAGTCTCTGCAAATTTTAGTTGTGCTTCTTGACAACCCAATATTAATCCAATATTTTCTGAGACGCCAGATACTTAATGCAATCAATGTAATAAGAATATGGACGACTCGTTTTTACAGATAAAAGCCCCATAATGATATTGTGTCCAACATAATACACATCTACATGTACACTACACGTACATGTTTAATGCATATCTGAACACTTAAAAAACACAGTAGAGTAGATGTTGTGGGCAAAGAAAGACTACATGTATATCATGAAATTTGTCCTACTCAGTAACGTTGTACTATAATGCACATTTGAACACTTAAAAAACAGCCAACCTATTTCACTATGAAAGAGTAGTTGCTTACAGGCAAGGAGACACAATCTCCATGTAGCTCTGACAAGTTGGATACAAAAAGGCTGGCTCTTACAAAGCTTTCTAAAGTGTAAAGTGAACAACAGTGACGAGTGGACCGGTGTATTTTTCATTCACAATGGAGATATCTACTGTTTCCACTCCAACATCTGAGCCACAGGACAATTCTGATAGCACTGTCTTCTATGTGTACATCATATTGGGTTCACTTGGAGTGATTGGCAATGCATTTGTATGCTTGGTCATGCTGCGATATCGCAAAGTTTTCAACTCTTCAACTAACAAGCTTATCATCCATCAATCCTTTGTGGATTTCCTGGCGTCACTTGTGTTTCTTCTCCGCCGATATCTGGTTGTTTCTCCACCAGTAGTTGTACCAGACAACATAATTGGCTCACTCTATTGTAGACTATGGTGGTCAGAGTGGGCCGTGTATGGTATGTTCATCACATCAACCTACAACCTCGTTGCCATATCTCTGGAGCGATATTTCGCGATGTGCCAACCGGTCAGACACCGTAACATGTTCTCAAGCCGTCGAGTTAATAAGTTAATCATGACTGCTGTCTGGATGTGTGGTTGGATCTCTGCAAGTCATTCTCTGCCATTCACATATCAAATCAACGATGCATGCAACTATTCATGGCCCAGCCCTGCCTTCCAGGCTGTGTGGGGAGTTGCTATACTTTTCTCAACTTTTGTCATCCCGATGGCTTTGATGATTTTTGCATACACCAAGATAATCTTGGAACTCCACAAGCGCTCCAAGGCCAGGGTCGGTGACACTAACCAAGATGTTCAGAACACGATGTCCAATAAGAATGTCATCAAGACCCTATTAGTAGTGGCCATCTTCTTCGCCATCTGTTGGACGCCCACAGATGTCAACTACACCCTGTACAATCTTGGCATGAATGATATCTTCATTGACAACCCTGTGCTAAGTGGTGCAACAAGTGCCATCGTGGTGGTGAACCTTTGCATTAATCCTTTCATCTATTGCTTCACGTATGAGCGCTTTCAGAAACAAGTCAAGAGGATGGTGTGCGGCTATCGAGGAGTCAACTGGGTGGACACACCTGATGGATCACAGCACGAACCAATGGTGCATACACACAGGAATGCTAGAATATCCATTATTGCCCCAGCAGATAATACTAATGCTTAAAGATACATCGCCTGCGTATTCACGGGTAATTTCACAAAGTTGCCGGATGGCAATTTGTTTACTCCAAGTGTCCACTGTAAACAATTGTAAATGCTTTTTCACACTTATCTTGTGACTTGAGGGAAGGATTTTGTTTATAAAATTTTAAATGCAAAATGGTGTATCAGAAGTATTTGTGTGTCTATGTGATGCATATGTTCAGGCATGCAACTAATCAATAACAAAAACGAGGAAAATGTTCAAACTCACATATGCCAGCGTGAAGCGTGAAGCCAATATGGCTTATGTAGTGAGCGATGTTTTTTTCACACTACATGTGCATGTACATGTTAACACATAGACGGTCAAGAGACTGTATGAGGTAAAATGCGCATGGCGTCTAGTGTCCTTCATGTTTATACCCTTTATACACGTATAACAACTGCGGAGCTAGACTATATTCTTTCTTTAATATATGTGCTATCGATATCTGCACCAGATTCCACTGGAACTGTCTAGATCAGTATCACAGTAGTCTATCGTAACAAGCCAGTATCGTTGCGGATTGTTTTGGGGATGGCTGGAGAACAGTTGCATGCCTGAATTTTGCATAGCCAATCTTGATTTGTTAAATAGCAAATTGTGAATTTTGTCTAGCATGAAAAATAAAAAATGATGAGTACTAATATAGTGCACGTATTCCAAACTAGTGCTCAAGTTGACTTCATTATTACTCCTGCTCATATCAGGCACATAAGTCATTCCTGAAACCATCTCAGCTCCCTGGGGAGTATACAGCTCAATTGCTGACATTTCGGCGCATATAGGGCTAATCAAACACAACAACCAACTCTGCCCGCACAGGTACCCATTTACTCCTGGGTGGACAGAAGCAATTATGGTCAAGTGTCTTGTTCAAGGACAAAATTATCACGGTCGTGGTCAGGACTTGAACTCACATTCGGAAGACTCGACCATCAGATCACAAATCCAATAATAATAATAACACAAACAAATTTACAAATGGTTATCTTGCTTGGTAATGGTATGTAGAAATATTAAAATCTGAAATGGCTCGATCCATTTCCACGTCAGAATGCTGTTCTTTTAATATTCAATTCAATCATCACATTTATTTCCATACTTCCATAAAATAATTAACAAACTTTATATTAAGAGTGCATTAAACGATGAAGCAGTAAATGTTAAATTCATAGCAAAAGTAATTAGTTAAATAGAGCATGGGGGCTGTTTATATAAGCAGAAGCTTGTTAAAAACAGCCATACAGACAAAAACACAAACAAAAAGGACAGACAGACAAGAGACAAGACAATAGGTAGTTGACACGATACAGAGTAAATATACTGATGACAGAGGCAATTAAAATAATGAAAAAATATCAAAAGGCTATTAAGCAAAAAACAACAGACTAACAAAATTTAGATATGAGGATAATGTGAACGCAATGGAAGAAACGAGATATTTGGGAGAGGAAGCTAAGACGCATAATGAGAGAAAAGGACTCGTTTGTATTTAAGCTTAAAAAGACCGACGGACCGCTGAGATCTGATATTTTCATCTATGGCATTCCACACACGAGTACCAAGGAAACGAATGGTGTTCATAGAATAAGAGGTGCGAGTGAATGGAACAAACAGATTGGTACAGGATCTTGTGGAGTGGCTATGGGTGTCTCGAACTGAGGTAAAAAAGGAAGAGAAAACTTGGGGAAGAAGATTGTGAGTGAACTTATACATAAAAATCCCAGTATGGACTTTATTAATGTCGGCGATAGTGAGAGTGTGCAGTTGTGCGAAAAGAGGTGCTGAATGCTCTCATGTATATTATTCTTGTCAATGACACAAGAAAATAAGGTGAGACATTTACGCTCATCGCATGTCATGTACACGTAAGTTGAATCACAATGTGTGCAGTGACTGTCTTTTTGATTGTCAAACTTGAAACGGGGCAAATACATAAATTCACTTGTTTACAAAATTACATAAATTCACTTGTTTTCAGAACCAGCAAACCAAACCTAATAAAAGTTTCTGGAAAAAAAAATACCTGTGGATGATTCTGGAGTTTTTAAAGGGAAAGGACAACATTGGTATTCGGTTACGTACATTAAATTAAATCCTCTAGTTTTCGAGAAATAAAAAAGCTGTTACATTTTTTCATCTGTTTTTTTCTGTTTCACAAAAGTTGACAGACTTTTTATGAATTCAACATAACAATGTTTTGTTTTTCTCCACGAAGATGAAAACACTTGAGACAGAATAATTTCTCCGGGTGATTGATACATGTACTAACTTTACACCAAGTAAAGTTTCAGATAATCTATTTGTTAGTTTGATAAAGCCAAAAATAAAGTCTGCAGTTTCTGTTCAGACATGTAGGTTGGCTTAAAAACCGGTGCTGTGACGTATTTTTTATTTTTCTGGTATTAAATCTTTATTTTTTTTAGGTGATGCATGGTATACATGGTTACTGGAACCACACAAAATTTCCCATACCCAAAATATGGTGGCTAAGAGAGGCAGGACAAATTGGGCAAACGTTCATACCCCTATGTGGGGAAAAAATCGTTTAAAACACAGCACTGCAGAATTCTACTCGATCGAGCAATCGTTTCATAGTAGAAGAAAAAAGAAGAAAAAAAAAGAAAATTAAAACTGCCGACATGCGTGTCTAAGGCAACGCACACCCTCCTACTATTGATGCACCTTAGTGGAAAGTTGCTGCAGAGGTCAAAACCAGTCAACTGCCCATTTTGACTGTTGACCCAAATGTGCACACGGGCATTTTTGACTGGTCATTCTGACCATTTTTACCAGTCAAAAACGGTCGACTCATTTTGACCTGTAAATGTACTTACTACACGTAAAGTTTGACAGTGGTTGACAGTGCACTAGATATACCTTGGGAAATATTTCAACATTTTGACTGATTTTGACCCTTGTAGTAATAGGAGGGTTAATATCGTAATTACCAATGTTGAAATGTTGCACCTTCCCAAGTCTGAATAATGTTACATACCTGCCAACCCACGTATTTGTGGTTATATTAAATGACTTGATGCACTGCGCCGTACATGTGGCGGTTTCTAGCATCTGGGGCCTGACGCTGGCACAGGCGTCCCATAATGCATTGCCTTTCTCGTCCTTCCCGTTGTATGCAAGGCCACTCATTATGCACGCACCTTCCTACAGAAACAAATGAAGAAGTTTGCCTGATTTTAACACTGAAAATGTTTGACTTGGACAAAAAATGTCTTCTGAAAAAAAGGCTTCAATGATTTACAATCAGCCTTTTTGAGTTACTTTTGAAACGTAATATAATAAAAAAAAATAATGCACATAATTTTATGATGTGCCGGTCTCCATCCGTAATGATGCTCAGGGCAAAAATACATTGACCAAGCTGCCGCTTGAGTGAAGGGCGCCCTCAACAGATCACGCACAGAGCAGATACGTGCAGGGGAGTATAAACAGTGAAAATGTTTGACTTACACAAAACTCAGTGCAGAAAAAGTCTTCAATGACTTACAATAAACCTTTTTGAGTGAGTTTAGAAACATAAAAAAAAAATGGCACTTGGGGCGAAGAAACATTGACCAAGCGATCTCAACAGATCATGGACAGTATTAACATTGAAAATGTCCGACTTAGACACAACTCAGTGCAGCAAAAAGTCTTCATTGATTTACAATAAACCTTTTTGAGTTAATTTTGAAACCAATTTTGACCAGGCTGCTGCTCAAGTAAAGGGCACCCTCAACAGATCATGCACAGAGTGGATATGTGCAGGGGAGTATTAAATGAGAACACAAAAATGCAACTTTGCATGTTTTCTAGCTCTAAGAGGACAAATGATCTTACTACAAACAGGAAGACGCAGCAGTATTTGAAGAAAACAGCCTTGTGCCACATCACTACTGCAAACAACTGATAGGGTAGCGACGATGCCTACGACGGGGGAAAAAAAAAATGTAAATTAAATTCTATCCGATGTCTATCACCTACACACGAAGTGTGCCAGCCTTCTATGTAACCCATATAAATATAGTCTTGGTCAGGACTGTGTTTGTATGTTTTTGATACACGATCCGTCGCCGCACGAGGGCGCTACACTAACCGTTACAATCAGGAACCGGTATCCCACACGAACCGCGGTTCGTGTAGTGCCCTCGTGCGGCGTGGGGACGTTTGGCGATGGATCATGTATCAAAAACATACAAACACAGTCTTGACCAAGACTAATATAAATAGTGCTGTGCATCCACCGGTAATTTTGGAACCTGGTACCCAGCTGCCATAATGGTTTGGTTCCCAGGTACCCAGCTGCCATAATGGTCTGGTTCCCAGGTAGCCATCCAGTTGCCATAATGGTCTGGTTCCCAGGTACCCAGGTGCCGCAATGGTCTGGTTCTCAGGTACCCAGGCACCGTAATGGTCTGGTTCTCAGGTGCCCAGCCGCTGTAATGGTCTGGTTCCCAGGTACCAAGCCGCCATAATGGTCTGGTTCCCAGGTACCCAGGCGCCATAATGGTCTGGTTCCCAGGTAGCCATCCAGTTGCCATAATGGTCTGGTTCCCAGGTACCCAGGTGCCGCAATGGTCTGGTTCTCAGGTACCCAGGCACCGTAATGGTCTGGTTCTCAGGTACCAAGCCGCCATAATGGTCTGGTTCCCAGGTACCCAGGTGCCGCAATGGTCTGGTTCCCAGGTACCAAGCCGCCATAATGGTCTGGTTCCCAGGTACCCATAAACAAATGGGGAAAAACGGATTTTTGATAATTCCTCGAGTGATGCATAGGTCTAAGGCAGCAGGCAGTGGCAATCAGTTTCCATTTGTTCATTACCATTATGTTCATAGAAAAATAATAACACCAAAAAATAAAAAAATTCAAAAAAATTTATAATTTATTATTGTTTTGAATTTTATGAAATAAAACAAAATCTTGCAATCGGGAAAAGTCTGAGAAAACACAGGCTCGATACTTACTGCAAACTCTTCCGATTGTAAGAACGCACTGCTGTACATGGCTCCTAAGACCATCTCTAGAAGGGCGTACACAACACCTACCGCTAACCGGTTCAGTGCCGGCCCTATACAGTTAGGCAGTTCACCCTTATCGTTATCCAAGAGTTTCTCTGCCGTGAAGTCCAGGTACCGACGGATGGAGAACTGAGGACCGGCAAAGAATCCCCCGGTGTAGTAGGTGTAGCCGCCGAGCTCCAGGAGAGAGGGCGCCGTCTTGATGCTCAGCGCATTTTGTTCGGAGCTGAGTTCCTTCTGTGAGCGCATCAGAAAAAAATATATAAAAATGGAGTGTAGATGTTGTTTTGGTTTGTTTTGGCGTTGGGTAATAAACAATTGATTTAAGTTTTGTCCTACACCGATGTGTGTATAGCACTGCATACTCGGTGCTTTCCGAGTGTCTGTGAAATTGATCATTTCCTTATAAAAAAAAAAGCAAATGTTTTGCAGTTAGATATTATTAGATACTATTCAGAAGCTTAGTATATAAGCACCTAAATGAATTTATTATGACAGGCCTCACCGTAAATTCATTCACAGACATATTAACCATAACTCCCTAGGCCCATTTTCTTATACATAACCTGAATCCTTCCTAACTCCCTAGGCCCATTTGCTTACACATAACCTGAATCATTCCTAACTCCCTAGGCCCATTTGCTTATACATAACCTGAATCCTTCCTAACTCCCTAGGCCCATTTGCTTATACATAACCTGAATCCTTCCTAACTCCCTAGGCCCATTTGCTTACACATAACCTGAATCCTCCCTAACTCCCTAGGCCCATTTGCTTACACTTAACCCGAATCCTTCCTAACTCCCTAAGCCCATTTGCTTACACATAACCTGAATCCTTCCTAACTCCCTAGGCCCATTTGCTTACACATAACCTGAATCCTTCCTAACTCCCTAGGCCCATTTGCTTACACATAACCTGAATCCTTCCTAACTCCCTAGGCCCATTTGCTTACACATAACCTGAATCCTCCCTAACTCCCTAGGCCCATTTGCTTACACATAACCTGAATCCTCCCTAACTCCCTAGGCCCATTTGCTTACACATAACCTGAATCCTTCCTAACTCCCTAGGCCCATTTGCTTACACTTAACCCGAATCCTTCCTAACTCCCTAGGCCCACTTGCTTACACATAACCTGAATCCTTCCTAACTCCCTAGGCCCATTTGCTTACACTTAACCCGAATCCTTCCTAACTCCCTAGGCCCACTTGCTTACACATAACCCGAATCCTTCCTAACTCCCTAGGCCCATTTGCTTACACATAACCTGAATCCTTCCTAACTCCCTAGGCCCATTTGCTTACACATAACCTGAATCCTCCCTAACTCCCTAGGCCCATTTGCTTACACATAACCTGAATCCTTCCTAACTCCCTAGGCCCATTTGCTTACACTTAACCCGAATCCTTCCTAACTCCCTAGGCCCACTTGCTTACACATAACCTGAATCCTTCCTAACTCCCTAGGCCCATTTGCTTACACATAACCTGAATCCTCCCTAACTCCCTAGGCCCATTTGCTTACACATAACCTGAATCCTTCCTAACTCCCTAGGCCCATTTGCTTACACATAACCTGAATCCTCCCTAACTCCCTAGGCCCATTTGCTTACACATAACCTGAATCCTTCCTAACTCCCTAGGCCCATTTGCTTACACATAACCTGAATCATTCCTAACTCCCTTGGCCCATTTGCTTACACATAACCTGAATCCTTCCTAACTCCCTAGGCCCATTTGCTTACACATAACCTGAATCCTCCCTAACTCCCTAGGCCCATTTGCTTACACATAACCTGAATCATTCCTAACTCCCTAGGCCCATTTGCTTACACATAACCTGAATCATTCCTAACTCCCGAGGCCCATTTGCTTACACATAACCTGAATCCTTCCTAACTCCCTAGGCCCATTTGCTTACACATAACCTGAATCTTTACTAACTCCCTAGGGCCATTTGCTTACACATAACCTGAATCCTTCCTAACTCCCTAGGCCCATTTGCTTACACATAACCTTGAATCATTCCTAACTCCCTAGGCCCATTTGCTTACACATAACCTGAATCCTCCAAAATCCTTCAGTAGTAAAGCAAGCACATGACATGTATGCACACGTGTTTCTAATCTGTGATACATGTACATGGCCAGGGACCCTCCATGCATGCATGGAGCAATAAACAGTGTCCACTGACCCAAGCACTGACCTTGCAATCACTACAACAAACATGGATGTACATGTACAATGTACCATGGAAAGGCAAGTATGCCTAATAACCTCAATCCTCCAAAATCCTTCACTTTAGCAAAGAGCATGTAGCATGTAACCTCAATCCTTCAAAATCCTTCACTTTAGCAAAGAGCATGTAGCATGTAACCTCAATCCTTCAAAATCCTTCACTTTAGCAAAGAGCATGTAGCATGTAACCTCAATCCTTCAAAATCCTTCTCTTTAGCAAAGAGCATGTAGCATGTAACCTCAATCCTTCAAAATCCTTCACTTTAGCAAAGAGCATGTAGCATGTAACCTTAATCCTTCAAAATCCTTCTCTTTAGCAAAGAGCATGTAGCATGTAACCTTAATCCTTCAAAATCCTTCACTTTAGCAAAGAGCATGTAGCATGTAACCTTAATCCTTCAAAATCCTTCACTTTAGCAAAGAGCATGTAGCATGTAACCTTAATCCTTCAAAATCCTTCACTTTAGCAAAGAGCATGTAGCATGTAACGTTAATCCTTCAAAATCCTTCTCTTTAGCAAAGAGCATGTAGCATGTAACCTTAATCCTTCAAAATCCTTCACTTTAGCAAAGAGCATGTAGCATGTAACCTTAATCCTTCAAAATCCTTCACTTTTAGCAAAGAGCATGTAGCATGTAACCTTAATCCTTCAAAATCCTTCACTTTAGCAAAGAGCATGTAGCATGTAACCTTAATCCTTCAAAATCCTTCACTTTTAGCAAAGAGCATGTAGCATGTAACCTTAATCCTTCAAAATCCTTCACTTTAGCAAAGAGCATGTAGCATGTAACCTTAATCCTTCAAAATCCTTCACTTTAGCAAAGAGCATGTAGCATGTAACCTTAATCCTTCAAAATCCTTCACTTTAGCAAAGAGCATGTAGCATGTAACCTCAATCCTTCAAAATCCTTCACTTTAGCAAAGAGCATGTAGCATGTAACCTTAATCCTTCAAAATCCTTCACTTTAGCAAAGAGCATGTAGCATGTAACCTCAATCCTTCAAAATCCTTCACTTTAGCAAAGAGCATGTAGCATGTAACCTCAATCCTTCAAAATCCTTCACTTTAGCAAAGAGCATGTAGCATGTAACCTCAATCCTTCAAAATCCTTCACTTTGGCAAAGAGCATGTAGCATGTAACCTCAATCCTTCAAAATCCTTCACTTTAGCAAAGAGCATGTAGCATGTAACCTCAATCCTTCAAAATCCTTCACTTTAGCAAAGAGCATGTAGCATGTAACCTCAATCCTTCAAAATCCTTCACTTTAGCAAAGAGCATGTAGCATGTAACCTCAATCCTTCAAAATCCTTCACTTTGGCAAAGAGCATGTAGCATGTAACCTCAATCCTTCAAAATCCTTCACTTTAGCAAAGAGCATGTAGCATGTAACCTCAATCCTTCAAAATCCTTCACTTTAGCAAAGAGCATGTAGCATGTAACCTCAATCCTTCAAAATCCTTCACTTTAGCAAAGAGCATGTAGCATGTAACCTCAATCCTTCAAAATCCTTCACTTTAGCAAAGAGCATGTAGCATGTAACCTCAATCCTTCAAAATCCTTCACTTTAGCAAAGAGCATGTAGCATGTAACCTCAATCCTTCAAAATCCTTCACTTTAGCAAAGAGCATGTAGCATGTAACCTCAATCCTTTAGCCCTAACCCCTTGGGTATTTTTACTAGAAAGTATCCTGAATCCACCAAAATCCACCATTTTTGTCACACACAAAATGCTGGTGTCCTGAATCCATCAGAATCCGCCAGTGTAGATATTGGACATATCCTGAATCCGCCAAAATCCACCACTAAATTTCAGGCGGATTTTGGCGGATTCAGGATACCATGCTCACATGAAAATTTGTATAGTATGTTGCTGCATAGAATCCATCAAAATCTAACACATACAAGTGTTGGCTGTACATGTACAGTACATGTAACTATAATCCATCAAAATACATCAACCAACATGACTAAGCAGTTAAAAACTATTGAAATCCTGAATCCATCAAAGTCCGCCATATGCTCAATGTGGAGATATTCTGAATCCGCCGAAATCCTCCAAAACAGGGGGATGGATTTTGATGGATTCAGGGTGGTTAGTGTTAAAATCCTTCACTTTAGCAAAGAGGATTTTGGATGATTTGGGAAGTTTAGGGTTAAATGTAAAACCATGCTTATCAGGATTATTTTGAGAAATGTATCATTTTAAAGCAATTGTTATCCTTTCCTTTAGTAAAATAGCAATTTTCCGATAAAAAATTTTAAAACAAAAATTGTCAAAATAGCAAAAAACACGGGCAATACATCTTGAATTTTTGTATGATTGAAGAACAGTAAGAGGAAGTTTGTGGTAGCACCATGTAATGCCTACAATGAGTTGTATAATCCTGTTCTTAAGTTAACCCTCCTACACATGGAGGCCACTCCGATCACAAAATTCTGCTCTTGAGCAACCTTCAGTACATACGTGTACAAGCCTGCTGTCCTTCCCAAGTAATCTTACAAAATCAACTGTGTGCCACCCAAGGCCACTGTAAATGTTTGAACATATTAGTATGGCCTGCAATGTATCAATGGGAGACCACCTTACCCTGCAATCTCAGTGGTGTGACAGTGCACAGAAGGGTAACCATAGGAGGCCACTGGCAACAGCTAGTGGCTTGGAGTGGCCTGAATGGGTTGTTTCAAAAATTGCACTGATTGTAGGAGGGTTAATGCATAATACGTGCTGGTAGTAACGTGCATTCTTTTCACTACTTCCAGTTCCAAAGCTGACGTTAATTTCTGAGCTTTCTAATTTCTTGAGTAAATCCTTAAATAAAACAGTAGTCAATGCATTTCCAGTGGGCATCTAATGATCATTGGTGCCGGCAAATGGGTGTGGTTTACGTTTGAACTGTGTCACACTTACGAACAGGATAGAGTATTGGTTTTGAGAAGAACTGGTGGCAAAAAAAACCACCAAAAAACAACACAATTACACTATTACAACTCTTAGATTACATGGTAATACCGCCAAACTTCCTCTTAAAGGGACAATGCTGTCACGCTCAACAGGGCATGGAATCAGAGTGCTAGTTCTAGATTAACTCAGTGACTGAAAAAAACACCCCACATGATAAGGTCATATTACCATTGCTGCTGCATAAACGAGTCAGTGATTTTCAGTCACCGTGTTCATCTTACACTAGGACACTGATTCCATGCCCTGTTGAAAGTCTGCTCTGATCGTGACGATGCTGTCCCCTTTAATGATCCACATTTCCATTGCATTTGTGTTTACCACACCTCGCTCCTCTTGCCGTCGTAAAGGTCAAACGCCGTTCCGATCATTCTTAGCGTCAGGATGCAGTGGGGCATGGTCCAGTTGATGTCATAGCCATCGGTCGATATGAGGACGTAAGCGGTCAATAGGTAACCCTAGAATAATAATAATAATAATGTGTGGATTTATATAGCGCACGTATCCACCAACTAAGTGGTGCTCAAGGCGCATTATATTATTATCCCTGCTCATAAGGCTCATAAATCATTCCTGAAACCATCTCAGCTCCCTAGGGAGTATACAGCTCAATTGCTGCCATTTCTAGCGCATATAGAGCAAACCAACTCTGCCTTCACAGGTACCCATTTAACCCCTGGGTGGAGAGAAGCAATTATGATTAAGTGTCTTGCTCAAGGACACAAGTGTCACGGCCGTGATTCGAACCCACATTATGTTGCTAACACCAGAACTTGAATCCAGTAAGCTAGACCGCTCGGATGCAGAGGAGGGTAACAATGAGGAGGGTAAATAAATTCATAAAAAGCCTGAAAAGGGACAGCAAACGGGTGTGGCTAGAACATCTTTTGTTTGCAGACTTAATCCCTTAAAGAGTACAACATCGGTATAAAATACAAGTTGTGCTGGGAATTACCGGTTTGTTCGCTAACCGTTTAACCGAATCTTTCATGGTCGGTTAACCGAAAGTCGGTGCCCGACAGCCACACAAACTAGATAGTCGGCAAATGATACAATGTGTATCAATCACAAAGCATCAATCAACTTCCTGCAATGATTGTGTAACCCTAACCGCCAACGTATTCCGGCTAGGAACCTTCCTTAACCCTAATCCCCTATAGGTATTCTGGCTAGGAACCTTCCTTAACCCTAATCCCCTATAGGTATTCTGGCTAGGAACCTTCCTTAACCCTAACCCCCTAGGTATTCTGACTAGAAACCTTCCTTAACCCTAACCCCCTAGGTATTCCGGCTAGAAACCTTCCTTAACCCTAACCCCCTAGGTATTCTGGCTAGGAACCTTCCTTAACCCTAACCCCCTAGGTATTCCGGCTAGGAACCTTCCTGAATCCTCCAAAATCCAGCAGTGCACTTTTGGAAACATGCCCTTATCTTCAAAATGCACCATGCATTTTCGTTGATCTTTCATATTCAGCACTTATGGCCTGTACTTCTTGCCAGGTCGTAATTTTGCCCCATTTGAAGAGAAGAAAGTACCAGTTTCCAACAGTGCTGAATTTTTCCAAAATAATTATTTGATTGTTATAAAAGTATGGATGCATTTACAGAAATAATATCAAAATTTATAATGGCTTTATTGAGATACATGAGGTAAAAACCTTTCTCTTCATAATGAAAATTTGATTACGGGGAGGGGATTCAGGGAAGTGTGGGGGGGGGGGGGATGGAGGGGATACTGACGCAGTAACATATTGTCTAATTTAACTCACCATATTGAAGGCAAATGAAATACCCACTGACAGCTGACTTCCTCCTATTGTGACCAGCAGGGCATAGTTGATTAAGACCGAGACGGCTGAATAAATGGTGTCATAGCCTGCATATATGAATAAATTATTAAACATTACATTGTACTAGTCAGCTGACTTCCCCCTGTGGCGATCAGCAGGGTGTAGTTCATTATGACCGAGATGCCTGAATGGATGCCATAGCCTGCATATATGAATAAATTATTAAACAATATGCAGTACTAGTCAGCTGACTTCCCCGTGGTGATCAGCAGGGCATAGTTCATCAAGACTGAGATGCCTGAATGGATGTCATAGCCTGCATGAATAAATTACTGTGTATATTTGTATACCATTCTGTTGACTTTCTTGAACTACAGAAGTTTTACCTTAAAAATATCAAGACTTTGTAAGAACTTTGACAATCCATAAAAGTTTCTTTATCTTGTTTTCAGAACATTTTGGACAACCCCTGTACTGACCATGGAGGAAAGAAGAATGAACAAGTATTTTCATGAAATAAAAGTAAGGTTTGCGGTAGTGCCATGTAACTATCTCTCCACCTCAGCAACATCTGGCATCCTCTACTCCCGACCAACTGATCTATATCCACAGTCACCCCACCCCTACCCACCCTTTTCCATCCAGTGGTTATCCTCCACTGGCAAAGTTCAGTGAACACACACACCCACCACGCTCCCTGCTCCAAGATCCGCTCCCTGCTCCAGGATCCGCTCCCTGCTCCAGGATCCGCTCCCTGCTCCAGTTTCCTGCTATCGTGTCTTATTGAGCTAATCACACGCAGCTGGATCCTCCAACCAGAATATACGTACTGATCGAAACGTCAGGTTATCTCACCACCACTTCTCAGAACCAACACCATTTGCAACTTTGAAGACATAGTTATGTGGTGCTACCCATAGTGTTAGCCAGAGGGGTGTGTGGGTGTCTTTTGGACACCCTGTTTCAATTTTGGACACCCTATTTCATCTGTCATTTACATGTAAAAGTATTGTAAGTGAACAATTTGGACACTCTGTTTTGAAATTTCCAGCAAATTTGGACATGCTATTTCTAATTCCTGGCTAATACACAAATGTACCTTGGTGCTACCACAAACGTTACTTTTCAATTTAAGTATGCATTTACAGCCTTGACAATTACCTTATAGACCTTTAATATGCATATGACGTCGCAAACGGAAAGTCGCCCTCTACCAGAGGCTAGAGAAGGTAACTCATTGGTTCATGTATGCGCACTGTGCGTGCGTATACAAATGCACAGCGCGCATACATGAACCAATGAGTGACCTTCTCTCGCCTCTGATAGAGGGCGATATTCAGTTTGTGACATCATATGCATAAGGTCTATTACAAAATCCCTTTTGTGTTTTCTGTAAAGACTGTGAAGGTTTTACCACTGTTTTTTTATGACTTACACGTGGACCCTGATTTGAGCTGTAACTTTCACACGTTAGTTGTTTAAAGATAATGTACTTCATTGGAATTTGGCAGACTTGTATTCGAGTCCTCAAACCTTGAGTCCGAGTCCCCAGTGTCGAGTCCGAATCTGAGTCATATGGGTCGAGTCCGAGTCCAGGTCATGAGTCACTTTATAAAAATCAAAAGAAAAAAGAAAACCTTATACATAAATGTCAAGGTTCAAAGTTAAGTGAAAAAATACTCAATATCTGGACCAGTATCTCATCAATGACAAAACCGAAGATTTATTTTAATTAAAATGGTATCTTTCTTGTGCTTTTTATATTCATTAATACAACATGTTTTGAAATCATCACACTAATTACATCTGCAAGCAGTGCTCTCACTGTGATTAATTTAGGAGTGGGTGGGGTCAGCAATTAGTCTCAGAAGCCATTCATCACCCCTTAACAATGTTGATCCATTGTTTCAATGGAACTATTGCAGAATGGCGATCATGATTAATCAAGTTTACAAGTACGCATGTCAAGTTTAAGTCTGATCGCCATAGCACTATCATAATTCATTTTTATAATTAATAGCCTACATGTTGAATCACTGGTGTTAAAAGTGTGAATGATCACTCCAAAATAATCAGTTGGAAATGACAGTTGGAAATACCTTTATCTTTGTATTTTTATGTCAGGCAATTGACACATTTAAATGTTGAAAAGGCTGGTATGAATGACACGTTTTCTTTTCTTTCTATCATAATTAATTTTTATAATTAATAACCTACATGTTGAATCACTGGTGTTAAAAGTGTGAATGATCACTCCAAAATAATCAGTTGGAAATGACAGTTGGAAATACCTTTATCTTTGTATTTTTATGTCAGGCAATTGACACATTTAAATGTTGAAAAGGCTGGTGCATGAATGACACAACGTTTTATTTTCTTTCTGAAAAGCAATTTACATTACCTTTTATTGGTGCATAGAGCAAGGTCTAGATGGTATTACACAAAATGTCCTATTGTTTTATTAATGAGTCCCCGTGAGTGTACAATAGCTGTTCTTGTGTGCCGAAAATATTTTGCATTCTGGCTGATAATTTTGACCTTGTGTTTAAATGGAGTAAACAAAACACGTTGACAAACGTTGACAAGCTGTATATTGATACTGACAAATACTGACAATGTGCACCATTAAAATTAGTTTATTAGCCACCAACGTAGTGATACACAAATTATTATTCAAGCTAAAAAAAGATAAAATTTGTTTGAAAAAAATACATGTACATTGATTTAGGGTGACGTCGGACAATACTTCTAGCGTGGCGGAATGAGCTGCTTTTTCGCCCAAGGAGTGGCGGGCCCGCCACGCTTTAATATGCCTGGCGAGAGCTTTTACAAGAGTTGTCATTCAAAATTAAATGTAGCCCATCCATCTTTCTCTCCATGATGCATTATGCAAGTTATTAAAATACAGGTTTTATTCCTACGATGTTGTTATGCTGAAGCTTTGGCACATGATCTGTAATCAATTTCTGGAAGATGCACTTTGTTTTCATGCAAATAGTGAAAATTGGACATTTTGCCATCGAGTCCGAGTAATAAACATCGAGTCCAAGTCCCAAGTCTGAGTCTGAACGGTCGAGTCCGAGTTCGAGTCATTGTTAATCATGACTTTAGTCCGAGTCACCAAAAATGTGACTCTAGTCGGACTGGAGTCAGAGTCCAAGTCATGAGTCATACAAGTCTAGAATTTGGTAATGTTAACCCTAACCATCCTCAATGCAATGTTGTTGCCATCAGCAAATAACAAAATAACTATTGTTCTAGCTGGTCAATCTTGTTGCATTAAATGGCCAATATCATCCCGATCAACAAGGCATGGAATTGGAGTGTACATTGTAGTTTTAGATTAACTTAACATGATAAGGTCATGTTACTGTTTCTGCTCCATATATGAGCCAGTAGTTTTCAGTCACTGTGTTCAACTTAAACTAGGACACCGATTCCATGCCCTGTTGAAAATCTGCCTCTGATGGTGACGATATTTTCCTTTGAGCAGGCTAGACACGTTGCTGTTATTGCATTCAGCAAGGTGTATGTGAAATGCCTGTAGGGGATTAGGGTTAAGAAACATACCATCCATGTGACACTCTTTCCCTTTAAGTGGCAAGTACAGTAGCTATAGTGGTCCAAACCAGTCAACTGTCTGTTTTGACTGTTGACCCAAATGTGCACACAGGGACATTTTTGACTGGTTTTTACTGTCATTTTGACCACCCTGACACTATGAATAACTTTACCCTGAAAATGCCCTGAAAATCTGTTTTACCGCGAATAGTTCACTGCAATTTCATGACGACACAACACCGTGAAATTGCCACGAAATACTCTTGGAATTCCTTCGCCGTGAAAACGCTGTGAAAATGCCATGAACTTCTCGTGGCAGTTTTTGGGGCAGCTCATTAATTCTCAAGAGCACCATGAATTTGCTGTGAAATCACCGTGGACATTATTGCCAATATCTGAGAGGAAGAGACACTGTGAAATTGCAGTGAAATTACGGTGAACTGTTATTTCAAGGCAAAACGGATTTTCAAGGTATTTTCAAGGTGAAGTTGTTCATAGTGTGAACAATACCAGACAATGATTTTACCAGTCAAAAATGGTCAACTCCTTTTGACCTGTAAATGTACTTACCCAGGGGTAAATGGGTACCTGTGAGGGCAGAGTTGGTTGTTGTGTTTGATTAGCCCTATATGCGCCAAAATGGCAGCAATTGACCTGAATACTCACCAGGTAGCTGAGATGGTTTCAGGAATGATTTATGAGCCTGATGAGCAGGGGTAATAATATAATGCGCCTTGAGCACCAGTTTGGTGGATACGTGCGCTATATAACTATAAGTCTACATTATTATTATTATTATTATTATTATTATTATATACGTACCTTGGCAAGTATATCAACATTTTGACTGATTTTGACCCTTGTAGTCACAGAAGGGTTCATAATTAAAAGACGTTTGGAAAGTTAAGATTTATATTCTTTTTTCTTACCAAAGTTACAAAGTGTCAGCATAAGGGTGCACACGATGAAGAAGATATGTTTGATTGTCGGTGACTGTCCGTGTAAGAATGTCCTAGACACATACATCACAGGGTAACCTATTATAATATAGAAATAGAAAATAATGATCATCTCAAATATTATTCCTCTGTGAAACTTTCATCCGATTTTGTTGATAAGTAAGACTGATTGCGGTGACACCATGTGAAATTCTCAATTTAGTAATTAGTTCTGAAAACAACTGGAGGTACAACTCGACGTTTCGATCAGTGTGTTCTGATCGTCCTCAGGAGAATGATGATCAGAGCATACTGATCGAAACGTCGAGTTGTACCTCCAGTTCTTTTCAGAACTAATTACTACTCAATTGAGAATTTCACATGGTGTCACCGCAATCAGTCTTACTATCCTCCTCACCATGCAAAGCTACAAGTCTTACCTAGATTTTGTTGAAACAAAATTAATAAACCCTATCACGTATGAAGCTTGGGCGATATTGATTTTTTTCATCCACCATATATCGGCAAACATATACATTTTGTACATGTATCGCAATTTTCGATAGTATCGTGATTTTTTTTTTTTTCATTCATGCATGATTGCTTTAGAGCCGATAACCACAGGTATGCACCCCTCTACAAGTGTCACAATAAATCTCAAATTCGTTTGCATAGCAGGTATGTACTTCTGAAGTAGTTCGCTTTTGTTAGTCACTTCTGAAAGCTGAAAAGACTGTCCTAATTTTGTCCTGACTTGAACCACAATGGCAATTTTTCTTTTTTAATCGCGATATATTTTTTTTAATCGCGATTTACCGATATCTCGATAACTTGAAAAGTTCTCGATATCGAAATCGAATAACAAAAGGTATCGTGATATTCGATATTATCGTGTTATCGCCCAAGCTTACTATCACGATAATATTCACCATGTTTTTTGCGGGGTCAAATTGTTTATTCAGAGCATGTATTGCATGTGAAGTTTGAGCTCTGGGTTGCAGACGGCAACGCGTGTTCTAAATGAACATTTTTGGCCCGTGGAAAACATGGCACATATTACCGTGAAAGTGTCTATTAAACCCTAACCCTGCCAGACGCAGCACAGTGCATCAGGTGGAAAAGTCTGGTGCACTTTGATGCATTCAGCCGTCAACACCAGTGCATAAGCAGCCAAGTCTGAGGCTATTGAGAGCTGGTCCCATTGAACAATGCCAGAGTTGTATCCTGCTGCGTTTGGTGACCACAGACTCTGAGGCAGTTCGGCCTTGAGATTTGTGACCAGATGGATCTTGCAGCCAAGTCACTTTGACAAACGATGCAATCTGATGCGTCTGGCAGGGTTTCTAGCCAAAATACCCTGGAGGGTTAGGGTTATGTACTTACTTGTGCTCAGTTAAACGATTTCGCTTGATTTAACACAGCAAAATGCAATGCATTCAGATATTGATAATCAAAACTCAAGATTTACTATTCGAAATTAGCCAACATACACGTTTACCAACTCCTATAATTTATAAGAAAAGGACCGTTTTGATAATTATATTATAAGTAGAACCATTTGTTTTCATCACAGGAAATTTTATTTTTTATTTAAAAACTTGGTGCCCCTGAAAAGTTGGGTTTGATGAACAGGCATGAAAATCAATCTGTATTTCAACTTTCTTTAAACTAAATTATACATACGAGTTGCACCGGCGGTGGAAGCAGGGGGTGGGGGAAAGGGGGAAGGGGAAAGGCCCCTCACTTTAGAAAAGGTCCTGGTCCCCCCCCCCCCCAAGTTTCCAACTTGTTGCGAGACTGGTAGTAGACCTTAATGTCAGCTTCCCTCAGAAAGTGCTCTTGCCATCATCGTGGCCGAGCGGTCTAGCGCACCGAATTCAAGTTCTGGTGTTGCCATCAGCAGGGTGTGGGTTCGAGCCCCGGTCGTGACACTTGTGTCCTTGAGCAAGGTACTTAACCATAATTGCTTCGTCCTTCGGATGGGACGTAAAGCCGTGGGTCCCGTGTGTTGTGTAATGCACGTAAAATGGTCCTGGGTACGACTTTAAAAACTGCATCCAACCTGGAGAGGGATGGGCGCCGCCAGGTTTAATTGCCCAAGACACACCACATGATGATCGTCTGTGGTGCCCCAACGACCCTCCGGGGTTATGGGATAGGTGAAGGTGAAGGCCGTGTTAAGAGACAATGGGTATAGACCTGATAAACTAAAGTGCCTCCCGATTAGGAATGCTCCACGATCCTCTGATGCAACCGACAAACCTATTGCCATTCTACCGTACATTGGCCACACTTAACACAAAATCCAGCGTATCCTGAGGGAAGCTGACATTAACCCTCCTACTTTTAGTACCTTTTTCATACAAGTTGATGCACCATTTGAAACCATTTGCTTTTGTGGTTTTGAATGGTGAAATAACTGTACAGTATTGATTCCCCCAAATGGTTTTGAATGGTAGGTCAGCTAATACAAAACCTTGTTTGGATCTTTCCAAATGGTAGTACAGCTAATACAAAACCTTGTTTGGATACTTCTAAGTGGTGAATCAATGGACCCTCTATGCATTTGAATGGATTTGAATGGTAGTAAAGCTTGCTACCAACACTGTTCAAATGGTATCACCATGTGTGTACAAAACCAATGGGCATTTTTGAAAGTGGAAATTTTGAATGGTTTCAAATGGTCTATCAGTAGGAGGGTTAAAGGTCTACTACTGGACTCGCAACAAGTTGGAAACGAAGTTACACACCCACAAGGACAGACATGATCCCAGCGGTAAAGCTGGGGTTAACCAAATTCCTTGCACTTGTGGTAAAGTGTACATTGGTGAGACCGGCAGAGACCTTATGACCATGTCATTGACTGGCAGAAGGCAGAAATCATAGCCCCGGAGAAGCACTGGTACACCCGTCATATCAGAGAGGCTACTGAGATCCATAAACATGACACTGTCCCTCAGGACATCAGCGTTTTCATCAGCAGCATTTGGCATTCAATCCTACCACCCATCAACACTCACACCCCCCAGTCAACTGACACGCCTCAGCGAGCAGGCAACTCACACACAGCAGGCAACCCACACAACAAGCATAATGCCGCGGTGGCAGCCAATCACTACACATCATACAACAGTGGCACCAATCAGAACACTTCCCATTCTGCACATAATCCCAGCAAATACTAAGGAGCTGCATCTCCAAACCTCTTCATTCTCCTGACAAAGATTAGAGCCTCTGGCTTCAATTTTCATGGGGGAACCCCTAGGCTCTGACCAAACCATGCACACCCCGGTTTAGTCATCCATGTATGGTCGACTCAACATTGCACAACCCGTTGAGTCCACCTTTAAGGTTTTGACGTTACCTTGCACACCAGTTTAGTCAGCCTTCGTAGTTACTGGCTACGCTGCACAGCTTCTGCCGATTGTTTGTGATCCACTGGGTCATTGTCTTTCTGTTTCATGTGACCCCAAGGTTGTTATTCATTGCTCATTTTTTAGCAAGTTTTTCGAGACGTTTTAAAATCTTTAGCCCCAGATAATGATATAATTTTGGAACGCACCCAAAATTTGTGCCTTGTTTATAATTCAGCTTTGGCTGTAGGTATGTTAGTTAGTCTGGCTTTGCCCTTGCATGTTTGTTTGGTTTCGGCCCTGCATGTTAGTTTGGCTTCAGCCCTAATTGTTAGCTTGGCCAACGGCTTCGCTTAGTTATATGTTTGTTCAGTCTTAGTGGGGCAGGAGGGTTCGAAACCCAATGACTTTAGGTGCGATGTGATCGCCCTGCCCCGGGAGCCAACCATGTCGTCTTGTCTGGCTAATCTTTTCAGAACCTGTACCTCAGCTTCACGATAATTGAGATAAACACATGATGTTACCGCGAAACGATATCGATATTCCACCATGCAAAGCCTCAAATCTTTTAATCTGCTAATTATTATAATCTAAAATTTTGTGGTTAGGTAACCTTGCCCAAGCAGACACTTTTGGCATAAAGTTCACTATTGTGAGATCGGTAATTTTGGTGAAATTTGTATTATTATTTTATTATTATTTTTTTAATTTCAAAATTTTTAAGAAGTGAATTATCCCAGAACGGATTTTATGCCAAAAGTGTCTGTTTGGGAAAAGTTAAAACTGTTTTATTTTGTAACAATTAGCAGATACTACCAAAAGTTGAAAAAAAAGAGAATAGGGAGGGAGTCCAGTGATTGGCCATACAATGGGGGCTAGGTTCGGACAGGCCACCATTTTAGGATGGTCATTGGAATTTTGAATCATCCTTTGAATTTATGTTACATATTTTACATATGGGCCTATTTTTGCAGATTTGCAGATTGCATCACAGAGCATCTAGAACACTAAAGCTTCTGGGGCCCTTGGGTGGGCTCCGGACCCCACGCCATTGTGGATTTGTACTGTGCTCTCGCCTGATTCCATTCCCCAATAATCACGAATTTTAGCCTGCTGGTTTAGATTTCCCCCCTTTCAAAATCATTCTGCCAAGAAGAAATTTTCTAAACATTTTTGAAATTTCAAATAATAAAATTAAAATTTCACCAAAATTACTGATCTCACAATAGCAAACTTCATGCCAAAAGTTGCTTGGGCAAGCTTACCTAATCACAAAATTTTAGATTGTAATAATTAGCAGATCAAAAGTTGAACCAAAAAAATTAAATAAATAAAAACAAATCGCCCCCTTTTTTTTGCACATATGGGCCTACATGTATGGGGATGGGGCTAGGGCCAAGGATACGGAGGGAGTCCCGTGTAATTGGCACTAGAATGGGACTATACACAACCAGGTACAACTATAAAATGCAGGGCCAGGGTCAACATTGAAGGTTACTTCTTATAAATTTACGTAGGCCTAATATGACTTAAAAATACACAACTGCGTAGGTATGTGCGCATCCCATGCATTGCCGCTAATCTTTTCGGCCGCGGTCTCAATCTCGGGTTCAATCACCGTGGCGAAGACACCGTGGAGCTAGCGCATTGTTACGTTTTGCTGAGGGTGTTCTTTTTGACGTACCCAGTAGCTTTTTTTTCGAAGACGTAGATCACATATTCTCCTTCAACCTCGTTCTCGAATTTTCTGAATGCGGCATCTAGAAGTTTCCCAAAAAAAACCTCAAAATTTGGGTTTGTTCTTGCTCATCAAAACCATCGACGATTTACCAAAAGTTGAGTAAAATACCTTATCAAACCACAATAATAATTTTTCTATACTTGTTTTCTACCTCTTGGCCAATTTTGACGGTGATTGGACGATTCGCAGTTATGTTTTTTGGATTCACAGACATCGATGTCAATCGAAGATTGTATTGCGCAGCGTTCAGCGCGCTACCATCTTTGATGTCAACAAAGCAAATGTTCAATCGGCGGAATTTTCGGTCCGATAAATCGTCCATTCATTATTTTTTTTCTGTTTTTTTAAAATTTATTTTCATTATTTTGTTTCATCTTTCCAGTCCAATATAATTTATAAATTGTTCTAATGTTTAATTAAATCAGGGATAAGAATCCTTCGCGGATTTCAGTGTAAAAATATGAAAATAATCCTCAGATTTGAGTAGGCCTAATTATTATTATTTTTTTATTTTTTTTATTTTTGTAAATCAGCACTACAAAACAAACTAATCATTGAATTAGCCTGGAAATAGGTTATTATTCTTCCTCTTTTCCCAAGCATTCCAGTGATACCAACCTTTTGAAAATCGGACAAGAATTAAGAAAGTTATGATATGGAATCCGAGAAAATCTAGGAAATGGGTCACAAGTCAAATTTACATTTCTTTTGTTTTTCTTTATAAAATAATTGACCGAAACGGGCCTAAAATTGCCGGATTCAACATGTCATAACTTCCTTACTTTTTGTCACAGGAAGATGATCCTTATATTAATTATATCATTGTAATTGTCTTTTCAAGACCTTGACAATGATCAGGATGATGATACCAGTTGTATTGGAATCTGTTGATTTTGAAATTTTTTGTCACATACCTAAAATGCGGTTCCTACTAGGTCAAATTCTGAAAAAGGGAAAAAATTGGCCCTGCATTCTGTAAGTACTCCCACAACCAAGTAGGCCTATGCAATTTTATTTTTATTCCGCCTACGTTACGCGCGTTGGTTAACGTTAAACCATGGAGGAAGGAACTGTCCGGAAGTAAACCATAAGTTTGACATGTTTGAAAGGGTTGTTCTAATTGAGTGAAATAAACACAGTTGTCACTTTAAGTTTAACACTTACATGAAAAGATTGTTAAAAGGTAGACGAGACTACTCTCATCAATACCAATCTGCCCAGCTATTCCAGCTAAAATACCTGACGTTTCGGCGCTTCCCTCAGCCATTTTGATACAAGCTCTTGATGATGATAACGTTGCTGATCTGACCAGCCAGGCATTTGCTGAGCTAGCTAGCTGCTGATGATCGCGCTGACAGTATAGTTGACCTAACGTGATCGTATCGTATGATCTCTCGGGGCCGGGGGCAGGGCAACTCGACCCTCGTGGCAACTCGACCCTCGTGGCAACTCGACCCTCGTGGCAACTCGACCCTCGTGGCAACTCGACCCTCGTGGCAACTCGACCCTCGTGGCAACTCGACCCTCGTGGCAACTCGACCCTCGTGGCAACTCGACCCTCGTGGCAACTCGACCCTCGTGGCAACTCGACCCTCGTGGCAACTCGACCCTCGTGGCAACTCGACCCTCGTGGCAACTCGACCCTCGTGGCAACTCGACCCTCGTGGCAACTCGACCCTCGTGGCAACTCGACCCTCGTGGCAACTCGACCCTCGTGGCAACTCGACCCTCGTGGCAACACGACCAATGGCGCGCCCCTCGGTACCGCCCCCCGCCCCCTTTGGCCAAAACCCTTTTTAGTACTTCTATATATATTACTTTTTTAAACTTCTATATATAATTTTTTTAACTCTTTAAAAATCCTACGTTGGAATCTGAATAAAAGCCACAGTATTTCAAACGCGCTTGATTCTGATTGACAGCCGCGCTGGCCAATTGGAAGACTGCACACGCCCTCTGCCCATTATATTACATTGTGTGGCCACGTGCATGCAACTTGAGGATTAAAACTTTTTCGTTCAATGTCTCAAATGAAAGCTTACTTCCTTAATCCCTGAAAAATAGCAATTCAATATTTAAATCGATTTTTTTTTACCGTCAAATCGGCCAAAACACGGGCGATATATCTTCAAGATTAAACGAATTTAATGTTACATTTTGACGCGATTCCCCAAATGTTCTAATTGCCAAGTATAGAAATACTTAAGAATTCAAACAAGGATAAGATCTGAGGATTGTTCACAAATTTAATTTGCATCCTGATTAAGAAAAAACAAACAAAAACAAAAACAAAAAACAAACCAAAAAACCCCAAAACAAAAACAAAAAATAAACATTACGATAAATATAAGTCAGGTCAGGTCACCATTGTTTAATAATAATAATAATAGTGTGGACTTATATAGCGCACGTATCCACCAACTAAGTGGTGCTCAAGGCGCATTATATTATTATCCCTGCTCATAAGGCTCATAAGGCTCATAAATCATTCCTGAAACCATCTCAGCTCCCTGGGGAGTATACAGCTCAATTGCTGCCATTACAGCGCATATATAGGGCTAATCAACCAACTCTGCCCTTACAGGTACCCATTTAACCCCTGGGTGGAGAGAAGCAATTATGGTTAAGTGTCTTGCTCAAGGACAAAATAAATAAAAAAATCGAAAAATCAAATAAATCAACACCAGAACTTGAGTTCCTAGTATAAGCCTGCATGTCCATTCACATTAAAACAACCTAGGTCGGTTTGTAGCTTTAATAACAACCATTGGGAAAACAACCTGTAAAAGACAAAATATATAATATACACATGAGATATTTATTTCCTTGTTCCAATAATTATCCATTCAACCATATGGTCATTTAATTTGATAATTATAATAATGTAAATACACCATTCATACAACTTAGGGACCGGGATGCCAACCGCATGCGGCCCGCTGAGGGATTTTATGCGGCCCGCTGAGGGATTTCATGCGGCCCGCTGGGGGATTTCATGCGGCCCGCTGAGGGATTTCATGCCGCCCCCGAAGCCTTTTCAGGAAAAAAATATAGACCTCATTGCCCATTTTCGCAAAAAGATATTAAAAAGGGTAAAATGCCCAGCCAATCATAGGCCTTACCCTTTCGCTTGTCAGTTTAGAAATGACAATTTTTAGTTTTGACGATACACTCTTAGTGTTATCTTTACAAGGTTATAGTGCAAGCAGGGGCGTTTTTAACCAAGGGTCGACTTGCAAATAATTGTTCCTCATGCGTGTTACAGTTAGACGATAATTTTGTTCAAACCTAAACCTTAGAAAACTGCAAACATTTAAAAGATCTGTCCTTGATCGTCTCATAAAAATAACAATCAGGGGAATAACACCACAATTGTTCAAAATCAGACTATTATATGAGGTGGTATTTTAGTGGCGTCAGTGTAGGCAGTGGAGGGTAGATTATTCATCCTTGCAGCCCGCAATAACTTTTGTCTCAACTACAATTCGGCCCTCGGTTAAAAAGGTTGGCCATCCCTGCAAGTTTAAAATAATCTTACTACTTACTACTTATACTTACGATATAATTTGATTAATTGTACTAAAGTAACTGATAGCACCCGAGACAGAAATATTATAAATATATGTTGATATCATCATGGACTTAATACACAAAGAAAGTTTATATTACAAATCTGTTATCATTTATGTTTTTTTCTAGAATCACCAGTGATGTATCGGCAGATGCGGTTTTATACATCAGGGGTTTAAAGTTTAATGTTAATCTGTGATCAGGTTTTTTCGAAAAGAAATATACAAAATTGAATGCACAAGGAAAGAATATAATTAATAACACTGTCTTTTATTTAAAAAAAAAGAGTAAAATATGAAGGTCTACCTTGCTACCACACAAACAAATACTGTTCTTGAAATGTTCTGTTTCTACAGACGATGTGATCTATAACATAGGTTTACAAAAGAGCCTCAAAAGGTCAAACTGCGTCGGGCACAAAATATACACTGGTCTGGTAAGAAACCATAAATCTGATATTTTGAGATATCAGCAGAAAAAAATTAATTTGATTTATTTTTTAATAAGGCACTAAAGTTACATCTCCAATCTTATTCATCTGAAAATTCATCATTAAAAAAAAGGAAAGAAGGGCATGCGGTCTCATGCGGTCCGCTGAGCTGAGGGGTTTAATGCTACTCACGAAGCCTCTTCAGGAAAAAAATATATATAGGCCCCATTGCCTATTTTCGCAAAAAATATTAAACAAGGGAAACAAATGCCAAGTCAATCATAAGCCTTTCGCTCGTCAGTTTAGAAAAGAGAACTTTTAGTTTTGATGATACACTCTTAGTGTTAACACTCTTAGTACCGTGCACTCTTAGTAAACTCTTAGTAATTATTTTTACGAGGCCATAGCGCATGCAGGGGTGGCCAACCGTTTTTAACCAAGGGTCGACTTTCAAAATTTCAAATAAAAATCATGCACAATACACTGCGGTAAATTATTCGTCCTTGCGGCCCGCAATAACTTTTGTCAATTACAATATTCGGCTTACATTTCAGAGCCTAATTTCACAGAGCAGCTATGCAGATTATCACTTAGTAAATTTATCTGCTGAGAAGAATTCAGCTGATTAGTTCCAGGTGTACTGTGACGTCGTGTCAGTAGCCTCTCTTTGGTACTGGTAACCCGATGGGTAGCGTTCGGCCTCGACGAGGAATACCTGCAGTGGTGGACTCCACAGCAGTCAGCTCGTTTGATCAAAACAGCATACCAGTATAATCGATCATTGGATCAGTGGATCATCGAACAGGGTTGGGAATGAAGAAGGGAATCTAATTCAGGTCTCATTAATGCCCATTGACAAAAGAACTTACTGTAAATAAACAACAATTTTTGTAACAGTGAAGGGAATAGAGAATTAAGGAGCCAAGAGAATATGGGATGGTGTGTATATCCAAGGGAATTCAGGAGGGCAGTTGGGTCAGCCTTCCTTAATTATCTGATATAGGTCTATATTTATTTATTTACCTCAAGCCTTGACAATGATCCCTTGTGGAAGTTAATTATTGGTTGATTACTACTTGATTCTAATTTTGGTCTTGATACCCCTTACATAGACAACAAGTCCCATGGGGTGCCATGGCCGAGCGGTTAAGTGCATTGGACTCAAGTTCTGATGGCTGTGTCATCAGAATGTGGGTTCGAAACCTGGCGGCGACCGTGATACTTGTGTCCTTGAGCAAGACACTTTACTGTAATTGCTTCTCTTCACCCAGGTGTATAAATGGGTACCTGTGAGGGTAGAGATGGTTATTGTGTTTGATTAGCCCTGTAGCGCCAAAAGGTTGCACATTGGCTGTATACTCCCCAGGGAGCTGACAAAGATTATAGGAATGATATTGGCCCAGTGACCAGGGGTAATAATGTAAGCGCCTTGAGCACCATTCAGTTGGTGGATACGTGCGCTACATAAGACCACATATTATTATTATTATTATTATTGATTGAACACAAATGTCTTAATTGTGTACTTGGTGAACCGTCATACATTATTTGGCTGCCTTGGTAACCGATTTTTGCAAAGCACACATTTTCTGTGCTCAGCACATTTGTGTGTTTAGCCCCAGGTTAAGGAGTGGTATACCACTGAGTGTGTATATCGATGATGACTGCATAATCACCCCCATCAACCTCTGGATATCAAACCTCCTTGCTGTCCAAACGAACCTTTATAGAAGGGAAAACAACAACAAATACATAGGTTTATATATACGTTCGTGTATTGGTTAGATCATTTGTTGAGTTTTGATTCACATGAAGATTGCAATGATGTTCAATATGAAGGAACAATATCGTCATGATCGAGAAAACTTTCGATCGGGCATGGAATAGGTGTCCTGGTTTTAAGATGAACTCGGTGACTGAAAATAATACCACACGAGCGCGCGCTGGCCTAACTAGAAAACAGGGCGCCATAACATTATATAAATGCGGCTGTTACATAAATAATGAACCAGTGGCTGTATAACAATGATTTTAATTTATTATGGTGGCCCTGAAGGGACATCGCATTCGCGAATATTTGCGCAAATATTCGCGAATGCGATGTCCCTTCAGGGCCACCATAATTTATACAGCAGCCACTGTATCGTGCCCTGTTATCTTGGCCAGCGCGCACCAGGATTTTCATGAGGGTTACTTGATGTACTTTTTTACAAGTCCTTATGTTTTTCTAATACGGATTAGAAGTATTAGAGTATATACTATTTCCTTAATTCTAACTCGGCACTAGAAGTTATTTCACTTTCCCTTAAAAGCGGCAGCAATCCAAACAAAATTATTTCAATGGAAGGTTAATATACCATCAGTTAGCTTTACACCAATAATAGATTCACGTAACAATTCGACAGTTCTGTTATTTTAGAATTACCAATTCTATACTTTACCTTTAATGCACACTTCATCAATTGCACAAAATGAAAAAAGAAGGGGGAAAAAAAAGAAGAAAAAAAAAGAAAAAGAAAAAAAAAAAGCAGAAAATGTTTATAAAATGAGATAATTATATTTACTCCAATTTCTGCGGTTGGAGCGTTGGCCGTTGCGGCATCATAGGGTGGCGGTTGTCCAGTGATGTAATCCATGGGGAGAATTATGGCAGGCACCTCTTCATAGGATTGCATTTGTGGGGTCGTCAGTACAACCCAACGCTATTTACCCAAAAAAATTTGAAACACAAAAATGTAATTTTGCCATCTAGTTTTTTCTGGTAGATATTCATTTGTTATTTACAACACTGATAGAAAATAAAAATGCTCTCTGTTAACTCTTCTTATGCGACAGTTATTATCATTTTCATTTTATTGAAATTCATATCATGATGTAGGCCTAAACCTCCCCAGGGTTAAGGTCCCCCCAGAATTTCGTAATAAACTTACAATGAACAATTTGAGGCCTACATGAAATATTATACGCAACATCTCCATTCATAAATACGAGAATAAGGCCAACAAGGAAAGTCTCTGGTTTCTGGTCCTAGATCGACTTGTAAATCGGTGCTGCGACGCGCTATTTTTCAGGGGTTGTGACTGGGCAGTTTTGAAAAATCCACGTAATTTTGCTAGGGGTATTGGGGCCGCTGTTGTGAACAGCGCTGGGGGTGAAATCTATAGTTCTAAGCGTTTGCTTTGCTTTCCTTTATTGCTTTAATCTTTAAAATCCGGAGGATCACAACATTGTGATTCGTAAAAATCCGAAAAAAAATCCGGACAAATCACACCCCATTTTTGGGTGATAATTAAAACATGTTTATGCGGTTGTTGTAACCAGACCACATTTCCCATACACAAAGAATGGTGCCTAAGAGAGGCTGCACTATTCAGGCAAACGTTCACACCCCCTACGTTTAAACCACCGTATAGCTCAGCAGAATTCTAATCGATCCAGCAATTTTGGTTGCAACTGATGGAAATCGTTTCATAGCACTAAAAACATAACAAATTCCAGTGATGGTGATATTGGCGGAGGAAGGAGATGGGGAAACTATTTAATTTGAAATTATTAACTGAATCTCCAAAATAATTGTTCTTCATAAGAAGAACACTTGAGTTAATTGCTCAAATTGCTAATGAATCCTTCTCCAAAAACACCTATTAAACAAAAATGTCTGATAATGGTTCTCCCTGAACCCAAATCTCAATTAGCGACAGTAGAGATACAGGTTGCCCGGTGAGGTTCTTTTCAGAACCCCGTACCTCACTTAGCGATAGGCAGACTTGTATGACTCGTGACTCGGACTCAAGTCCGAATCCAGTCACTAATTTTTTGGTGACTCGGGACTCGGACTCGAGCCTTCGGACTCGGACTCGGACTCGACGCGACAGCAAAATGCCCAATATTCACTATTTGAAAACATTAACAAAATAAAGAATGTTCTTGCAACATAGTGTTTATGTCTTGTTATTTAGGTAAAACTTGTAGCTTTGCATGGTGAAGAGGATAAGTAAGACTAATTGCGGTGACACCATGTGAAATTCTCTACTGAGTAGAAATTAGTTCTGAAAAGAACTGGAGGTTACAACTCGACGTTTCGATCAGTATGCTCTGATCGTCCTCAGTATCATTTCGATCAGAGCATACGTCGAGTTGTAACCTCCAGTTATTTTCATAACTAATTACTACTCAATGGAGAATTTCAAACGGTGTGACCGCAATTAGTCTTTGGAACATGAGATACTAACCCATATATGTCGAGTATTTTTTTTCACTTAACTTTGAACCTTGACATATGTATAAGGTTTTCTCTACTGTCGCTAAGTGAGAAATATGGTTCAGGGAGAACCATGGGGACTTCACGTGTTCTCACTGAACCATATTAACCCGTGAAGTCCCCATGGTTCTCCTTGAACCAAAACGATATCGATATTCCACCATGCAAAGCCTCAAAAGTTTTCTTTTTCGTTTGAATTTTGTAAGTGACTCGTGACTCGGACTCGACCTTCGTGACTCGTGACTCGGACTCGAGGTTTGAGGACTCGAAAACAAGTCTGGCGATAGTTGAGATAAACACATGGTGTTCCCACAAACCTAAACAATATCAATACTCCACCATACAAAGCCTCAAATATTATACAAAATACATACTAATTAAAAGCATAAAGTATGCATTAATGTTACAATCTTTAAAAAGGGGATTCAAATTATATAAAAAACGTATAAAATTAAATTAATTTAAAATAATTAAGTTTTACCTCGCGTAATGTTCCCTCCGTGCGTAACATCTTATAAACAACGAATGCTGGAATTTGTATCATGGAAGCAATGGCCATGAGCCAGCCTAGTACCTGACCCCACACTGGGTATTCATAGTGGTTGTACTTCAGAGGTTTGTAGGTTACAAGGCTAAAGATAAACACACCCTGTGACAGGAATGAAAGCCATTACAAAGGGCGTGTCCGAATTGACGGCTTTAGCTACGGCTATGGTTAGATCAGTGCATCCGCCAGCATTGAAGTATAGGCAGATGCGCTGATCTAACCATAGCCGCAGCCAAAGCCGTCAATTCGGATGCGGCCAAATAAATATAGGCCTATGCTATAATTAAGGGGCAGTGCATATTAAGAGTGCATATTAACAGGTCTACATGGAATACAACACATCAATGAATATGATTTCAGACAAGCCTAGATTTGTCTTAGTGGGTAAGACATTGTAGTCCCACACTGGCGTAACTATGAGGAGGGGGGAGGGGGGGGGGGCACGTGTCCCAGGCAAGGCCTGTGCCCCCTGGGTGCCCCATTCAGAATTTTGAAAAGAAAACAATTATGTCATCGTATTTGAGGCCGCAGGATACAAAATGTTTAAGTATTGCGCATCACAGTCAGTGCGCAACGTCCGAGTTAATGAAGCTGACGTGCAACATTTATTTGCAAAAGTGGGCCTGAAAACGCGCTCTCGAGCACTGTACACGTATGATATGCCCTGAGCTTTACCATAATAACCTTAAATAGAACGTTGTATAACGTCCGTAATAAACGTATTTTAAGGACACGTGCATTGTTGAGCGCGCGCGGTAGGTTGTCCAAAATATTATGTGGACTGTTATTGCAGCACTGTACACAGATTGCACCAGCATACCACAACAATCTGGTGAATCCACACGGGCACCCAGATGAGTGGCCATAGTCTTACATAATTCCAGCATAATTTCCCTTAAAAACAAATTTAAAAAACCCAGGCCTGATGTATATAATATGCCCTTGTTTACCTGTACCACATTAAGCAATCCGACTGCCAAAGGTGTGTAATGTGCTTACTCATTAGCTCAGTTCTATTGAAGGGCGATGTCCTAATTTGTCCAGTGGAAATAGATAGATCACGTGTTTGTGAAGAATCAATATTCTTCATCAACATGTTCATCCTATGGTATAGTTTTTACATTAAACAGAATCTTTTTCATACCACTAAAACATGTATATGGGTGCACCCTACTAAACACCTCAAAAAAAGAAAGTCCCCACCTGTATGTTTTAAAAATATTTTTAAATTTTAGAGACTTATGAGCATAAACATGATATGACGATTTAGCCTGATCACGACACACATGTTGCAAGCAAGATTTGTGCGGATAACGTTGCGCACCAGTGCACAAAACTCGGTTGATTGTGTGGGGGTACCTGTTCATTTCTCACAACTTTGCATTGTGGCTCAAAATAACGCCCCTGAACTCAAGCAAAATGGGTTATCCCTTTTGTCATCAGCTTTATTGACCAATACTTAAGACATAAGCAGCATGTTGGGTTTGTTCAGTAAGGGGTATAACCGCCACGATTGTCGATTGCTGCCCGACACCTTCGGGGCATACTGTTTATGAGGCGACGGATGCGGACCTGGGCAATACCTTCCCATGCAAATGAACATTCCAATAATGAGGTCTTTAGTTTAAAAGTGCTCCAAGACATTATGTAACAGACAAATAAAGCTGATGACAAAAGGGATAACCCATTTTGCTTGAGTTCAGGGGCGTTATTTTGAGCCACAATGCAAAGTTGTGAGAAATGAACAGGTACCCCCACACAATCAACCGAGTTGTGTGCACTGATGCGCAACGTTATCCGCACAAATCTTGCTTGCAACATGTGTGTCGATGATCAGGCTAAATCGTCATATCATGTTTATGCTCATAAGTCTCTAAAATTTAAAAATATTTTTAAAACATACAGGTGGGGACTTTCTTTTTTTGAGGTGTTTAAATTAACTCCCATAGAAACCAATGCTAAACACAAAATGTTCAAAAATCATTAAAAAACCACTTTAAAAAACTCCAACAAAAATAAATTAAAAAACAAAATATTCATTGATGTCTAACATTTTATTTTATTTTAAATGTAATGTGGACAGTACACTGGCCCGTCGAGGTATTGCAAATCCCAAAGGAGACACTCTCTCTACACTAGGAAAATAGAACGCTCCAGAGATCACCTCGGGAGGCTACCACGAGTGAAAACAGTCAACATCTGTTTTATAACACTCATGCATAGATTCTGCACAATTAATGGCACATTCCATCTTTCAACTCATGAATAATTATATTCTCACCATTGCATTCATAAACATTCATTATTTGTATACTAATCCATAGATCAGTTCACTGGGCGCACTGAGCACCTACATTCTGAGTCATGCATTAGTTTTCTACGCAGTTCAGTACTTCTTCAACCAATCATGAGCACTATATTTGATGAAACGCTAGCGTACCGCGTATTCAAGAATACGTGTGACGCACGCATGTACCACAGTAATAGCGGAACTACTCTAACTCCATTCTTCACTGACCATTGTGAATACGGGCGTCAGGATCATCCAGCAGATTTTCAGGTAGGGGTTTGGACGCCAGTTCAGCATCTTCTCAAAATCCCGATATAAGTTGTTGGCTCCTGGGTACATGGGGTGCAAGGATGGAAATAACATGGGTGGTATAAATGACTATGGAGTGTGAGGGTTTCCAATATAGATTGTCATTAGTCAAGGACAAATTAGTTCAAGAAATCGATAATGTGTCTAAAGGGCCGGTCACACTGCAGCGATTACACGTAACGATAACGAAAACAACGCAAAAGAACGCATTCTATTGGTTAAATTGTACCGCGCGGAATACGCGCACGCTTATTCAACCAATTGATGGCGTTCATTAGCAGCGTTCTCGTTCTCCTTATTCGTTATCGCTGCAGTGTGACCGGCCCTTTAGGCCCAAAAAAGTCTCCGGTTTCTGGTCTCCGCGGGCGTTATCTCAGACCCACGCGTTGGCTTTTTTTTGTTTTGTTTTTTTTGTTGTTGCTATGAAACGATGTCCAATTGCAGCCAAAATATTGCAATCCTAGCCTGAAAATCTGACATCATGCTATGACACTCGTAAATTACGCAAGTTTGGGGGAGATTAAACTTTGACGTTGGTTGGTAAACCGGTAAACCGGTAAGCTAGCACGCGAGCCTCGAAGCGTGATGTCAGATCTTCAGCTCAAGGTGTCCAATGAAATCACTTGAATGGCTTGGACAGTTAACTGTACACAGCGGCTGACTAGCAGGGCGACACATCCGGCGGATTTATTGTTGAAACAGCAGTGTCATGCATGTCATGTTGACAGACTCTTCAAAACGGGTAGATTTTGTGATTTAAAGTTTTTAACAAAAATAATTCGAAACAAATAATAAATGTATTACATTCCGTTAATGTTAGCATACACAAAATATGGAGACAGAGAATGTTGTTTTGCAGTTACTGATAAAAAAAAAAAAATAGAATCGCTACCCTTTGAAAGTTGTTTTAAATTGTTTTAAGGACAAATTGATAAATATTTGTCTATAGTTTCAATCCGTTAGAGTGAATTTCAATCTAAAACTTTTAGAGAGTATAAACTCTTACAAAAGTCGTTCTTTAAGAAATATGACATTATTTATGGTAAATATGACATTATTTATGGTAAATATGACACTATTTATGGTAAATGTAACTTTTGGATCTAATGCCTTGAAAGAGAAAATGGCATCAGACTTGTATTCAAGTCCTCAAACCTCGAGTCCGAGTCCGAGTCATATGGGTCGAGTCCGAGTCATATGGGTCGAGTCCGAGTCATATGGGTCGAGTCCGAGTCATACGGGTCGAGTCCGAGTCATATGGGTCGAGTCCGAGACACGAGTCACGAAAGTCGAGTCCGAGTCACGAGTCACTTTTAAAAAAAATCAAAAGAAAAAAGAAAACCTTATACATAATGTCAAGGTTCAAAGTTAAATATACTCGACATCTGGACTATCTCATCAATTTGACTAAACCAAAGTTTTATTTCCAAAATCAAAATTATATTATTTTACTTTTCTTATTTTAATTGAATGACTCATTGAATGTTATCTTTCTTGTGCTTTTTATATTTATTAATACAACATGTTTTGAAATCATCACATTAATTACATCTACAAGCAGCGCTCTCACTGTGATTAATTTAGGAGTGGGCGGGGTCAGCAATTAGTCTCAGAAGCCATTCATCACCCCTTAACAATGTTGATCCGTTGTTTGATCCATTGGCTGGTGCATGAATGAAACAATGAAAAGTAATATTGGTATTGCCAGATGGTATTACACAAAACGTCCTATTGTTTTTGAAGAGAATCCTGGCTGATAATTTTTGACAAAGCAACAACAAAAACACGTTTACAAACGACTAGTTGTCTGTATATATTGATACAGATAAATACTGACAATGAGCATTGAGCACCATCATTGAAATTGTTATGGATTCTCATTTGCTGTGTTTAGATCAGCATAATAATAATAATGTGGACTTATATAGCGCACGTACCCACCAAACTGGTGCTCAAGGCACATTATATTATTACCCCTGTTCATCAGGCGCATAAATCATTCCTGAAACCATCTCAGCTCCCTGGGGAGTATACAGCTCAATTGCTGCCATTTCAGCGCATTAATGGGCTAATCAAACTACAACCAACTCTGCCCTCACAGGTACCCATTTACCCCTGGGTGGAGAGAAGCAATTATGGTAAAGTGTCTTGCTCAAGGACACAAGCACCATGGCCGCGGCTGGGATTCGAACCCACATTCTGACGACTCAGCCATCAGGACACAAATCCGATGCACTAAACCGCTCGACCATGGCACTCCACTCCATGGCATCAGAAACAAACTAGCCACTGACATAGCGATACACAAATTATTAATCAAGCTCAAAAAGGATAAAATTCGTTTGAAAAAAATACATGTACATTGATTTAGGGTGGCGTGGACAATTTCTTGCGTGGCGGAATGAGCTGCTTTTCGCTGATGGAGTGGCGGGCCCGCCACGCCTTAACAGCCTATGTCTAGTGAGAGCGCTGTTTACAATTCAGCGTTGCTATAATACACGTCATTCAATTGTAGTCCATCCATCTTTCTCCATGATGCATTATGCAAGTTATCAAAATACACATTTTTATTCCTGCGATATTGTATGCTGAAACTTTGGTACATGATCTGTAATCAATTTCTGGAATTAAGATGCACTTTGTTTTCATGCGGCTGCTGCGTAAGCGATTGCGATCGCATTACTACAACGACATAGGACGCACGTTATCAATTTTATAAAACTGTTCGCATTGTTTGAAACACTATTTTGCAAATTGTGAATATTGGGCATCTTGCCGTCGAGTCAGAGTCACAAACATTGAGTCTGAGTCCCAAGTCTGAGTCCGAAGGGTTGAGTCCGAGTCCGAGTCCGAATCATTGTTAATCATGACCCGAGTTCGAGTTCGAGTCTGGAAAATGGCTACGAAACTTTAGTACCTTACACACCAGTGGTGTTAATTCGTTGCTATCACTGTGCTTTTATATTAGGCCAGCTATTTCATAACTGGTGTTGATTTTAACACCCTAGCCTTTGCGGTGTAATTTGGGTCTTACCAAGTGTTCATGCATTGTATAGAGGATCTTAAATACACTGTAAAAATTGTATTTAGAATTTAAACACACGCAAAATAAACGCTTTTTTTTTAAATATAGGAATGCGTTTAAATGATAAACGGCCATCCTCTGTACATGTCACAAAGCTAAACGTGCTTAGCGTTTTAACACCTGTTCATATGTTTTTTTTAGCATTCAAACACATCATAGAAAAGCACAATCTAAACATATTTAGAATGTTTAAAATAACCAATATGAACACAAGTTTCTCTTGTTTTATTAAAGTCATAATAAATGTGGACTTACTGAAATAATTTGTCACCTCTATATTAAACAACGACTCGTATAGCATCCCCATTCCCCACACACAAAAATGTTAACAAAAAATCAGAGACTTCCATTTGTGTGGCTTAATGTTCAGTCAAAATGTTTTTACGGGTAACTGGAACCGAAAAATGGAACCGGGTAATGACAGTTTCGGTCGGGTATACGGGTACCCGGCACAGCCTTAATTGTCAAAAATTGTAATTGTTGTCTTACCGTACACCCATCCTATAACCACAGCCTCAAAGAAAGCTATCCATAGCATTGCAAACCAGCTAACAGCATATGTGTCAATCATTTGGAATAAATACATTCCACCCTGTGGTCAGGAATAAGAAAATAGATTGATCAGCCATTTCAGATTCGCCACAAATACACATTGGCGACTGGAAAGACTAAATTAATTTTGGATGAAACAAATTGGTTTTCAACATTTTCTTGAATGAATAAGATTTGTAGCTTTGCAAAGTGGAAGTGTAATCTATAGGAAGGTTTGTGGTAGCGCCATGTAGATTCTCTTTATGAGTTGTAAATAGTTTTTGGTTCTGAAAACAACCGGTGGTTTGACAACTAGACGTTTCAATCAGTACCGAGGTATGTGTTTGAATTTAGCAAAATATTGTCTTGCGATGGCAAATAAAAGGCCAATTATCGTTTTGATAAAAATCAAGAAAATTTCAGCAAATTGCAAATTAAATTTTAGATAATGTACTTACAACAAAATTACGTACTTACAAAATAAAATTACCAAACCAACTGAGTTTCAGGTATGGGCCTATAAGCCTTATCGCTAATAGCACTGAAGCAACTACCGGATGATATCAGCCTGTTAACTGACCGTGTGGACCAAGCTCAGGAGCTCTTGACCAGAGTGGAGACAGAGTGTGCCAAGATTGGCCTTAGGCTAAATGCCAAGAAAACCGAGGTCATCACCTACAACATCCTCCCGGACCATCTACCTCTAGTAACAACAGGAGGCACTGCTCTGAAGGAAGTCAATGACTTCAAATATCTGGGCTCATGGGTCAACTCGTCAGAGCAAGACCTTAAAGTGAGGAAGGCCCTTGCATGGAAGGCTCTGAACAGTATGGCCAGTGTGTGGAACTCCAACCTCCCTCGACACATCAAGATCAGCTTCTTCCATGCGACTGTGGAGTCCGTTCTTCTGTATGGCTGTGAATGCTGGACCCTGAAGCCCTCCCTGCAGAAGTCTCTGGATGGGTGCTACACCAGAATGCTGCGTGTAGTACTGAACATCAACCAGAACGAGCATGTTACCAATAAGTGTTTGTATGGGGGTCTGCCAAGGTTAAGCGAGAAGGTAGCAGCCAGAAGAATGAGGCTGGCCAGTCACTGCCAGAGGCACCCAGAGCTCCCAGCCAGCAAGTTGGTGCTGTGGGAGCCGACACACGGACATAGGGGGAAAGGGCGTCCCACGCTAACATACGTGGACGTGCTGAGGAGGGATGTGGGTGCGGAGACGACGGAGGAGCTGGCTGGATGCATGGAGGATCGAGAGGACTGGAGGCACCGCTGGAGGGCTCGTCTGAGGACGACCTAGAGAGAGAGAGAGAACTACCGCAAAGCATACAGGGATACAAAAAGGGGCATCTGTTTGGCGCAGCTTTTGTGACGTCAATAATATTTAGTTTGTCCGCGGGCACGCAGTGGCGCTGTTGCGCCCACAGACATCCCACAATTCCTTGCAGCTGCTATTAGCGATAAGGCTTATACATAAATAAGTGAACATAGCGCAACGTTTTACCATTTAATGCTAATAATATTTTTTTATAAAGTTAAAAGTTCCATGATCAAGTTACTTTACGTTATTATCCTGCATGTCATTGGGCTATCTTAACTTAGTCCTGGGAAGTAGCTCCGTCAGCCCAAGTTATGCATTGGTCAGCTATGCAATATACCGTTTGTGTCCTCCCATGTCCTGATTTATAATCCTGGGTGAAGATAAGCAATTTTATGGCGAAGTGTCTTGCTGAAGGACACAAGTGCCGCAACCGGCATGGCTAGGATTCGAACTCGCATTCCGAAGACTTGGCCCCCATAACTTGAGTCCGCTCGACCACGTCACTCCATTATAAACACGCAAGCAATTTCCAAGGAATCAATTTGTTAACTAGTTATCAATACCACCATCACGTGACGCAACTATTCAAACAGAAATCAAATGAATCGGCACGAGATGATGGAACTAAAAGGCATGTGTGACAATTGACGTGTATACCGATATCTGCACATGTGCACACACATCTGGCCCATTCACTATTGAGTTAAAACCAGAATTTCCTTGGAAATATTTGGCTATGAGGATATTAGGCCACAAAAAAGTCTCTGGTTTCTGGTCATCGGTTGGCTTCAAACTCGGTGCAGTGACGTGCTTTTTTTTTTGGTATTTTTTATTTTTATTTTTTTGCCAACAGGTTTAAAACACAGCACGGCAGAATTCGACTTGATCCAGCAATTTTGGTAGCAATTGGACATCGCGGGTCCGAGGCGACGCGCGCGGAGACCACAAACCGGAGGCTTCTTTTTTTGGCCTTATGGGAGTAACAGAGTATACACTTACATGACAAGTCATTGGTAGACCAGCAAGACATGATAATGCACAGGCCACAAGGACAAAAAGTGAACGATTTTTGCCTTTTTGAAAGCGAGGTAAAAAGTCCAGAATACCCGTTACCATCCCCTCTACGCCAACAAACTGAAAGTAAAAAAAAAAGGAATTCAGTTGAATAACATTTCGAATAAATTGTCGAATTTAAAGGTCCTATGAAGAGTGTATTTACCAAACTTTATTTTTTGGTGCTGTTATATTGATTGGTATGAATTAAAAACAATTTTAAATGTGTTTTTTTGGTGTCGAGTGGATTATTAATTGTTTATCTAAGAATCAAAAATTGACCCCCCGAATTTTCGAAGTTTTAACAAAACGTTCGTGACGTACACAAAGGCAGAGAATTTTACACTCGCGGAGCTAGGCGGTATGGTTTGGTGCCAGACTTTGATCGGATAACAGTCTAATAATTATAGAGGGTCGAGTTGTCCCCGTCACGGTACAATGCACGCTTAGCGTTGTCATGCACACACAGACGCATTTTAGGCCAGAAGCACGGGAGAATTACTCTACGAAATGCTAGCAGTAACACGCGAAAAACATGTCCGAAAGAGAGGAGAGTTATCCGTGAAACGCAGCTCAAGCCCCCATCATGCGGTCGCAACACACACCGAAGGCAATGCTAACATTACGGTGTTGTTTTATGAAATAACAGAAACAGTTAAGTCAAAGTTCTGATCATTACAAAAAAAACTCAAAACAAGCGCCGGCATAATGAGAAAGGTTTGATATTTTTATGTTTGTCTTGCCAGGATATAAAAATCAGACACGATGTTTTGATTAATGCGGAAAATCACGGCATGTTTTCATGCCGTGAACACTGAAACGGTGAGCATGGTGTGAACATGTCGTTTTGCACGGAAGTGGACTGGGTTATGCATGGGAGTATTACTAAATGGCCACTTACCCAGAGTCTTTCTCGCTTTAAAAAAGCACCTCTCTTCTTCGTTGGAGCCTTCACAGCCTTCTTACTTAGCGGGAATATCGTTGGAATTGCATCTGGTAGCATCATGGCCTTATAAGCCATACCGAACTGGCTGTGAAGGCCCCGTTCAAAGCATGTCTGCTCGTCTGTCTGCAAGTGCTGTGGGTCGTGGGTCGTGGGTCGCGGGTCGCGGGTCGCGGGTCGCGGGTCGCGGGTCGCGGGTCGCGGGTCGCGGGTCGCGGGTCGCGGGTCGCGGGTCGCGGGTCGCGGGTCGCGGGTCGCGGGTCGCGGGTCGCGGGTCGCGGGTCGCGGGTCGCGGGTCGGGAATTGCCTCAGTGTACGTCACGAATTTTATGTTAATGAGGGGTATGGGCGTGTCGAAAAGCACCCGCTAAATTTAAAAATTAATATTTGTATGGTATAAACGTGAGGGGAAAAAATTACAAATGATAAATATATGTTCCAGTAGGCATACTTTATTGTATACAACGAAAAAAACACCTATTTCATAGGACCTTTAAATAGGGAGCCCAGATTATTTCAAGGGAAGGTACAACATTGGCAATTACCAGATCATCAAACTAACAATTTATTATCTAAAAGTTTTCTTGGTGTAAAGTAAGCATTAATCATCCAGATAAATTATTCTGTCTGAAGTACAAATAGTGTTTAGAATTTAAATAAACGCGTTTAGGAATGCGTTTAAATGCTAAGCGGCCATCCTCTGTACATGTCACAAAGCTAAACGTGCTTAGCTTTTTGACACCTGTTCGTATGGTTTTTAGCGTTCAAACACACATCACAGAAATGAACAATCTAAACATGTTTTAGGCTAAACATGTGAAAAGTGAGTACATGTGAAAAGTGAGTACAAGCGAAGTGTGTAGAAATGTGTTTAAATTCTAAACGCCGTTTTTAAAGTGGACTTGCATAAAAACATAATATAAGATGGTAAAAGTTTTCATCTTTTTCTCTAAAACACACAACCTATAGTGATGTGATAGGTTAGTTTTAGGATATATTTCTTGAAAACAAACTAGAGGATTGAAACGAATGTACATTTACCAAATACCAATATTCTTTCTTCCCTTTAAAGGTACAGTATCGTCACGATCAGAGCAGACTTTTGACAGGGTATGGAATCAGTGTCATAGTTTTTACTCAATGACTGAAAATGATACCCGCGAGCGCACTCCCCTAGATTACATATCATTTTAATGTGGCCGACGCATGATAATGATATTTATGCATCAATCACGGTAATATGATCTTATCGTGTCCTGTGGGGTATTATTTACGTTCATCTAAAACTATGACACCGATTCCATGCCCTAGTCGTGAAGATATTGTCCCTTTAATCCAGGGAGCAGCTTTTGAACACCAGTATATAGCTGTGGGGCTGTCTTTAGGTGGATCTTGTACCGTATGTTGATGATTCTTCTTTCTCTATTTCACGTCGCCAGTGGTATGATTTCGTGATTTGGGAATAGACCGATCCATTAAGCCCCGCCCATCAACTGCCTAGCAACGGCACACTTGAGTACAACGCGTGACCTCGCCCCTTGATCATCGAGCCGCCCACCGGTCGCCATGCGCGCACACACATCCCGCCCGTCCTGCATAAGGCAAAAAAAAAAAGATGTTGAGTTGCCCTCCACCGACCGACCCAAAAGTGCTGAAATCTCGGGTCGGGTTTTTTTTGTCTTTTTTTTTTTTTCCCCCCGTCATTCATAGCCCTTTTTATTAATGAAACTTACCAATTTTCTTTGTATAAAACATAATACGTTTGATTTGTGAAATTTTCCACTTTTTTTACCGGTAAATTTACCGGTACCCAAGACTCAATCTACAATAGTACATGTTTTCGAATCGAATGGCCCCGGCCCTCACATGGTGCACTGCCTTCGCACACACTGTGTGCCAACGATTGCGACTCAATCTACACGTTTTCAAATCAAATGGCCACTCACATGTTGCATGTTGAGCATTGCACGCAATATGGATGAATTTGCTGTGTCAATCACAGCGAAAAGTACAACAAAAATGCTTGGGATACTTTTATTCTGAAGCAAAATTCCTTGCTGATAGGTATACAAATGAAAAACATGGTATGTGGTTTCAGTTCCAATGCATTTCAATCTTAAAATGACAGTCAAGGAGAAAAATAAAATAAAAAATAAAAAAAATCCCGACCGACCGACCCCTTCAAATATTTTCACTGGAGGGCAACTCAACAATTTTTTTTTTTTGCCTAATGGTGGATTGCTCACATTTAATACACGATTCTTATAAAGCGCACGTATCCTAGCAACTAGATCAAGGCGCTGTACATTATTACCCCCTGCTCATCAGCAGAGCTGCCAACTCTTCCGGATTCTGCGGAAGACTTCCGTATTTGACGGTAATTTACTTACTTAATTTAAAATATATGCAAGGAGGCCTCTCCTTTTGACACCAAAAGGAGAGGCCTCCTTGCATATATTTTAAGTAAGTAAATTACCGTCAAATACGGAAGAGTTGGCAGCTCTGCATCAGGCACATAAATCATTCCTGAATCCATCTCAGCTCCCTGGGGAGTATACAACTCAATTGCTGCCATTTCGGTGCACATAGGGCTAATCAAACACAACAACCAACTCTGCCCTCACAGATACCCATTTACCCCTGGGTGGAGGGAAGCAATTATGGTAAAACGTCTTGCTCAAGGACACAAGCATCATGGTCGACATTTGCCATAGGCGCGAATCGTAATACAGCTATTTTATCAAGTCGGACTTTTGGACGCGTAATCGCGGCTGTGGTTGGTCAATACATATGGGGCAGGGCTTAATAGATCGGTCTATCGTTAGACCGATCAGTTCGAAAAATGTTAGATAACAGTGAGGAAATGTATCTTGCTTGTTTCCCAGACACCGTGAAATAACGTCATAATAATAACTAGAGCCAATGTGCTTCATCATCAAGCACTAATGTCTGCCGTCATTTCACGAAATAATTGTGGGAAACATGGCTTTACAATATTTAAGTCGCGAAAGGTATGCATGGTGCCTTGGCAACAAGCTGCTCGGTTTGCGCGAGGGCGCCCTCAACATACCGTGCAAGGAGCAGATAGTTCAGCGTTCGGACCAATGTGTCAGAACAACATTCATATTGATAGCGTCGAAGGAATTTTTTTTTAAAGTGGATCATACGTCTTTTTTCATGTGTGTCTGCAAAAATTTTCCGAATCGGTTAAGGCCTCAGGGAAAAAAAACCTTCATTACTCATGAAGCGTACCTGACTGTCAATCCCGAGCAGAAGTAGCATAAAGAAAAACAGTATAGCCCAGAGGGTTGAGATTGGCATCTGGACGACAGCTTCCGGGTAGGCTATGAAAGCAAGGCCAGGACCTGTATTCAAACAACAGTTTGATGATTAAACACACAGTCATGGATATTATACATGTATTTAGTGCTCTGAGTTTATCTACACAGGATGTTCATAACCCATAACACTGCACTACACACTCGTGTACACACACACCACCCACACGCACGCACGCACGCACGCACGCACGCACGCACGCACGCACGCACGCACGCACGCACGCACGCACGTCGTTATTACTTTACTTCTGACCTCAGCGGACCTCCTGTTGTTTTCCTCTATTGTTCACTTTATTGTTGGACTAACTTTCTTGGGTATGTCCCATAGGATTTGTACACTAGTTACTTCCGAGAACCATGAGGTTTTCTTCCGAAGACTATTGTTCCTAATGTTCACGTTTGTTATCAAGTCATATCAAGTCCTATGATGTATAGATATACCTGCTCATGCCTTTGATGATGACCTCACGTTGTGTTTGCAGACCGTGCGACATTCAAACTGTATTTGCCTTCGCCACAACTGTGGAGTAAAGACGTCTCACTCTGCCGACACTGTTACCCCAAACGTTTTGGCACAATATTTAAGTTCTGGCTGAGGCTATTCAGGATTTTGGGTGTCAGTCCTGTTATTTAAAATACTGCCTGTGTGGCAAATTATCCCCTTCTTGAAACACAACGCGTGAAGTAATAAAGGTTTGTCGCGCGGTCTTTATCACAGGTTAAAGACCGGTTTTGGGCATGGTCACAGGCGTTAAGGACCAAGCCAAAGGCAAGCTCCTTAACTCCCGTCACCATGCACGAAACCGGTCATTATCCTGCGGTAAAGACTAAGCATCATACTTTTATTTCCATTCATAAATGCCCGTATCGATTTCGTTTTCAAAAAGTACAAAGAATTACATTTTTGTTGAATAAAGCCAGTAGAGTCAGGCGCGTGATGCACAACAATCTTTGTCACTCTGAATGGTTCTAATGCGCGTCGCACACGCCTGCTAAAAAGAACAGCTGCACATATGCGCTGCTCTGATTTTGATAAGCCATATCTTTACCATTCGTTAATACACCCCCACGTGATTACGTTTTGTCCAATCTGATTGTCTAAACTGTCATGGGCATTTATGAATACTTGTTTGCCCAAATCGTCCCTAATTTGCCATAGTGACCAATCCGACTTTTTTTCAATTTTAAGTTTTCCCGCCCATTAGTACATTCAGGAAGAGACCTACCATTGTATCTAATCCACATGCATGTATTCCTTATAATTTTGGAGATAGAGCATGCATTCAAATGACGAATGCTCTAACTTGCTATTTTTGTAATTTGGCAAAGTGGCCAATACCGCATTGGTCACTATGCCAACTTAATTCAGGATTGGTCACTATGGCAAATTAGGGACAAAATGTTCATTCACCTGATTTCACTACATCAGCCACGGGAATACTTTGTTTGCCGGCCATGAAACCCAGTACGGCAAAAATAACTAATCCTGAGTACAGACTCGTACCGCTATTCACCACTGCAAATATGATACCGTCCCTGCAAATTTATAAAACTAAACGTTTCCATGTGTATCGTCTTTATTCAATAAGAATAATAATGTTGCATTCCCCACTTTGTGGGTCAACAAAATAATAGTCGGACACAAACTTTGTTGTGACAATCTCAATCAATGGGGTTGGTTTATTATTAACATCACTATTTAACAATGGCACTAGTAACATGTATGACAGGAGTGGTAGCGTTATAGGTACATGTCAATAGTTAAACTTATATACTTGTGCTAAGTTCCGAATAGGGTGTACGAATACCAACTATTGGGTACAGTCAGTGGGGACCACCGTTCGTTCATGCGGCTTGTCACTCGGCATACGGTACGGGCACTGCTATACCGAGAGACGGGCGGCTGGTCGGTCTCTACGACGGGGACCACCGGGGCTTGACTACACGGGGTGTCTGGACGGGGCCAGAGTGTGTATCAGACCGCATTAGCTACATGTAGGCGAACCAATGGCCATATCGACGCCCTGCACCATTGGTTCAACGAACGAGGCTCTGGACCGTAATAGTTCGGTATATCGCACTGTCATGGATCGGATCAGATCAAGTCGCATAGATTTCATTCGGAACCGCACTACCGCTGAGATCAGGAAATCTCGGGTTTATATAGAAATCTGGGGCCTAGGAATAAAATAAAACATAAGCCTAATTTAGCGTCTTAGCCAATGAGAAGCTTGGCTTCCGCGTCTAAGGGTAGAAACGTGTGCAAAATCATGACATACAACAGGTCCTTGTTCCATATAAGGAAAGGTATTTGACGAAAGTGAAGTGAGTGACAACTTAGAAAGGAGGGCGTGTTCAAGGGGACGATGCTTACTGGGGTGCTAAGCTATTTGCTTGGATGCTAAGCTATTACTGCATGAGGGGAACAGCGGCTGTGCTTGGGTTAGGGAGCATTACACGCGGGCCACGGCTAATGACTGAGCGGGTCAGTCACGGTGACTGTTTGGCCGTGGTTCACCCACGAACCGTGTTCGGTGTGAAGGGGTGGACTCCGAGGAAAGTATTCGGAAAATAGACTAAGTCCAAAGGACGGCTCCAGCCACGTGGCGGGAGGGTGTGGCACGCACGCAAGGCTCTCGCTGGTGTTGCATTATGCATTGCGTTGGCGCTGGATATGCATGAGCAAAAGTAGCGTCCTTGTATGGATTGCATATTCATAGCGGACAATCGAGGGTCCGGGGAAACAACCCTGGGACTTAGACTGCTTGAAATTGCATCGTCAGCAAAATATTGGAAGTGGAAGAAGTGAACTATAAGGAGTGCTAATATTTATCAAAATCAAAGGGTAAGATTCGTAACAATAATATTCCATTCTTATATAGCGCATTTCACATAATGTCCCAATGCACTTTACATCATTTCCCCTGGTCATTGGGCCAATATCATTCCTGTAATCTTTCTCAGCTCCCTGGGGAGTATACAGCCCATTATGTGCAACCTTTTGGCGCTACAGGGCTAATCAAACACAATAACCATCTCTACCCTCACAGGTACCCATTTATACTCCTGGGTGAAGAGAAGCAATTACAGTAAAGTGCCTTGCTCAAGGACACAAATACACCAAAAGTTAATTTTCCAAATTGAATTTCGACAGGGATCAATTCTTGGCCAACTTTTTTTCTAGTAATCGTTTCATGTTCAAAACTTACATAAATGAATAACAATGTATAAGGTTTTCAAATTATATGAGTCATGATTACATTACGGAATGGAGAACAGGAGAGTGAAAGTGCAAAGATGTTTTGCGTAGTAGTGCCATTAACTTTCTTGTATGCCTACCTGAAGAAGTTGTGGTTGAAGACGTTGTAGCTTCCCAGGGCGGCCATGTTGCCCAGCCCCAGTGAATACGAGAACATGATTTGTGTTGCAGCATCTAGCCAAACCTATCAAGAATAGAACACGATAATTATGTTTTCACACACCTCTTATTCGGTTATTTGTTTAAGACATTTATCAAGGGAGGTAGTTAGCCATGCTAGCTCAAGATAGCAAACTGCTGGATACCAGTAACGGCTATTTATTTATTAATTTTTAGAGGGGAGGGGGCCAAAATCTAACTTCCATCAAACCCAATCCCTAATGTTTGTATTGACTGAAAAGGGGATGGGGGGGGGCGGGGGGCGGGGGGCGGCCAACCATTCCATCCCCTTGTGAAACACATTTTACTGTTTTTGAAATGCCGACGGTTTTCAAAACAAATGTTGATATTAGAACCTACAGGCCTGTCGCGACAATAACTGTTGTACACACTCTGCTGGTTTTTCATTGGGTGTCATTTTGGCCTGAAGACGATCAGAGCATACTGATCGAAACGTCAAATTGTAACCACCAGTTCTTTTCGGAACTATTTACTACTCAAGAGAAATTTCACATGGTGTCACCACAAACAGTCTTTACTTATCCTTTTCACCATGCAAAGCTTCCTTACTTGTAAAAAGATATCACCTTTAAACATACCCTATTTTGAAGCCTGTCAGTTATAATTTCCTTAACTTTATTAAACGCAGAAAACACCTCCAAAAATTGTGAGTCATCACATACTAACGGAATTGGGTTAAGGATATAATCAGAAGAGATAAAAGACATTTCCTGTACTGTCAGGTCTTTGTACATCAGGGGCCAATTAGAAGACAGTTATGTGAATGTGTGGACACACGTATTGTATAGAACACAAGACGTGTCAAGTCATATTTGTATATACACAATGGCGTGTACCCACTGGCAGGATTTTCAGAGTGGGTTTTTAAAATAGGTTTTTAAAGCAAAATATAGGTTATTATAGGTTTACCAAATGCCAAAATATAGGCTTTTTAAAGCTTATTTCCCGTGATTATGTAGTGTTATAAGTAACAGGGTTTTGGTAAATTGCTAAGAGCAATACACATGTTACTATTTGGCTACTGTTTTGGCTTCATGTCTTTATAGTACTTAGGAAGTAATTTTTCTTGAAAGCCGTAAGTTGAAAATGTGTTGCAGGAGATTAAAATATAGGTTTTTAAAGGTTAACATGGAGGCCTGGTATTGTCCCTTTTGTTATAAAAAAGTACCATAAATACCATTCGGTTACCATTCGGTATGTCCAATAACACCATTTATATAAATGGTGTTATTGGACGTACTGAATGGTAACCGAATGGTATTTATGGTCCTTTTTTATAAGGGACAAGTCCTCGGTTTGAATGCTTACACAAACTCAAGCCAACCCAAGCCAACCCGGCCCAAGCCATCCCAACAAAGCCTAAGCCAAGCCACCCAACATATCCCATCCCATCCCAACCCAAGCCAAGCCAAGCCAAGCCAAGCCAACCCAAGGCAACCCAAGCCAAGCTAAGCCAACTCAAGGCAAGCTAAGCCAACCCAAGGCAACCCAAGCCAAACCAAGCCATCCCAGCAAAGCCTAAGCCAAGCCACCCAACTTATCCCATCCCAACCCAACCCATCCCAACCCATGGCAAGCTAAGCCAACCCAAGGCAAGCTAAGCCAACCCAAGCCAAGCCCAAGCCAAGCCCAACCCAACCGGCTCTTTATAAGCCACAAAATGGATGGTTTACCTGGCCATCTTGTAGCCTGGTAATGTTTGGCTTTAGAAAATAAGTCAATCCCTCTGAGGCGTTATCCAGAGTCACGGCTCTCACTAAGAGAATGGTGATCAGAACGTACGGGAACGTCGCAGTGAAATACACCACCTTGTAGTATTAAGCAAAACGAAATCACATTATTCACAGTATTTGTCACGATCAGACTGTCAACAGGGCATGAAATCGGTGTCCTAGTTTAAGATGAACACCGTGACTGAAAATTACTGGTTCCTTTATGCAGCAGCAATGGTAATATGACCATTATCGTGTGGGATATTATTTTCAGTCACTGAGTTAATCTGAAACTAGCACTCCGATTCCATGCCCTGTTGATCGCGACGATATTGCCCCTTTATAAATGGATAGTAAGTGTTGAAATAATTGATTTTTATAGGTAATGAAAAGGAGATAGAATGATTAAGAAACCAATTGAATGGTGGTTTAAATCGTTAGAATGTTCCCACAATTGGGAAAGGGAAGAAGAAAGGACAGGCGTCAACCGATCCCAAATTACCTGTTCTGACGGAATAACTTTTCAGGTAATTTGTACCATCATCATATTTGAACCAAGCACGGGCGTAAATCCCGGGGGGATGGGGGGGATATATCACCCCACTTTTTGGACCGGGGGGATGGTCCATAGCCATTAGGATCATCCCCCCTCAGAATTTTCCATGCGTTGAAAAATATATATATATAATAAAAATACACATGTAGAACTTTAAGCTCCCAAAATTCAAATTTCAAATTAATCACCCCCCCCCCCCACTTTTCATCACAGATTTACGCCAGTGGAACCAAGTAAGCATTACATAATTATTTGCTTAGTTTGTTTACGTGTAATTAACAATTGTATCCTATACTTCCTTTCACCAAGTTCCATTCCTGATGTCTACCCATTTATTCTCCCTGATGAGCATTACACAAATCGTCTCTAATTTGCCATAGTGACCAATCCCGAATTAAGTTGGCATAGTGACCAATGCGGTATTGGCCACTTTGCCAAATTACAAAAATAGCCAGTTAGAGCATTCGTCATTTGAATGCATGATCTATCTCCAAAACTATAAGGAATACATGCATGTGGATTAGATACAATGGTAGGTCTCTTCCTGAATGTACTAATGGGTGGGAAAACTTAAAATTGAAAAAAAGTCGGATTGGTCACTATGGCAAACACTATGAATAACTTTACCCTGAAAATGCCCTGAAAATCCGTTTTACCGTGAAATAAATAGTTCGTGGCAATTTCATGACGTCACAACACCGTGATAACACCATAAAATACTCTTGGGATTCCTTCGCCGTGAAAACGCAGTGAAAATGCCACGAACTTCTTGTGACAGTTTTAGGGGCAGGTCATTAATTCTCAAGAGCGGCATGAATTTGCCCTGAAATCACTTTGAACATTATTGCCAATATCTGAGAGAGACACCGTGAAATTGCTGTGAAATTACGATCAACTGTTATTTCAAGGTAAAATGGATTTTCAGGGTATTTTCAGGGTGAAGTTGTTCACAGTGAAATTAGGGACGAAATATCGACTGCTACAAGTGCTACAGTAAAACTAGCCTCCTGAGGTCATCCCTTGGCAAAAACGAACGCTCCAGGGATCACCAAGGGGGGCTATAGTTGTACTGTATCATGAGTGAAAACAGTAAACATTTGTCTTTTATAACACCTCACTGACTATTTTTTTTATCCTCGTCACGTTTTTATGAACGTTTTGATATCGAGACTAACAACTAGGTCATAGTAAATGATATGCAGTAAGTTGAACATAGAGGTCTAGGTACCATGCAGCTGGACAGTTGCTATGGGCTAGTTCATTGGTTGCTACGGGCTAGTACTTTTGCGGCCATCGCAAAAAACTTCTTATTTGCTTGGTTTTACAGTAAAAATAGCGAACATCATGTGACACGCTCTGAACCAATCACAAAATTGAATCCATGTATGGGGTGTATCAAATAGGTTATCCTGTTGGTAATTCCAACATAAGCCACGCCCACTTCGCACGTGCTGGCTCCACATTCACTCATTCATTCATTTATTTATTTATTTTTCTCCAGTACTGAAATAAAGTCACATTGACTGCAATAAGAAAGAGAAAACATGCTCGTACACATCCTTTCTCTATGATAAAACGTACCTTTCCTGAGCTTTTTACTCCCTTGAAAACACACAGATAAACCAGCGTCCAGGCTAACAGCAAACACAGTGACAACTCCCAGTTTAATGACCCGAGGTCATCTAATCCTTCAGATAGGTGAATCTGCAAAATTTTGCGTCTGAAAAGGAAATAATTCTCTTATTCTTATCCCTTTCTTGTTCTAATTCTTGAATTGCAACCGTATGAGCTTTAGGCTTATATAATGCACATAATAATACATAACGGCTGAGGATGACACTGAACTTTACAAAAACAACAACTTACAAATGACAAACAAACATACAAACATACCGAAGATATCCTGGCAGACTTGTATGACTCGTGACTCGGACTCGGACCCCGGTCCGACTCGAATCACTTTTTTGGTGACTCGGATTCAGACTTGAGTGACCATGTACAATGACTCAGACTCGTGACTTGGACTCGGACTTGAGTCCGACTCGAATCACTTTTTTGGTGACTCGGACTTGAGTGACCATGTACAATGACTTGAGACTCGGACTCGGACTCTTCGGACTCGACCCTTCAGACTCGACCCTTCAGACTCGACCCTTCAGACTCGACCCTTCAGACTCGACCCTTCGGACTCGACCCTTCGGACTCGACCCTTCGGACTCGACCCTTCGGACTCGGACTCGGACTCGACCCTTCGGACTCGGACTCGACCCTTCGGACTCGGACTCGACTCGGACTCGTGACTCGATGTTTGTGACTCGGACTCGACGGCAAAATGCCCAATATTCACTATGTTAAAACATTGACAAAAATAAAGAATTATGTTCTTGCAACATAGTGTTTAAGTAGCCTATTGTAATGTTTGTCTTAACCTATTCCTTAAGCACACGGGTAGCGTGATAGGCTTCCGCATGAAAAAAAAGTGCGTCTTCCAGAAATCGATTACAATGAATTATGTACCCAAACTTCAGCGCACAACATCGTGGGAATAAAAGCACGATAGTGATGGGTACCAGGCTTATCACAATGTCCCAAGCACTGGTTTCTCAATTTTCACGGTGTTTGGTGGGTATTTGTGAGCTATTTCAGCGTATAAAATGTGATTTTTATGGAGTTCATTTTGGAAACAATTTCTTAGTGCAGATGTGATAGTAATATCTTTCCCGTATGTTCCTGTAGACGAAGCCAAATCAATATTTAGGCTAGACTAAATTTTTTGAAAACGACTTTCATTGGAAAAAGCTATCTGTTCTCCTATGAAATTTAATGTTTTTTTATTTTAAAGTTAATCACTTTTATACAAATAATCAGCAAACATTATGACTTAGTTATTCAAAACATGGAACTGGATACACCAGGCTCATTAAAGTTGTGACAAGTTGTGAATCAACAACAACTAATACAAATTAATATTAAAGTTACTTTCAACAACAATTAATCAGAGAGTACCCCTTTAAGAGACAGTCAATTGGAGCACATTCATTCACACCTGAATTTAAGCTAATTTTGATTTGTGTGTTTCATTGGTCAACTAATTAATCAACATTTCACTTCAAAAGGCACTATTTTTTAATATCTTATTATTTTGTATTATTAAGTATGTGCAAAAAGATAGAAATAAATATTATGCACTATAGATTCAGCTTCACAATCTGAGTGAAAGTTACATTTAAATTTTTGCACTTTTGCATTAAAATCAATTCATTTTTCCTGTTTCTTCTTCGAACAATGTAACTTGGGTAAACTGTTATGTAAGGTTTTCTCTTTGTAACCTATACTACAGATTCACCATACTTGTAACTTCAAACCATGTAATGCAGACGTTTGAGTCCCTCTATACATGAATAGATACATGTATCTCTCACAGTTGATTGGTTGTGCAGTACTTTATACAAATTCAGTATGTGCACATACTTAGGTACATGTAGCGTGCATGCACACTACATGGGTGTTTTTATAATTAATACTTAGTTTATGTTTTTTATTGATAAATTTATCAATCATATTTTAAAGAAGGACATTTAGTATTAAAATGTAAAACAGTCTATGTTTACCTTTTTTCAAACCTAAAGATTTAAAAAAAATGTGACAGACGGGACAAAATAACAAACTCTGGGTAAATCGTGACAGACGGGACAGATTTTGAGATGGAATATCAGATCAACTAAACATCGAAAGCTATTTGTATTTTACTTTCTAGGTGTGGTCACCTTGATAGAAGATATCAATTCAACTTTGAACCAAAAAATGTTTTTCATGTAAAAAATACACAACTTTTTAATGTTTTATTGTGACAGACGGGACATTGCAACATGATTATTAAAAATGTTACAAAACTATCATACTTCATCTTTTGGGTTAAAATTCTGTAGTGGTGGATAGGGAAGGTATCAGACTTCATAGTCAACCAATAATAATTATCTTTGAAGCATAAGAACTGTAACTGAGGGGAACTCAAATTCCCATCACAAAATAGGGGAAAATACTACTTGCGTTTCCCCAAACTTCAAGCCTTGATAAAAATAAATCCAAGTGCAGTAGAAGGAAAACAACAACTGTTTCTGAAAGCTTGGTTAGTCTACTTTTCAAGAAGAAAAGATTTACAAGTAGAAAATGTACTTTGAAAATTCCTGGATGTGGAACTCTTATCCGGAATTAACCAAAAGTATGATTATTGAATATCGTAGTGCTGGACTAATCTAGACCTATATAGGGAACAAAAAGAGGAAAAGAAAAATGGAAATTAATCAACACAAAACTGAAGGGGATTAGCCGAAACAATGTGCCTTTTGTTTTACAGTCGAGTGGTTTCTTTCAATGCAGGTGATTTTTTATAAATCTGCTCAGAACGTGTTTGACCGGATGCATTATTGTTGTTCTTCACTGTGCGTGTTACGGTCAGACGACGTAATTTTGTTCAATCTTTAGAAAACTGCAAACATTTAAATGATCTGTCCTTAATCATGTCATAAAGGGGAAGCAATAATAGGAATAAGGTACAATTTTTCAAAATCAGCCTATTATGACGGGATACTTTAGGGGCATTAATGTACCGGGACGGTAGGCCTTAAAAGGGTAAATTATCCGTGCAGTCCCGACATAACTTTTGTCAATTACAATTCGGCCCGCTCAGTTAAAAAAAGATTGGCCACCTCTGAGCTATATAGAGGAGTAATAGAGGTCATCAGGCTATCATACAACCCTGTCGATCCTTCTTGCAAATTACAATATCATCAGGATCATTAACTTTCCTCGACCCATTAACAACTATAAGAGAGTAAAAGAGAGACCGCACAGTCATCCTGCTGCATCCATCTTGAATTTTATTTCAAACTATTCACCGAGACGAAATCGAAGCTTGAGGATCATTTGACCTATGTAATGCAGTGTCGAGACTCGCTCAGGGATTCTAAAAAAATATATCCGTTGTGCGTGATATCCGCGATTAAGATTCACATCATTCCATGCAGCATTTATTACAGACCTAACCTACTAACTAAATATACACAAACTAACAAAGAAGAAACAAACAGACACTCTAACAAACAAACAAACACCACCAAAACAAGAAAAACACCCCCAAAACAGACTGCCAGACAGCAGTACAATCAAACAAACAAACGAACAAACACCCCAACAAACAAACATATCCTCATGGCTAAACCCAACTCACTCCCAGAACTCCGTTACGGCGCTTGTTCTGTTTACATCTTGGAGTTCTGAACAATTGAGCAGGCTCTCTGTGACATTTGTCATGTTTGCTAGCGGTGCTTCTGTCGGGTAGGTCTCATTCTTCCAGATATGATCGCATTTCCAGAAGTCCGTGCCCTCTACACCATATCCCATTGGGTCTCTGCAGGTATATGTGTTGAAGGGGTTGTTGCAGTGGGACCATGGTAGCACCGCGGTGAACGACATAAACAGGTAGTATAATGCCCATGCTAGGATGACGTTGTAGTAAATATTTACCAAAGTTACGAGCACCACACTTGCAACCCCGATACCTAAGGAAGCAATTAAACAAATTGTATTACCATTACACCCACGAAATATAAAATCACTAATTGTGTCATCCAACGGCGTAACCAGGACTTTTTCAGTGTGGGGGTGGGGGGGGGGGAGGGCACAGGGGGCATTGCTTTTCAGCGGGGGCCCAGGGGGTATGGGTTTTTTCCCTTTTCTTTTTTTTCTTTTTTTTGGGGGGCAATATCAGGATATTTTGTGGGGGAACCTGGGGGCACTAGAAATTTGTGGGGGGGGGGGACACGTGCCCCCAGGCCCACCGTGGCTACGCCGCTGGCGTCACCGAGTCGATCTTCATTTTAAATTAGGCCGAGTCCGAGTTGTATGCACAAACACACGACTTGTTTGCAACGAACACGCAGTATGTGTGCATGTTTCTAAAAATAATAGTATGGGTGATTCTCACCTTTGAATAGTGGAGAAATCTTCCAGACACCGATACTTCCTTGGGCCATAAACTGACCCAGTCCCAGCTCCAGAAGCAGTAGCGGGACCCCTCCCACAACCAGACATATCAGGTAGGGGATGAGAAAGGCACCTGATGAGCATTAAAAATACGCAAAACTAAAATATTTGTCTCATGAGGTCATAGGTCAACATCTGATATTCCTAGAAAGGTTTGTGGTGGTCAGGGGCGTAGCGAAGGCATTTTCTTTGGGGGGTGTGGAAGCCAATTTGCCGAGTGACATCAGTGGCGAAGCAAGGATTTTCAGAGTGTGTCTCATGAGGTCATAGGCCAACACTGACATTCCCAGAAAGGTTTGTGGTGGCACCCTTTAAACTGTGGATTATTAAGTTTCGGATTATCTGAAGACGATCGATCCAAAAAATACTGAATTGTCAACCTGGTTCTTCTCACAAACCGCCAACCTTTATCCACATTGTATGGAGCTCCATATGAGTGCCATACCACCTATTTTATGTTTACCCGATAGTACAATTACATTTATCGAACATTCATAAATACCCAAGATAGTTTAGGCCTACGGTCCTCATTAGGGCCTATTGAGCAGTCGTTATACTATTGGCCCAAACTATTCAATTAGCTTGCTTGATTGATGTAGGATTTGAGGATTTGCATGGTGGAGATAGATATTTGAGTTTGGGCGACACCATGTACTGATCTCTTTTTGGAAGAAGTGATGGCTCTGGGAAGAGCCGGTTGGTTTGTTCTCAACGTTTCGACTAGTCTACTCTAGCCGTCATCAGGCAGGAGAACATTCTCCTGATGACGGATAGAGTAGAATAGTCGAAACGTTGAGAACAAACCAACCGGCTCTTCTCAGAGCCATCACTTCTTCCAAGAAGAGATCATTACATGGTGTCACCCGAAATAACTCAAACATCTTGCTTGATTGGTTTGCCAGATTTGAAAGCAATGGTTCTGAGTGGAACAGTTTCTGGAAGCAGACAAAAGAAGTGAAAATTGACAGTCCTAATACCTACAAAACAGCAACTGTAGTCTGGAACCTCAATGGCACTGCCACTGTTAATCCTTCACTAAACCTCCATACACAATTCAAGCATTCAAACGTTGAAAAAAAAACTATCCTCTCAATTAAAGTTCGACCGTGAACTGTCTTTCAATAGTTTAACGATTGCTCAATGGGCCATAAGACTTGTTGGCCTTAGACAATCTGATTGGACAAAACATAATCACGTGGGCGTGTATTAACGGAGGGTAAAGACTGGCTTATCAAATCAGAGCAGGGCGTATGCCCCACCGACGCGGATTTCAACCAATCAAAGTGACGAAGATTGGCATCACGCGCCTGACTCGTGTACTTTGGAAGTGTTTCGTGTGTCCCCAAAACGTGAATTTGCCCATTTCTATTTATTTGGCTTTATTAAACCAAAATTAATGTTGGCAACGAAATCGATATGGGTATTTCGGCTCGGTCTTTATCGCACGCGGTCATTAACCAGCGTTAAAGACCGCGCGAAAACTGTAATTCCCTTATAAAAAAACGTATGCATGTAAAATGTTACGGTAGCTTTTTGTTTACAATTTACATAGAATAGTATGCACGTAAGCGCCACTCGGGAATGAACTAAACCGATCCTAGAATTTTGTATTGGCGTCACACGGACTGACGGGCCAAGTTGGGATATCATCCGTTGGATTTGTCAGATTATTTCTGGCTCTTTTTCAATACAAATGGCACTGGATATTGAAATACACACAGTGTGTCTGATTACGTTTTTAACACAGCGGTCACACACGCACGCACGCACGCACGCACGCACGCACGCACGCACGCACGCACGCACGCACGCACGCACGCACGCACGCACGCACGCACGCACGCACGCACGCACGCACGCACGCACGCACGCACGCACGCACGCACGCACGCACGCACGCACACACACACGCACGCACGCACACACACACACACAGTCTTGTATATGGTGTAAACCGAGGACACCCTATTGTTCCCCTCTTTTGTTCCCTTTGTTGTTGGACTAACTTTTTGAGGCTTCTCCCATTAGATTTGTACACGTTTACATACCGAGGACACCGTGCGCAAACTGAGGACATATTGTTCCCTTTTGTTATATGTCCTCGGTTTACACCATAAACACGTACACACACACACACACACACACACACACACACACACACACACACACACACAATCAGGGGCGATTTTTGCTCGCGGCTTATGCCTAAATTTTGTTGATCACCATGACGACTTAAGCTAGAGTGCCAGGAATGTCATAATCAGTGTTTGATGACGATTACAGAAAGAGACATGAGCTATCTTGTCATGGTGGGGAAGCGAGTGCGAGTTGCGCACGAAGGCGCACCGGCAAATTTATGTTATTTCTGTGTTTTTAAGGACCCCATGCATGTACCATATCCTGAGCTACCGGCAAAAAATGGTACATAAAGTGTCGTTTTAAGCGGTGTTTGGTGGGAGGGTTACAAATAACCTCCACCCCCTCCGTTGAGCGACTTTAGAGATTGTCCATTTTTGGGGAAAACAGAGTAAATTTGTCCTTTCATATTACTTTTATGTCGGTAAATTTACCTCCAAAATGTTTGCCACTCACCCCCCCCCCTGAAAATCCTTGAACCGCCACTGATGTCAGTCACCGCAGCAAATGCCTCCGCTATGCCCCTGCACACAGTGATATTTGCCGAGATACAAAGCCTTTCCTCATGCACAATACACTGTCTGCATAACAGTCACGGATGGTGTCATTAATTGTTCCCCCTCAAACCAATATCGATCGAGTCGGATGTCTTTATTTTCTAACAAAAAGATCTGTCCTTGAATTATCTCTTAATGGGAAAAGGGGTAAAGTTCAAAGATCTTACGCTTTCTAAGGGCTAGAAAGCAACCTGAATACAGTTTTGAAATGCTTATATTTTCAAATCCAAAAGATCTGTCCTTGATTACCGGTATCTCATAGCGAGAAAACGTTAGGGGTCTAGTGTGGGTTCTTATATTGATGTTTTCTAGGGGCTAAAAGCGATCTGAAGAGTTTTAGAATCCTTAGAGGGTGTACATTAAGGATTCACATGGTTTCCCAAAAACGTGTTTTGGGAAACCCCTTTTCGACGGCCATTTTTAAAATGGCTGAAAACTTCACAAATAAACATCACAAATAAACATACCACAGTTTGCCACAGTTTGCATGTTTTTGCATTTTTACGTACGTTTTGTGGGTGTTTGGTTAAAAAACAGCATTACAATAGTAAATAATTACAATTAGGTACATTTACGTAAGCCACGCCCACTTACCATGCATATGCCACGCCCTCATTGCTTTAATACGCCTAATTGCACCAATACTGTACTGTCTCATAAACTCTGCCTCACATCACCATGAAACGTTTTCTTTAAATATATTAACCATGCCCAGAAGAGTTAACAGTTGCCATGGTATCATGAATGCAATAGTTAGTCTATGTATGCATTATTTGTTCGTTATTTAAGAACTACTCGTCTTTATTACAAATATGACAAATGTCACAAATTTTTAACCAATTTAAGTACCTTGACCCGCTTGCAATGCATAATCTCTAACCGTGCCCTAAACCAGAAGTCTATTAACTGGGCAATATACTTCTGCCTATACAAAGTGGAAATCCCACCTTAACTTCGCTTAGCCATGTTGCAGGTGAGGCACGCATCTCTTTTTGGCGTCATTTGTTTTTAAGATAAAAGAATAGGGCCTAGTTGAAGCAGGTAACTAAAACGTAACGCCCAACATGATATGTTTTATATTCCCAAACGAACGGGGAGGATCGAGGCTGCGTGAGTAGTATAATGTGCAGCAAATCTGTCATCTTTGTGGAGGGAGCCCTGCAGTTTTGTGTGCAGTGATTTTGTGCAGTTTGTAACGGCAAGAACCTCAGTCCACCACAGTGCATTGGAGCAATGTGGAGGAGATTTGCACTTTGTGGAGGTGATTGCACTTTGTGGTGGTGGAGCACCATAATTTTATATTTTTGTTTTCAATTGTTTTCTTCTTCCATTTTTTTTAATTTAATTTTTTTATTTTTTATGACGTCATTTCGGCCAAGTAAAAAAAAAATTGTGTTACCACTGCACCACCACAAACTGCAAATCTCCTCCACATTGCTCCAATGCACTGTGGCTGGATGTGGTTCTTGCCGTTACAAACTGCACAAAATCACTGCACACAAAACTGCAGGGCTCCCTCCACAAAGAGGACAGATTTGCTGCACATAATACTACTTGCGTGCGCCTTATCTGTTTTGGCCACATGCATTTTGGAGAGTGGTCCACCCACACCAACCTCTAAAAATTTGAAACAAATTTCATCTCTAAATCTGCCCCTGCTAATTTGGACTAAACCCCTTAGTACATGATGCTTGGATATCAGATATTGGTGGTCGTGTCTCTCCTGCAGTCATGGGCGGCGATCCCTGGGAATAGATGGGAGAGGGTATATCCCTCGATATTTATGACAGGGGGACAGGCAATAATAATAATAATAATAATAATAATGTGTGGATTTATATAGCGCACGTATCCACCAACTAAGTGGTGCTCAAGGCGCATTATATTATTATCCCTGCTCATAAGGCTCATAAGGCTCATAAGGCTCATAAATCATTCCTGAAACCATCTCAGCTCCCTGGGGAGTATACAGCTCAATTGCTGCCATTTCTAGCGCATATAGAGCAAACCAACTCTGCCTTCACAGGTACCCATTTAACCCCTGGGTGGAGAGAAGCAATTATGATTAAGTGTCTTGCTCAAGGACACAAGTGTCACGGCCGTGATTCGAACCCACATTATGTTGCTAACACCAGAACTTGAATCCGGTAAGCTAGACCGCTCGGCCACGACACCCCAGTGGTAATGTCCTCCCCCAATATTTGTCATTTGTGGATTAACTCAACAAATTCTAATTACAATATTCTTCATTATCCACATATTATCCACATATCCACACAGTATTTAAAGTAATCACAGGCAATTAATACATTTTACTTTAAAGGCAATGTACAGCATTGGTGGATATAAGTTTAGTACTATTTCATTACAAGAAAAAATTTGTGAATATATGCATTCAGATATTTAGTATACAGCACTTTAGACAAAACTTACTTTGAAATAACTTTTAGGTTTGATTAATGCAGAGTTTAATCTATGCATAACCTTGGCAGATAATATAAATTGTTTTTATTTTTTCTGTGGAACCTACATGTAGGTAAGAGCTATGAGTATTGTTAATTATAATATCGCTCAAATACAATATGAGGTCAACTGTTTTCAACTCCTTTCAAGCTATAAAGGTGAAAAGGTGAAACCTAAAGAAAGTAAAAGTCAATATTCAAACACTTTCAATAATATCACAGTCCATATAATAGTTCACAAAAGTCATGTTACAATGCAAGTTACTCTGCATTTTTATCAATGTTCACAAAACACTGTATGACAAAGCACTGGCAAACAAACATTGTTAGAAAATTTAAAAAGTATATAATGGGCAACTCTTTATTTCTGGATTTATTGATGGAATTGTAGGTTTGGTGCCTCACATCAATTCTACATGTACCTCCATACTTTGTGCGTTGGCCTCGATTAGAATGCAGCTAGTCGTATAGCGTGACACACACAATGGCATGAATGTTTGCGCAGTAACGAGGATATCGTATAGATCTAGACCGCGATACACACCACTTTTACAATCCACGCGCTGTTTTCACACACCGGAACACCCCACATGTTTTACTCGGAAAAATGAGGACTCGCTTATTTTCGCATGACGTCTGCAGAAAAACGCGAGATTTCTTCGAATTTCGCGATTTCCGAGATTTAATTTCCGAGGACTGTCCTCGGTGTGGTGGTTGTCCACGGTTAGCGGGTGTGTATTCATATGTCTGCCTCAATTTACACCAAAAACAAGTGCACACACACAGACCCCCCCCCCCCCCCCCCACACACACACCCTTACAGATTGGGTTTGTGGGGTCCACCATTGAATTTGTCCTCCTATTATCCCTTTTCTTTAGAATTTTTCTTGCGGGGTAAAAGAGAAACTTGCGGGGTACCATTGTCCCATTAAGAAAGTTCCCCCTGTGTACTTAATTTCGCTACCTTGTCAATATGGTAAATATAGCCAGGGTTTTCAGTTAAGCATCAGCGGTAAATGCGTAAAGCGAAATTTTACGTGTTCATGGTTGATTTTTCACTGAACATTTAATTACACTTTTAAATATACTATACTCAAAACAATTTAGGGAACACCGGGGAACACTGCAAGAGGTGGTCACACCCGTTATTGAAATGTTCCATGAACCGGGATTTTCATTTGCAACCCCCTCTCTCTTTCATTCAGTAGTCATGTCATGAAATGTGTAATCATTACATGCATCCTTTATCATCTGTTTCATTGTGCAGTTGTTTCTCATCAATTCTGTGAAACATTGTGTTTATCTGAAATAAATGATCTTGCTTTAACTGAGATTATTCCGATGTTCCCTAAATTGTTTTGAGTAGTATATATTATGAACTTTAACATAAGACAATATAATAATATATTATGAAGCAGAGGTTATTTCCAAACCCATATCATGGCCAAGGTAGTAAATAAAATAACCAATGAGACAGTTTAAGCGAAGGAAGTTATAAACATGACTTGAACATTCACTGATTTCATTTATATTTCTGTTTTTTTAGACCATGTGATTCGTTTACACTTTGCGTGACCTTTAGAGTACCCAGAAGATTTCCCGCCAGGCAAAAATATTTGCATGCATTAGACTGGGAGCTTTTGTACATTTTGTACTTCTCCACATCATAAATATCAAGAATTTATTTAATATTTAGATGTAATTTGAGATGCCATTTGAGATGTATAGTGCTTTATTAAAAATAAGAATGTGTTTGCAGATATCTCAAAATATCAGGATTTATGGTTTCTTGTCATACATCAGTGTAAATCTGGTAGGATCAGTTGCAGTTTGAAAGTTAACTATGGTCTTGCATCTACCCCCTATTAATATTCAAAGTTGCACCCAGACATATTATCAATCATCCGTACAGTTGCAGTTTGAAAGCCAACTATGCTTTTTGAAAATCATCCAAGCGCAACAGCTCATTTCAAATACATTTCACATGACTACAAATACAAGAATAATCAAATGGTTAGACCCAGGTTGTTTGTGTTAGTGCCTTTCCAAACATTAGTGTAGGCTATACATCACATGTACATGTACATATAGCTTCAGACTTCAATTTCGATCAAAACTTAAAAAAGATGAAAGCACCCCACAATTTGCTGCCCGCTTAGATAACGCGCTGAGAAGACATGGAACAAATAAACAAAAGTATGACTCCAAAAATATAACTCCCAAAGTGGATCTCAAAAGTGCTTATCGGTATGTTCCCTGTCATCCAGATGACTTAATTGTATGGCACTGAACTTCCATTTGGAGCTAAACGTGCGTCTTGCATTTTTCATAAATTAACTCAATCTGTCTCTCGTCGTGGTTGACATGGGGGCGTTGCTTAACTGGACGATTTTCTCATAATTGAAAATACACAGGAGGCTTGTGAGTTGCATTTTAATTACTTGTTTTACTTTATGGTTAGTATTTAATATAAATTGGTCAAAGATGGATAGCCCTTCCCAAGCAATCACTTGTCTTGGTATCTTAATTTATACCAATGCTCGAACTCAAAAAACTACCACATTGAAAAACTTGATTGTTTATGCAACTAGATCAGGAGTGACACAGCCATCTACTGTGCATATTCTATAACTACTTCAGGAGTGACACAGCCATCTACTGTGCATATTCTATTAAAAACAGACATGCCTAGTATTCAAAGTTAATCATCCGCCCACTTGCAGTTTGAAGCTAACTATGCTTTTTGCAAATCATCCAAGCTCAATTCCTATAACCCATTTCAATACGTTTCGAATGACTAAAAAAAATATATAGAGGTATTGAGTTTGAAGAAAACAAACTCAGGGTGTTCGAGTATGCATCATATGTGATGACGTCATCACCTAAAGTTGTTAAAAGACAAGAGTTACTTCAGGAGATACGAGTTTTCATAATATATAATTAAAATAACATATAATGTGCTATATTGAATACATTAACTTCCGGTTCAGTAATCCCATATAATTTTAAATTCTTCCAACCGTAAGTTCCGGTTCAATCATGTGACGTCATTCATACTTCACAAAATTTTTCTTCATAATATGGGTGTCAATTGTGCCAAATTTGGTAAAATTCTATCTAATGTTTTCTCTTTTTAAAACATGCCGCTAGAGGGCACTGTTAAGAGCGATGACGTCATCAAATATATTTTTGAAAAGAGCAGATCCAACTTAACATATAAACCCCAGAATGTTTTTTTTGAAGAGGCCCTACCCTTTCAGATTTGCGTCAATTTATAAAGAGCTTTTTAAACTTGAACTTCCAGTTTGGACCGGAAGTAAGAGTCGATAGGGTCATGTTGTGTATCAAATGTAGAGCCCTCCATGTTTTCTGTATAATTATGAAGGAATCAAATAGGGAAATCAATTTTCATGTTTTTATCGTCTTTGAATCTTGAATCTTACTGGTGGAGTCGATCAAATAAAAACCTTTCAAAAACAACATCTCACTGGATGTACATACATTCATTGCTCAAAATCTCACAAAATATCGTTTCCAGTCCTCACTTTTCTACACTCTCCTCTCCTTACGTGTCCATATTTTAAAGGAAAGTCTGTGATAGTCATATTTGGATAGAAAAGTGGCGGTTTTACATTCATTCCCATGTCTTATTTTTGAAATAATGGGCTTTCACTTTCAAAACACCTGTTGCTTTGCCTTTTCTTGCGTATAAATAGTTATAGACCCCATAGTCCCTACTAAGTATAATTGTCCCGCTAAGTTTACCAAACCAATAATTCCAATAGATTAGGTTGCGTTTATTCATGTGTGAAACAAGCAATGAGGAAGCGCATACCTGAACATTCGGGCAATACTGAACAATGAAAGACATATGGATCAATGAACTCTTTTGAAAAAAATCTAACCCAATGGCTGCTTGCGCACAATATTATCTGTGTTTTTAGCAGACTTTGGAGATTTTGAGCCATGGGTGATATTTGTCATAATTGGATAGAAAAGTGGCGGCTGTATTCTACATTCTTTTCCTGAACCTCAATAACATTTCTCCGCCGCCATGGTTTTACTGACTTAACTTTTCCAATAGGCGAATTAACACGAAGCAATGCACACACATACCTCCACCGTTTTTGAAACACAAGTACGGGAACCTCCACACGTTTCCAAGCCCCACGGAGAATCCTATCAGAGCAAGAAGAAAATCCAACTTATTTCCCCATTTCTCTCTCCCTGGCCCTTCTTTCCCGTGTTTTCCTGTTGGCGATACAGCCACGGCCTCCCCCGCGGTATCAGTCACGTCTTTCATATCAACTTGGCGCTCGGTGGAGCTGCTGCTGTTCTCTTCCGTTGTTGTGGCAGTTCTCATCCTGGTACAAATCACCCTCAGTGGAGGAAGTCTTGAGGGCGTCCGGCTTACTGTTACGATGGCCTGGTTGTGACATAATGGTCCACATCGCACCGCCGTTTTCACTTGCGACATAATTATAAGCTGCGCGTTGTATGCTCTTCAAAACAAAGCGCCCTCTCGTGGCCATTTTCTTCCATGGTAAACCTGTCCAGCTCTGCGCACACAACTGGAAGTAGATTTTTCATTGAATTTTATTATTCATAGTTTAAGAATACTCAATTTTGAATATTCAATATTGGTAGATAAGGCTGGATTTGCTGTTTAATAAAGGGACCTTCCGTAGAGTCCTTTGCAGCAAACTCGATGTGAAAAAAAAAATGATCCCCCAAGAAGTGCATCACAACTTTGCTTTTCGTCTGGTTTTTAGAGGAGCAATAGTTTCTTTGGTGACTCTGCTTCGTAGAAGGCCCTTGGAAGTTTTTATGACGAAAAATCAACCTTGCTATGGACACCTACTCCCTCGACAATGATTTCATGCCTCACATCAAGCCCCAGATGTTGTTCGATGGGGGGGGGGGGGCTTTTTCTCCTTTTTGTGCAATTTTAGGGTTCAAGTTTTACTTTATATATCTATTTGAGCTATTTTGGACTTTTGTTTTTAAAGTCTTGTCGCTGTCATGAAGTATCATATTTCTATGAGGGCCCCAAATGATGCTGGATGGATTACCCTCTGTAAAGATGGTTTGAAATAAATAACTTAAAAGCTCCCCCTGGCCTTGATAATCTTTCGTGGATACCCCGCTCCCATGATAATTGTTTCCTTTTACAAAAGTTTAAGTTTATACACCCCCACCCCAACCCCGACCGGTCCCCGGCCCCGACCGGTCCCCGGTCCCGGGCTCTTGCTTGGTTGCCTGTGCATTATTTAAAAAAATACATATAATTTTTCCCATCTGATTTCCGAACTTCGTAATTGTGCGCGCAATGAATTATGGGAGTTGGGTTTTGGGAAAAAAGTTGCACACGTTTGTGCACAAAGTCAATGGAGGAGAAATGTGGTCGGCCAGAAAATTATTTACGTATTATAACAACATTATGGAGAAAATGATTAAGAAATAGTTTAATTACATACTGAACATTTGTATAACTAAGAAAACATTTTTTTTTAATTCCCAGAAAGCACGCAAACGGAGGATTTGCTCGTCGTGAAAAGGATTTGCAATGTACTTTTTAGGCAAACTCGATCACTACTATTAAGCTCTTCAGTTCGGTTTTCGGAACATATTTTCTTTTAGACAAAAAATATAAATTACAATAAATTAAAGGATGGTAAAAAGGAGAAAACAGTGATTTTGTGCCACTTTTTTACGTTCCTGGTGTTCAATTGTTATTATTTTGTATACAATAATTTATTGGCGTTAATAGAATATTTCACCCGAAGGGAAAACAGGCTCATTTAAAACCAAGTCCCAATTTCACAGAGCCGCTAAGCAGCCGATTTTTTTTGCTTTCTGTAAAGTTTTTTCATTTCATATCACTACTAAGTGTCGTGGCCGAGCGGTCTAGCTTACTGGACTCCAGTTCTGGTGTTAGTAGCAGAATGTGGGTTCGAAACCCGGCCGTGACACTTGTGTCCTTGAGCAAGACACTTAACCATAATTGCTTCTCTCCACCCAGGGGTTAAATGGGTACCTGTGAGGGCAGAGTTGGTTGATTAGCCCTATATGCGCTGTAATGGCAGCAATTGAGCTGTATACTCCCCAGGGAGCTGAGATGGTTTCAGGAATGATTTATGAGCCTTATGAGCAGGGGTAATAATATAATGCGCCTTGAGCACCACTCAGTTGGTGGATACGTGCGCTATATAAGTCCACACATTATTATTAACCGTTAAGCATAGAGAAAGGCACGCTAACTTGCTGGCCGTTATTGCAAGCAAATAAGTGACGCAACAATACAAATCCATGGTGAACGCGCACGTACCGCTATGATTTTTCTTGCTAATCTGTGAAATACGTTTATGCTTAAGCAAATATTTCTGCTATAGTTAGCACGAAAATTTGCTTACCGGTAAGCAGCGCTATGAAATTGGGACCCATTACCTACGATCGGGGAACGTGCAGGTGCAGTATATCAGACAGACCCAATGAAATAATATAATAATAGGATAGCCTAATAGTTTCTTGATAAGATAATAGTTCTTGTCTCAACTAGCACTTTGTTTGATTTTAATTATTTTTTTAATGGTTTGATTTTTGGGTGGCAGAAATGTTGTGGTTATTTATTGATTTTTTGTTTTTAACTTTTTAAATTTATTTATTTTTTGTTATTTTTTGTTTATATTTTTAATCTTACCTTCGAGTGGTGGGGGGGGGGGGGGTGTCGGTGATATGTACTTCCTTGACTGACACCACCAATTTATAATAATAATTATTTGTTAATCTATTGTGGGTTTGACCACGGTTGGATCATCGCTTAAATTGATTTTTAAATACTTATCTGCAATCTCCCCCTTTTTAGTATCAGAAATCAGCTGGGAATTCCTCCGTTTGTGTAGTTTCCGGGGAAAAATCAATTATCTTCTTAACTATAAAAATGTTCTGTTTATAATTTAACTTATTTCTTAATAATGTTCTCCATAATTTTGCTATAAAACGTTTAAAAAAAAAATTCTGGCCATTTTCTGGCCGACCACCTTTCTCCACCATTGACTTTGCGCACAAACGTGTGCGTTTTTTACAACTTTTTTCCAAAACCCAACTCCCATTAATTCATTGCGCACACAATTCCGACAAGGCTTAAACTATGCATACACTCTACATACAGTGCACGCGCGTATGTACATGTTTGTATGTACATGTACATGTGCTGTAAGTATACGGTACACATACATGTACTATACAATCATGTACAGTAACTAAACACATACGAGGATCGAAAAACAGACGGGGAAATTCCACCTTTTTCAAAAAGCCTTTGGGGTTTTTAATTCAGAAAATTCATTTATTTAATTGAACCATATTGTTTCCTATCATATGATCAAATACCTTCGGTAAACTTCTTGTCATGTAGAAAATTGGTCCAGAAATAAGCTGAAAACGAATTTCGTGCCCATGCGTCCACTCCGCCGAAACATCAGAAACCAAAATTATGCAAACTTTAGGTTTTCCCCACCTACCATTGGTTGAATATTTAAGATTAATGAATATTCAGTGTTAAGAGGATGTTTTCTCAATCAAATCTGAGCGACAATGTTCAGAGGTCATGCGCCTAATTAATATGTATTTGACTTGACCTTACAATGACAGTAGCGCATCTAGAACATCTATGAGCTATGAGACGCATGAGTTTATTTTGTAACATTATTGTTTTGTGTATGCGTGGATTTGGACATATTTGGACATATTACATAGTGTAATAAATACTGAAGGTTTCGTTAATGTTTTAAGGTGCGTTCAACTTTTATTCCCATTCATAAATGCCCGTATCGATTTCGTTTACAAAATGTAAAAAAATGTAATTTTTGCTGAACAAAGCCAAACAGAAATGGGCCAAACTCACTTTTTGGGGACGACGAAACACTTTCAAAGAACATGAGTCAGCGCATTTTCGTCACTCTGATTGGTTCAAATGCGCGTCGCACGCTGGCAAAAAAAAAAAACAGCTGGCGAACAGCTGGCACATTATACATACGCACTGCTCTGACTTTGATAAACCATGTCTTTACCACCATAATCAGATTGTCTCAACTGTCTTGGGTATTTATGAATTATATTTATGAATAATTGGACGCTATATAAAAAACTATTCCACAGTGTTTACATAAATATACTACACATTTTCGGCCATGATTGCTCGAGTGAAGAACATTTAATTTGATCTGAAGTTCGGCAACTATCATCACTTTTCTTGCGTCCGTTGGAGTTATGATTGGGTTGATTTTACGACAAATTCATCTTCAAATAGATTCACTTATTGAGATTTCCCTGTGGGAAAATGGACTAGACATGTAATTACTAACGTATAATTAATGAGCAAACCATCGACATGTGTTTATTTTTAAACGATTTTATAATTCCTTGTTAAAAGATTTCATAAAAAAGTCAATAAATTGAACCCAGTTTTATGGTAATATCTGTTTTATTATTAATTATTATCAAAATTTGAGGGGAATCCAGTTTATAAGAAATGTTGGGGTTTGGCTTCCACACACCCCCTTTGACCCCAAGATCCGCCAGTGAATATAACATACAAAACACATGTGAATTTGAGATTTTTCTATGATTGTTGAAAGAACACAATTCTTCCAGTGGTGTTTGTGTAAATCTTTGAAATACTAGTTTAAAAAAGGTTATTCCAGTCACCATCACTTCGTGAAATGAAAAAAAAAAAGAGAAAAAAAATGAATAAATAAATAATAAATAATAATAATAATAATTACAATATTTTAAAAAATTACTCCCAATATCGCCTAATAGCGCGTCACCGAGCGGTTTTTGAAGCCGACCTATGACCAGAAACCGGAGACATTTTTGGCCTAATATTAAGTAACATGCAATTGCATTGAATCTGACATTCGTTTCAGAATATTTGTGCATATTTATAGTGCGAAATACTGTCCAACATAGTACTGTATACATGTAGATTAAACTTGAAATATTCATATACACTTAAATAAATTTCCCTACTCTCAGTTAATCCAGCAATATTTTATATTTATTTATAACAGCATACACACACACATTTTGTGGCAGTGATTATTCATTTACAAGTACGTAACTTTCAAAATAGAATTTAAATATCAGCCTCATTGACACGCATAGAAGATGGCGAATTAGTAGTATCAAGGTAAAACGTATAGGTATTTGCAAAACTACCTTTAAAAGTATCCTTTCTTTCGTTGAATCAATCTTAAAACAATTAATCTGTGATGTTTAAGCTTATTTTAACCCTAACTCCCTAGACAACAAAGGCATGTCGTTGGAGGATTTTGAAGGATTTTTATTGTTCACTAACAATGCTTAGGGAGTTAGGGTTAATGTGTCCTTAACCCTAACTCCCTAGGCCCATTTGCTTACACATAACCTGAATCATTCCTAACTCCCTAGGCCCATTTGCTTACACATAACCTGAATCATTCCTAACTCCCTAGGCCCATTTGCTTACACATAACCTGAATCCTCTAAAATCTTTCAGTAGTAAAGCAAGCACATGACATGCACACATGTGTTTCTAATCTGTGATACATGTTCATGGCCAGGGACCCTCCCTGCATGCATGGAGCATTAAACAGCGTCCACTGACCCAAGCACTGTACATGTACCATGGAAAGGCAAGTACGCCTAATAACCCCAATCCTCCAAAATCCTTCACTTTAGCAAAGTGCATGTAACCTCAATCCTTCAAAATCCTTCACTTTGGCAAAGAGGATTTTGGAGGATTTGGGAAGGTTAGGGTTAATGAGAAAATAGTAAAAATGCATTCAGATTTTTCAATCTGCAAATTTTTGATAATTTAAAATGTTCAGGTGGAAAATAATTTTATTAAATTTACTTACAGATCTATCACCCGTGTTTTACCCTCAATTTCCGAAAATGTTTGTTTTCATTGGAACATTGATAATTTCCTACAAGAAAGGAAAAACAAATACACTGAAATGAGATATTTCACAAAATAGTTGTCTGAAGCTTAGTTTTTAACAGTAAAAAAAAGTGAAACAATTAATTTATGACGGGACCGCCATTATCAATTTCGGTACATACTTACAGTAACCATGTTTCTCGTGATTATTATGAGAAATGTATCATTTTAATGCATTTGTTTTCACTTCCCCAAGTAAAATAGCAATGTTACAATGAAAAATAAAACAAATGTCCGTTAAAATAGCGAAAGTTGCTGTTACAAAATATTGACATGATAGCACCTGAGACTGCATGGGATGTCTGATACCATCATCAACTTTCCACCAAGTTGGTTTTATTTTAAAGCAGTCAATTGTGTTTTGAGATACCAGTGTTGTTGTACTTCCCTTCAAAGGGAAGATACAACATTGGGGATTACAAAATAACTGAATTATTAGCCAAAAGCGAACTTTATGTGACAGTGGTAACTGTACAATCTCCCTGAAAAAAATTCTAGAGCTCTTATTACAGAAGCAAAATATACTACTAGTACTCAAAACAATTTAGGGAACACCGGAATAATCTCAGTTAAAGCAAGATCATTTATTTCAGATAAACACAATGTTTCACAGAATTAATGAGAAACAACTGCACAATGAAACAGATGATAAAGGATGCATGTAGTGATTACACATTTCATGACATGACTACTGAAAGAGAGAGGGGGTTGCAAATGAAAATCCTGGTTCATGGAACATTTCAAACCTATTTGATGTTAAAAATCCGGTGTTCCCTAAATTGTTTTGAGTGGTATATAAAAAATATATGCATATTTTTTTTTTTTAAAGTTGCACTTTATGCTACAAGTGTTTTTCTGTGAATTTTTAAAATGTTTTTTCCTACTTTTCTTGTAACTTGGATTCTGCATTCAATTGAAACTTTCACAGGTTCATTGTTAAATGTATATCTTGATTCAAAGAATGTTGTCATATTCAAGGAAACAGTTTTGCCAACATGGCAAATGTTGTGCCTTCCCTGTTAACTATCCTAAATTGAACTTCTATTCTTTTTTTTAATACTGAATGGTACAGAAAATATTTGTTTATTTTGAAATACCTGTGTAATCATCACTATTTAAATAGGTATGTACAATAGACACGCTGTGGCCGTCTTTGTCCGACTCCCTGTAAGCAATTACGATTATACACACAGATTCTCAATACATACAAGGGGGCCAGACTATTTCCCCTTCCAGCCTTAGTTTGGGCATGGTGGATTTGTATGGGAACAAACAAGATGGCTCCCGCATGGCAAAGGCTCATTCTATAGTTCATGTTTTGTCTGTCATGTTGCAAACTCACCAAGGCATTCAAAAATCTTACCAAAAATTTATAGATTAAAAAATAAAAAATAAATTAATTAATTAACCCTCCTACTGAACTACTGAGCTGAACTTTACTGGCAAGTAGCTACAGTGGTCAAAATCAGTCAACTGCCCGTTTTGACTGTTGACCCAAATGTGCACACAGGGGCATTTTTTGACTGGTTTTTACTGTCATTTTGACCACCCTCAACAATACAAGACAATGCTTTTACCAGTCAAAAAGTGTCGACTCATTTTGACCTGTAAGTGTACTTAACCATAGGCGTACGGGGTCAATATTTCTGGGGGGGCAAGATCAATTTTTGCCCGAATATTGTAATTGTAACTGATTTGCCCGAATTTTCATACTGCCTTAGCAGTCGTTTAATAAGTCGTTTTGATCAAACCATAGTGAGGTTAGTGATTTACCTATCTGTACAGGCTCAGAAAAAATAGGATTCCCGTCCCTTCCTTCGTGCATAATCACACGGCGCTGACCCAGTCAACCTAGGATATGAACTATTGCGGAGCACAAGTTGATCCGCCCAATGCAACCCGGCATACCCAACAACAACAACAACATACCATTAGTTTGTGGTCAACAAAGAGCTGTATATACAGCCGAACGTATCAGTCGAGAGATAATGAAATTGCGAGTTTACATTGAGACCGTGTGTGAAAGATCGTTCTCGCGCCAGTCGTTAGTCTGCTGAAGCACTGCAGGTGTACGGTCACAGTGTAATGAGTGTGTTGGCATTCGAGGGGGTTACTCAACTTACTCTACATCCATAAAAAAATAATCTCCTGACAAGCGTACAGATAACACGGTACGAGCGTAGTCTATAAAAGTAAAACTGGTATCCTGGGATGAGGATAAATGAGGGCACTGGGAAAATTGGCAAGGCCAGTTCTAAACAAGCTAGCTATACCTGTTGTGTGATACATTTTCTATTGTCTATTTCTCAGAAGAGAGATAGACTCAGAGAGTAGTAGTAGTCAGACCAATTGACCGAATATTAATGGCAACATTTATTCATTTTGGCTGTCTCATTTTGCCCGAATGGATCAACTGTTTTTGCCCGAATTGGGAGGGCGAGTGCCCCCCCTGCCCCCCCGCCTCGTACGCCCATGTACTTAACTACACGACTTTTAAGTGTACAAGATATACCTTGGCAAGTATACTACTCAAAACAATTTAGGGAACAAAACAATTTAGGGAACAAAACAATTTAGGGAACACCGGAATAATCTCAGTTAAAGCAAGATCATTTATTTTAGATAACACAATGTTTCACAGAATTGATGAGAAACAACTGCACAATGAAACAGATGATAAAGGGTGCATGTTATGATTACACATTTCATGACATGACTACTGAAAGAGAGAGAGGGGGTTGCAAATGAAAATTCCGGTTCATGGAACATTTCAATAACGGGTGTGACCACCTCTTGCAGTAAATCCGGTGTTCCCTAAATTGTTTTGAGTAGTATACATCAACATTTTGACTGATTTTGACCCTTGCAGTCACAGAAGAGTTAATGTTGCAAATATGTAGAATGTGGCAAAAAGCAGAATATATATTAATGGATGGGTGGCTGACACAATCAAGACACAGAAGACCAAAATACAACTCATTGTGGAATAACTTTAAAGGTAATGACAACCTTCGGTAATTACCTGATTACAAAACTAATGAATTGTAATGTTAGACATTTTACCAATGGTGTACAATTCCTTTAAATAAATTCCCTGTATACATATTGATAGGAATAACATCTTGACTATACTACAAGATTTTAATATGACAATTTATCTAAAAACACTGTGATTTGGGACAGAAAAAAAAAAATCTCCTTTTCACACATTCTGTACTGAACAAAATAAGATTAATTTAACCCCAATCGCAAAATACTACAATGACTTCAGGATTGATTACTTTATAACAAATATATACTTTCTTTTTCTACTTTCTAAATTCTACTCAAGTAATATATTTAAGTTTGATTAAATTTGGTATTATCAGATGTCTATTACCGACATGAAGTGTTCCAGCCTGCTGTAATCCATACCAAGGCATTGTACTCCAAATGCAGCCATGCACAATGAGCATGAGTTTTGCTTTCCTCCCCAGCCTGCCTTAAGGCATCAGGGGATTAGGAGCTTATCCCTCCTATAGGTTTAACAATCAAAGACACTCAAAATTTGTACGTAACTCCCAACCCATTGACTTTGTGCAGTGCACTCAAATAAATGCAAGGACATGTGGCTGTGGTAGGAGGTCAAACCAAAACCACTCAACTGTATATGAGTCTGCTGCTATAACTTATGCAGTACATACACAGCTCTGTGTGACTCTGCATATAACTTATGTAGGACATACACAAGTGTGTTTGACTTTGCCACTAACTCCAGCACAAAAATACAAACGTGTGAACAATTGGCAATGCAACCAAAAATACTCAAGTGACTGTCTGTGGGTGCGGTGCTTACTGGGCCAAATTTCAGCCTGGGCATAGGAGGGTTAATGATCTTTAAAAATGATATGCGAGAAAACAAACAAACTTGCAAAAACAATTGTTGTGACTTTGTCGTGTGCACAAAGTTAGTTCCTAGAACTAGGCACAATCTTAAACTAGAAGCGGGCAAACCATCAGCCGTGGGGAGAATGCGCAACCGCCAAGGTGTGCACGTGACGTACAGTTCTCTCAAATGCCAGGTAGGGTCTCCCAGACTGCACTGCTTCTTTTTGGCGACCTTGCGCTTCAGTTTGTGGAACGATACGTCGTGAATGGCCCAAATCCATTGTTCTTGGAGTACTGTGCGGTGGACTAGGTTAGTACACTAGTGGCACACTTCATGTAGGTAATAGACTTCTGGTATTATCCAATCACTGGTCTGTAATCAGGGGTGGACCTTGAAACCAGTATAGGGGCCTACACTTTTGGTAAAAAGTCTATAAATGTATCCACACTATAAAAATCAGGACAGGAGTAGGGTTTGCGGTAGCCCCCATGAAAACAGTGCTATACACACGTCGGTACTGCAGAGCAAAAATTAAATCAATTGTTTATCACCCGACGCAAGAATTTCATCATCCTATAAATATTGCAGAACCTGCTGCTATATAGGATTCTAGCCGGCCAATCGTCATCGGGCAAGCTCGGTAGTCGAGAGGTTAAGACATCTGCACTAGTAAACAGGAGGTCGTGTGTTCGAATTCCGCCAGAGTCGCCTGTGAAGTTTTTTCCCACAGACACTCAGAAAGCACCGAGTATACAGTGCTATACACATGTCGGTGTAGGGCAAAAATTAAATCAATCTCCAAGGAGTTGTAATAATTGTTGGTTCTGAGAAGAACCGGTGGTGAGAAACTCAGCGTTTCTCCTGAAGATGATCAGAGTATACTGATCGAAACGTCGAGTTTGTCACCACTTCTCAACACTTATTACAATTCTTTAAGTGACTATTTTCATGGTGCTACCACAAACTTTACTTCAACCATGCAAAGCTTCAAATCCTACTTAAAAATCAGGATATATGGATAAAAACCAACTTATCAATGCTTTAGATTATTTCATTGTGTCGATAAAATAGTGAAAATTCATTCAGATTGTTTGTATTCATTCCAATGTTGAATTTCTTTCTTGGAATGAAATTATATATTTTTTTAAATATGAACCTACAGAAATATTTCAAAAGATGTTTGAATCATCAACGTAAAACCAAGTAAGTTTTATGTAAAAATATTTTATTTTTATTTTGTTTTATATTTTTTTTGTTGGTTGAGATTACCAATACTGTAAAGAGGCTCCAACACCAGCCCACCAGCCCCAGTTGGGCACATTAGTTGGTATAGCACTGAACTGCATAGAAAACAGTAGATGTCAAAAAGAGACTGATGCTTTTCCAAACTGTAATTGTAACAGTGATTTTGTTTGTAAGTGTTCAGGGCACCACGCTGACACAATACAAATAATAGTTGTCCATTTTTATTCAGCCATTACAAAACATTTATTTCAGTTGATAACAATAACTTAACCCATCAAAATCTTCCAAGGGGCACTTTTTTGGAAAAAAATTCAGCACTGTTAGACCATGGAGGAAGGATTTTCCTTCCTCCATGGTTAGACACTGGTACTTTCACCTCTTCAAATGGGGCAAAATTACTACCTGGCAAGAAGTACAGGCCATAAGTGCTGAATATGAAAGATCAACAAAAATGCATGGTGCATTTTGAAGATAAGGGCATGTTTCCAAAAGTGCACTGATGGATTTTGGAGGATTCCTAGTCAGGAAGGTTCCTAGTCAGAATACCTAGGGGGTTAGGGTTAAATACCTAAGTAAAGACTGTGTGTTCTGAAAAGAACTAATGTTTTGATCAGTATGCTCTGATCTTCCTCAGTCTCTACTTATCCTTTTCATCATGCAAAGCTACAAATATTACTTAAAATATCTAAACAAAACTTTCAAATTATTAAATAATTAAACAGGTAATTTCGTTTCTACGTAACTTAATGGCACTTGAAGAATTTATACCCAAATCAAATGTAACATCTTAAAGATGCATCACCCGTGATTTTTGTTATATCACTGGTGACCCTAGCCCAAATAAGGACGCCATCTCGGTATACACCGAAACGGAGTCCTATCAGACAGCATGTCAGTCACTGCACAAAAAACGTCTTTTGTGACATTGTTTAAATCTTGTGTGGGGAGTCTGAAACTCGGTACTAAAATTCCATGAACAACTATAATGACAAGCGTTAACCAGTTCGCACCGGGAATAAAAAAGTTTTTCCGAACCCCGTGGCGGGTTTATTTTTACCGCACAAACACGACCAATGGTGCTCACCAGAGCGTGACCGGGGAGACCGCGTCTTCCACCGTATGCTTATGGCTCGTTGCCACGTCGACCAGGAATCTATACAAATATTCCCGAGAATCCTGTGGCGTGTTTAGACGCTCTCCGATCCGCTGTCCAAAAAAAAATTGCGTGTATACACGGCCTCCGACGCGAACTGGTTAAGGTTCAAATTTCAAAATGTCATTTTTACTAAGTCATTTTATTGAAAGAAAATCCAGATGTAACGTTGAAGAAATCCTTGAGTTTCGGAGGTTGTTCGTCATTTCATAGTCCATTTAGCGTACGTGCGAAAAAATATTCCACACAGCAGGTTTTATGTGTGGTCATCATGCTCGTATGTACGCCAACGCACCCATGCCGACACCGGCATATTATTGTCGCAACGCTCAAGTGACCAACAGCCATCAAAACTAAAGTAATTTTTTAACGTTAAATCTTGGGATTATTTAATTAAAAACACTTACTGAAATGCATTGTATTTGGTCATGGGATTCTACTGCCGAGTTTCAGCAGTTTCACACAGGTAAAAAAAAAAGAAGCAATTTATGATTTTACACAAAATATTTGTTTTCCGTATTTTAATTTTTTTGTTAAATCCTGGATATCACTGTAGTACACGAAGGTGAATGTCCAACCTGGGCTATGGTGATTCATGAAAATGGTTTTGATCTGAACATTTCTATTTTTCATGAAAAAGGGAAAATATACAGCTTGAAATCAAATGATTTTAAACACCTTGATTCAACAGTAATTAAGTGCCTTATTGTAGTTATAATGAGTCCCAAAAAATGCATTTATGAATTTTAATTGCGGTGAAAATAATTAGTTTTTTTTCTTTCTAGAAGGAAAAAAAAATCACATCAGAAAGAAAATTGAAAGATTGAAAGAGAACTTTAAAAAACTCATAAACCATCCAATTTTATCAGATAAAACCTGAAAAATCCCTGGCTAGAATTATATTTTGAAAGGCCTTTGGAAAACCTGGTGATGAAGGACCACTCTAAACTGAACAGGACTAGTAACGCAACTTGTGTTACTAGTCCAGCTGGCTGGCTCACTTAAAATTAATTTCAACACCAGGGCCCAATTTCAAAGAGCCGCTTAGTAGCCGCTGTTTTGCTTACTGTGAACTTTTCATTTCATAGCGCTGCTAACTGTTAAGCATAGAAAAGAGCACACTAACTTGCTGGCCGTTATTGCTAGCAAATGAATGGCGCAACAATACAAATGCATGGTGAATGCTCACACGAATCACTGAATTATCATGCTTACCTGTGAAACACGCTTACGTCTAGCAGATTTCTTCTGCTATAGTTCGCAGAAAATATCGCGTACTGGTAAGCAGTACTAAGAAATTGGCGCTGAAAAATGTTCTTGGATGTAAGAGTTTGGTGGTATCTGACCTGTCGGTGTCTTTTATTTTGTCTTTGAAGTCTCCCTGTCCTTGTCTCTGCATATTCAAGATAAGATACAGATAGAATTGGGAATTAACAACATAACTAATTAAGCGGTCAAATCTTAACCCTCCTACTCTAGCTGCACTTTAGTGGGAAGTTGATGTAGAGGTCAAAATCAGTCAACTGCCTGTTTTTGACTGTTGACCCAAATGTGCACACAGGGGCATTTTTGACTGGTTTTGACTGTCATTTGGACCACCCTGAACAATACCAGACAATGCTTTTACCAGTCAAAAATGGTCAACTCACTTTGACCTGTAAATGTACTTACTACACATAAGGTTTGACAGTGTTTGACTTTTAAGTGTACTAGATATACCTTCACTTTAGCAAAGAGCATGTAGCATGTAACCTCAATCCTTCAAAATCCTTCACTTTAGCAAAGAGGATTTTGGAGGATTTGGGAAGGTTAGGGTTAAAAATAAAAATTGCCTCCTGAATGTTTTTTTTTTCTTGTTTTTTTTCCGATGACAAATTTCTTGAAATTAAATGTACACAATCCCATAAAATTGCAAATGTTTGTACAATTATTTTATATTTGTAACGTAAATAAGAGTTTTAAGAAGCAGAGATACAAAGTACATATGTTAAGTTATACTCATTCTGTAAATATACTTCATAGGGTACCACTCAAACTTAACAAAGTCTGTTAACAAAGAACGCGCTGACATGGCTGGACGGCCCTCATAACCCCAGAAACACTCTTTTTGTCAATGGATTAGGGAGTTAACAATGGAATTTTTTGGTGACTGCAGCTTCCTCACTGCATCCTGGGCAAGTCTCACGATCATACTGGGAGAATGGCCCAGTATTTTTTGCGGGCGATCGTGTGTGTATGTCATGCTTATTTTGAATGGTAAATCTTGATTTTTGATTTTGCAAATTTGTGTTGCATTTTTCTATGGGATGTAAGCGGAATCATTTAACCGAGTACCAGCAAGAGATAATTGATTTAGTTTTCAAAACCAATGAACAAAATCTAATGAAAGTTTCACAGAGCATGTTATTTCTGGAGAAAAAACAATTGTGGGTAAATCATGCGGTTTTTAAGGGAGGAGGGCCAAAGTCGTGGTACAGCCAAGCCTTTGAGAAGCCTGGCCAGGCCTGGGCTTTGCCCAGACCTACGGGCCTACATAATCCCCTAGCTGAGCACAAAAGACCCTTTACTAATGAATAGATCTCAAATAGCTCTTATTGTTAACACAGACTTGACCGACACCTCAGCTGTCTTTCGATCACAACTGCAGACGTTATAATGATCTCTAGTTGGCTGGGCTAGGCTCTCCAGAAACCCAGGTTATGTTAATTGGCAGGTACTGTATTAGGGCTGTGCCGGGTATACGGGTATCCGGATACCCGACCGAAATGGTCATTACCCATATCGTTTCGGTTTGCAGTAACACCATGTGTTTATCTCAACTAACGCGAAGCTGAGGTACAGGTTCTGAAAAGAACCTTATTGCACAACTCGTATCTCAACCTTCGTTAATTGAGAAAGGTTCAAGGGAGAACCAATTTTGGGCAACTCGTTTTTCTCTACTGTCGCTATAAAAGTGAGAAATATGGTTCAGGGAGAACCATGGGACTTCACGGGTTAATATGGTTCAGGGAGAACCATGGGGACTACCCGTGAAGTTTCTTTTCAGAACCTGTATCTCAGCTTCTCGTTAGTTGAGATAAATACATGGTGTTACCGCAAACCGATACAATATCGATATTCCACCATGCAAAGCCTCAAAACTTAGGTCATTACCCAGTTCCATTTTTCGGTTCCAATTACCTGTAAACGACTTTTTAAAATTCGGACTTAACATTTGAGCGGTGTGAACAGAAATCTGTGACTCTTGAACAATGTAATGTTTACACTTTTACAGACAATTATCGTTAAATTCAAGAGATTGCACTCTAATAAAGAAAATATCGATTTAAGTATGGTATCCTCTGTATTATAAAAGTCAAATTGTTACCATTTACAGTACATGTATTTGTACACCACCGGAGGAATGTTTTCAACAAAAATGAAAATGGGTATCCGGGTATCCGAAGTTTCCTGATTTCGGGTATCTGGTTCCAAAAATATGCGAAAACGCACAGCCCTATACTGTATTGTTACAGGATTAGGACTCACAAAAGACAGATTAGGAGGCCAGGTAACCTGGGCCTAGTCGGGCTTCTCAAAGACTTGGCTGTACCACGACTTTGGCCCTCCTCCCTAAGTTATGTTTAAACAACAACAAAAAAGAGACAATATTTTTTGGGGAGACCCTGTAAGCTTATACTTACTTGGCTTGGGCTGTGTCGTTAGCGTTTCTATACATTTTCTTGAGTTGTGGTAAAATGACGAAGTTGTAGAGAATAGGAAATACTACATAGAAGATTATGGGTATGTAGTGCATTGAACCATACACCTAAACAGGAGAATAAAATATACAAATAAGTGAGGCATTTAATTAAAGCCACTATCTGCTATGTGTACAATGTAGCTGTCTAGCACTGAAATTACATCCAGTGTCTTGATGATAGTCACTTTGGCATCTAGTCCAGCATTGTACACATGTTATACCCCCCACACAAAAAAATAAAAAATAAAAAATAAAAAATAAAAAAATTAAAAAATAAAAAAATCTCTGGTTTCAGGTCATAGGTCAGCTTCAAAATCTGTGCAGTGACGCGTTTTTTGTTTTTTTTGTTTGCCAATCAGTGAAATACATGACACATGTATATGCGGTTTTTGGAACTGATTCCATGCCCTGTTGAAAGTCTGCTCTGATCACATCAATATTGTCCCTTTAAGGGTAAAAATGGGGTCAAATATTTCGCTATTGGGCCAATTTATTGTCTCAATTATTTCTGTATTATTAAAACAAACAAAAAATGCCAAGGGGGGGGGGGCATCCCCCACCCCCTCTTGGCTACACACCTGTTGTACACCATTTGTAAAATATCTATACATGCATCCATACTATATAAGAATGAAGAGATATGCATAAAGACCAACACGTGAATGTTTTCTTGTCATTAACAAGAAAAATTTACATGGCCTGAATGTGGAAACATGTATTAAAGATGCTGGGCTTAGACACACAGACCTCTCTGCAAATACTACAGTGCGCACATGAAAGCCAATGTGCATAATACATGCTGGTACAGCTAATGACAACATACTGCAAAACTGATCTTACCTCTTTCTTGTTTTAACAATAGTTTTATTAGATGACTTGTTTTTGGTTTTGTTGTTTTGAGGCTTACTGTTTTTGAGGTTTGGGTTTTCTTTTTCTACCTTTCCAGCCCCCTTCCCAATTATGTCCCCCTTGGCCTTCCCCTGTTCCCATGTATTGTTTTCCCTTCCCTTTCCCTTTCCTCCTTCCCCACCTTTCCCTGTCCCTTCCCAATTATGTCCCCCTTGGCCTTCCCCTGTTCCCATGTATTGTTTTCCCTGTCCCTTCCCAATTATGTCCCCCTTGGCCTTCCCCTGTTCCCATGTATTGTTTTCCCTTCCCTTTCCCTTTCCTCCTTCCCCACCTTTCCCTGTCCCTCCCCAGTTATGTCCCCATTGGCCTTCCCCTGTTCCCATGTATTGTTTTCCCTTCCCTTTCCCTTTCCTCCTTCTCCACCTTTCCCTGTCCCTTCCCAGTTTCATTATATTTTTATTTGCTGTATTTTGTAATATAACAAATACAATATGTATAATATGGAATAATTTTTAATAATTACAATTTGTAAATTTTTTTAACATAATAGTGTGTATTAATTTTTTTATATATGTGCAAACTGAGGAAATGATTTTCATGCTGGCATGACGAATAATTGAATTGAAAATTGAATTGCAGATATTGCCTACACTGAGCAACAGTTAGCCATGCTTTTGTTAAATGTTGTGTGTCCATTTTAATAATGCACAACTAAGTAGATTTCCCTACCAAAAATCCACTCCAGTTTTACAAAATACTACAGTTTAATTGTATTCAGTTTAATTGCAGTACTCGCCCAGTGCACATCATAGCCCTCTAGCGGTGAATTTGCACCCAGTGTCTTGATGATAGCCATTTTTGCATTGTGTGAGCGTTGTGCGTACACTTTATGTGCGTATGTTATGGTACTAAGCGCGCGTGTACTTCTACCAGCCAATGATCGCTGGAGATATTCCGCGCGTACGCGCATCAACTGTAAAATACGCCAAATGCGACACACTATCGCGTTTTATTCATTTTTACTCCAATACAAATTTACTTCAATACATTATGTTTATACAATTATTATAATAAAATTTTACATACTACAGTACAACTATAGATTTAGTATAAAGTAGAACGAGTGGATTTTTATCAGGCCACTAAAAACAAGTCCCAGGTTTCTGGTCATCGGTTGGCTTCAAAATCGACCATTTATTACTTTTTTTTGCCAACAGAGAAATAACGTGATACAATGTACACTCACGGAATTTAAAAACGCATCAACTTATATTTCTCAATAAATATGTATAACTTATATGCAGTGATAAATTGAAGCCATAATTGTACGTAGCACTTTTATTGTGTCAGTATGATGTGAAAATTTGCGCTCATGCTTGACTGAGAAAGTATTGATTAAAATATCATAAATATCTGCTGTTGAAAAAAATGTGAAATATTGGGATGATGCGTTTTTAAATTCCGTGAGTATATATGCAGGGACCACATTTCCCATATACAAAGTATGGTGGCTAAGAGAGGCATCACGAATCGGGCAAACGTTCATACCCCTATGTGAAAAAGTCATTTAAAGCACAGCATGGCAAAATTCCAATCAATCCAGCAATTTTGGCTGCAATTGGATATCGTTTCATAGCAACAACAACAAAAATAATTAAAAATGCTGACGTGCGGGTCTGAGGCGAAGCGTGCGGAGACCAGAAACCAGAGACTTTTTTTTTTGGCCTAAGGGTTGCTTGATTATTCGCCTTGTGCATATCGTAGCCCTCTAGCGGTGAAATGTACTTCAGCTGCGAGCTCCGGGCTTTACACGGTTCCATTTACATCCTCTTTACTGTACAAACATATCATAACAGCACGGTCGCAGCGGCGTCGCTTGAATGATTAAATAAAAGTCATTTTATATGCAAACCGGAAATTCTCACTGCTGAATTCCACCCTCTCATCCATTACTTTCCAAATCTCATACCTTTTCCTATGCTGTTTAACATCTTGCTGCACTTATCATTAAGTATGAAGAGTTTTTCTACCTGAAAAAAGGAGATCTCAGCGGCCATTTCTGAAATTTTCAGAGTGAAAACTGTCCCTGGTAACCGTTAATACTAGAATGGAGCCAGTAGCGCCCGCGAACGGTTAACCAGTGATATACTAACTTTCCTACGTCACAGCCATAGTTACGGTTGCCAAACTATGGGTGGCTGCCAGTGCAAAATAAAACCAGAAATTCAATGTTTGTTTTAAATACTGGAATTAGTGAAAAACACTGATAAAATCAACATACTTTACCAAGACATATTCCTCTTAAATACCTCCGGTGTAAAATGTTTAATTGTGAGCAGAATCTCTTGCTAACCATGTTTAATTATGGGCTGAATCTCTTGCTAACCATGTTTAAAATTTTTGGTCACTAATGGCCGTCCATATAAAATGGCGCTCGATGCTTACAATACAAAATGCCCTCCGTGAACCCCTGTATCATATGTGATGGCGCCCTCATATGGTCATGGACGGGGCCAATAAATTACACAGTAATGTAACGGGAAATGTGCCTAGTGATTACTAGCTTGACCAAGATGCAACATGTGTGTGTACTTGCGTCAATTTACTCACCGTGTGTATTCTACTCCAACGCAGCAGTGCGACAGCGGCGAGTGCATGACCGCAAACAAATTTCATCCACATTAACTTGACGACAAACAGCGGGAACTGGAAGGATGGGCTACTGATGAGCTTGCCCAGGGCTGGAATCCTTTTACTTGCATCGACAATCTGTTATTAAAAAGATAAGGTATAGGATTGGTAATAAAACAAATGAATGTTGTCCTCTTTCGGCTGCTCCCGTTAGGGGTCGCCACAGCGGATCATGATCCGCTTATTTGATTTGGCATATGTTTTTTTTACGCCGGATGCCCTTCCTGACGCAACCCTCCCATTTATCCGGGCTTGGGACCGGCACTAAGCATGCACTGGCTTGTACATCCCCAGTGGCTGGGTTCAATTCGGCCCTCGCAGCAATTATGGTAAAGTGTCTTGCTCAAGGACACAAGCACCATGGTCGCGGCAAGGCTTCGAACCACCACACTCTGACGACTCAGCCATCAGAACACAAATCCGATGCACTAAACCGCTCGACCAGTCCATGGCACCTCACAATTAAACAAATGAATAAATAAAAATAATCAGATGTTACTGTAAAAACTTACTTGGTGCAAATGTCAAGATTTAGATGTGTAAGGAAAACCCAAGAAATATTCTAGGGAAAACCCACATAATTAGTCATGGACTGAAAATCAAATCCACATGTCTACGCAGGTCCCAGTGAGATTCAAAACCTGGGACCACAGAGTTGAAAGGTGAGGCAAAGCTATGCCAACCTGACTCTCTCCCCCACCCCCCCCCCCCCCCATATACAAACTTATTCACAACAGCTTAGGCCCCCCAAAAAAGTATCGGGTTTCTGGTCTCCACATGCGTCGTCTAAGACCAGCGCGTCTGCATTTTTAATTTCCATTTTTTTTGCTATGAAAACGATGTCCAATTGCAGCCAAAATTGCTGGATCAATTGGAATTCTGCTGTGCTGTGTGTTAAATGACTTTTTCACATAGGGATGGCCTCTCTTAGCCACCATACTTTGTGTATGGCAAATTTGGTCCCAGCATATAAATGTATCACGTAATTCCCTGTTGGCCAAAAAAAAAAAAAAAAAAAAAGTTTAACAAAAAACAAAAAAACCGATGACCATAAACCTAGGTGACAACAGCCCCCTCCTTCAGCCCTACTGTCATGGTAACATGATGTCACACTTTCAGTACTCCATAATGCGCAGTCAGAAACCCTACTTATTTTGTCGTAAATCAATTCAATTCACCTGAGATTCGATAAAAGTCGCAATAAACTCTTGGATGAAGCAAATGAAATAACCAACAAAGAAACCGTGCCAGATGGCCAGGAAAAACAGGGTGGTTGCCTGGGAGATGTATTTGTTGTTAAGGAATTTCATCCTCTTGAAGACGTATCTAGAAATGACAAAAGAGCAAAAACGAAAATGGGTTTTGAAAAAGTCAAAATTTGAATGAATGTTTTTTTTTTCAAATACAGAATGTTTTAATTACTGCCCTCATGTTTCAAATAATTGGATTTATAGAGTGCCAAATGCTACAAGGCGCTTTTACATTATTATACCTGGTCAATATCAATCCTTAAACTTTCTCAGCTCCCTGGGGAGTATACAGCTCTGAGCTTTTTCAACCACAATATCAACCTCTACCCTCACAGGTACCCATTTATACTCCTGGGTGAAGAGGAGCACTGTACAGTGAAGTGTCTTGCTCAAGGACACAAGTACCATGGTCGTGGCCAGGATTCGAACCCACATTCTGACGACTCAGCCATCAAAACACAAGTCTGAAGCGCTAGACCGTTTGACCATGGCACCCCATACAAGGATATTTGTCTTTTAAATATTTGTCTATTATTTAAAGGTCCTTACAGGGTCCAAACAAGAAGTGAGACCTTTGATAACGAGCAGTTTTACTACTAAACCTTGGCTGACGAATTTGGCGAATTTAAATTCTGTCGGATAAATTGGCAGTTGGAATTATGGGATGTCGGAATAATCAGCATTTCTTAACTGATATATAATTTTATAAACTGATATAAAAATCTGGGCAGGGGGTCAGCCTCCCCCTGCCCCTTTAGCTACGCCACTGGTGAAGTATAATAATATGAATGTTTGCAGTAGCACCATGTGAATATCTCCGATGAGCTGTAAATAAATTGGTTCTCAGAAGAAATTTTGGGTGGCAACTGATAATCAACAAATAACGTCAGTCGATTGAACCATGTTGGATTTGGTGTTAAATTTACACTGCTTTTGGTACTGGTGTCGTAAAAGCTTTGTGATATGAACTGTTTAATGAATGTGCTTCTAAATAATATTTCATAAATATTCTTGATCTTTTTATTAACTTGTATTTGTGACCTGTCACCACAAAATGAGCTTAAAGTCGGAAATTTAAACAACTGAGTTATTGGTATTTCTGGATTCAGTAGAACAAGAGCTTTCCAATGATATATAACACTTGGGGTTACAGCGATCCCCCAGAGTGCCAGAGGGGGATTTGTGGCTTTGTTTCTGTCTTTGTTTCAAGTTGTTTGTCAGAACACGATAAAAGCTACCAACGAAATTGGCCTGAAATTGAGATTTTTAATTGTCTGATCGAACTGAAAATTTGGAATTCGATATAAGGAGATTTACAAATTGCAAATATAATAACAAAAAAAATTAGACCTCCCCTCCGATTTTTCACTTTTCCCGCTGTACTGTGAAATGGTATAGTGTGACTTTACGCTCATTTTGTTGTAACGGGTCACATTTGTGTATTACTGTATGACTATACTGAACATTTTGGTATAGCCCCTCAACTATGAGGTCTGATCTGTTTTGGTGAAACCTTTATTTTATAATTTTCATCAGTTTATTTCCTGATCTGTAAATTTGTAAGTAAATTAGCACAAACTGTACATCTGAAATACATATAGGCTACATGTATAATGCAGAGTTTTGCTCTGCAATGTTTATCAAACTATACATTCAATTGTTTTTATATAAAATCAGGATTTAAGAGAAGTTCAGTACAACATTTTGTTTAGTCACAATAGTACTGTTTATGATGAAAATTGGAACTGGTTGGAATTGCTAGGAAGACGCTTTGTATAGATTATAATTAATATTAAGAATGAACTTGATATTTTTTTTATTACTTTTGGATATTACCATTTTAATATTTCGTTGTATAAAATCAATGTTTAATCGTTTTATGTAATTCTTATGATTTATATGATTGAAATGTTGATAATGTTATAGAAGTTTCCAGATTGAAATTACTTAACATCCTTATCAAAAGGTTTTAGGCTTTATGTCCAATGTACATAGGAACAACTTCAAGCAATAGTTCACTGCAACGACTGCCTAAGATTTTTTAACAGATGAATTATTACCACATTACTGTACGGTACAGAGGTCGTACAGGACAAAATAATAATCAAAACTATCATTTAACAGTTTATAAATTCATTGTCATCAAGTAAAACTGTCAAATTCATACTTGATTTTGTGGGTAAAATGATAAGGCCTTCCGAGTTTCGCATTTTCACGAAGTACCAAAAACTTTGCTGTGTTGGTGAAATAATAAGGCCTTCCGATTTTCACATTTTCACAAAGTGCAAAATAGCTTTATTAACCCTAACCTTCCCAAATCCTCCAAAATGCTCTTTGCCAAAGTGAAGGACTTTGAAGAATTGAGGTTACATGTTACATGCTCTTTGCTGAAGTGAAGGATTTTGAAGGATTGAGGTTACATGCTACATGCTCTTGGCTAAAGTGAAGGATTGTGGAGGATTGAGGTTATTAGGCATACTTGCCTTTCCATGGTACATGTACATCCATGTTTGTTGTAGTGATTGCAAGGTCAGTGCTTGGGTCAGTGGACACTGTTTATTGCTCCATGCATGCAGGGAGGGTCCCTGGCCATGTACATGTATCACAGATTAGAAACACATGTGTGCATACATGTCATGTGCTTGCTTTACTACTGAAGGACTTTGGAGGATTCAGGTTATGTGTACGCAAATGGGCCTAGGGAATTAGGGAGGATTCAGGTTATGTGTAAGCAAATGGGCCTAGGGAGTTAGGAAGGATTCAGGTTATGTGTAAGCAAGTGGGCCTAGGGAGTTAGGAAGGATTCAGGTTATGTGTAAGCAAATGGGCCTAGGGAGTTAGGAAGGATTCAGGTTATGTGTAAGCAAGTGGGCCTAGGGAGTTAGGAAGGATTCAAGTTATGTGTAAGCAAATGGGCCTAGGGAGTTAGGGAGGATTCAGGTTATGTGTAAGCAAATGGGCCTAGGGAGTTAGGGAGGATTCAGGTTATGTGTAAGCAAATGGGCCTAGGGAGTTAGGAAGGATTCAGGTTATGTGTAAGCAAATGGGCCTAGGGAGTTAGGAAGGATTCAGGTTATGTGTAAGCAAGTGGGCCTAGGGAGTTAGGAAGGATTCAAGTTATGTGTAAGCAAATGGGCCTAGGGAGTTAGGGAGGATTCAGGTTATGTGTAAGCAAATGGGCCTAGGGAGTTAGGGAGGATTCAGGTTATGTGTAAGCAAATGGGCCTAGGGAGTTAGGAAGGATTCAGGTTATGTGTAAGCAAATGGGCCTAGGGAGTTAGGAAGGATTCAGGTTATGTGTAAGCAAATGGGCCTAGGGAGTTAGGAAGGATTCAGGTTATGTGTAAGCAAATGGGCCTAGGGAGTTAGGAAGGATTCAGGTTATGTGTAAGCAAGTGGGCCTAGGGAGTTAGGAAGGATTCAGGTTATGTGTAAGCAAATGGGCCTAGGGAGTTGGGAAGGATTCAGGTTATGTGTAAGCAAGTGGGCCTAGGGAGTTAGGAAGGATTCAGGTTATGTGTAAGCAAGTGGGCCTAGGGAGTTAGGGTTAATGAATTACGCATTAATTAAAGAATTTTTGTACTGTTAATGACATCAATTGTAAAAATACTAATTGTAAGCTTTCCTTACATACAAAAATCATACAGTCCGGTCACCGGAATGAGGTAGAAAAGGTGATTTTAAAAAGTGCCTTCCTTCAAATGTGATATTCTGCCTACAGACATTTCCAGTGTTCTGACACTTTTTGGCTCTTCATGATGTTGCTGACGATATGTGTTGGGAAGTTTCAAAATCTGCCTCAAGAATCGCTTTTGAATGTTATAAATCAAGGAATTTATGTTAAATTCCACACAAAGATATGCCAGCTTTGGAAGCGGAAGTTGCGAAAACAATGCATGTAATACGCATGCATATTACCCCTAACCACCCCATATCCTGCAAAATCCTCCAAGGAGCACTTTTTGTGAAAAATTCAGCACTGTTGGAAACTGGTACTTTCACCTCTTCAAATGGGGCAAAATTACTACCTGGCAAAAAGTACAGGCCATAAGTGCTGAATATGAAAGATCAACGAAATTGCATGGTGCAATTTGAAGATAAGGGCATGTTTCCAAAAGTGCACTGATGGATTTTAGAGGATTCAGGAAGGTTCCTAGCCAGAATAACTATGGGTTAGGGTTAAGGAAGGTTCCTAGCCAGAATACCTAGGGGGTTAGGGTTAAGGAAGGTTCCTAGCCAGAATACTTATTGGGTTAGGGTTAAGGAAGGTTCCTAGCCAGAATACCTAGGGGATTAGGGTTAACCAGTTGACGTCGGGAATATTAAATTTTTTCCGGTCCCCCGTGCGGGTTTATTTTCAGTGAAAAATCTGAAAAAATTTCTAGCCATTAATAATTTTTTTTGTCAATGAAACTAAGTTCGGACACCCAAATAAACACCTTTACTCATTGACATTTTGAGAATTAAATGGCTAGTTTTTTAATTACGGTTGTGTTTGTTCAGCACAATTAGACCGTTGGCAAGCCCCGATGCAACGGCCTATTTATTAGCGACCAGCGCCCGGTCGAAAAGACGGCATACCTGGATAGAGATTGAATGCCTCGTAAAGGGGTCATGCCTATGTTCCCTCAGCCCTATGTTCCCTCAGCCCTATGTTCCCTCAATGCCTAACATTTTTTTAAATCCAAATTAGGCCCTATGTTCCCTCAACCCTATGTTCCCTCAATTCTATGTTCCTCATCCCAAAATAGACCCTATGGTCTATTTTGGGATGAGGGAACATAGGGCTGAGGGAACATAGGGTCTATTTTGGGATGAGGGAACATAGGGCTGAGGGAACATAGGGCTGAGGGAACATAAGGCTGAGGGAACTTGAGTACGGTCCCCTCGTAAACAATCGATATAGATCCCTCTTTACAAATCCCTGGCTGGTACGTCAAAGGAACAGGTCTTGGATAAAGGGATTAGGCAAAAATCAACGAAAAGAGTGAACTCGTTCAGTATTTGCAGTGCATTTTGTCCGGGGCCACTGAACCGTGACCCCATGGACTCCGAGAAACGATTGCGTGTATACAAGTCAGCCGCCAACGACGGCATGCCACGTGTGGCGTGTTGACAAGTCTCCCGGTGACACACAAAAATCGGAATGCGTGTTTAGACGCTCTCCGATCCGCTGTCCAAAAAAAAATTGCGTGTATACACGGCCTCCGAAGCGAACTGGTTAAGGAAGGTTCCTAGCCAGAATACCTAGGGGTTAGAGTTATGTATCGACTTACAAACAGGATGGCAAAATGGCAGAGCATGTCATAAAAGTGGTGAGGACACACATCAAACATATGGTAAAGTTGCCATGGGCGTCAACAGGTGGGGGACGGGGGGGGACATGTCCCCCCCACTTTTGAAAGTGGGGGGGATATCATATCGTTTGTCCCCCCCACTTTTCAGAACAATAATATAAAAAAATGGCAGGCATATGTTCGATTTTTTGTATCAATTGCTGACTCAAATAGAATCAAACTCGATATTAGTGAAAACAGCCATTTTTCGATCTGAAAAGACTGAAAATAAAATGCTGGTAACTTGATGTAGAGCTTCAGTTTTGGTGAAAGACAACATTCATCAGTTTAACATTGAGATGACTCAGATGAGCATGTGAAATACTAACACAAATGTTGGGACAGGCAAAAAGTAGATATAATCTGAATTATTCATGGAATTATAATAGAACTAGGACCTTTAATTCAGGAGCGGATGATCGCGGATCCAGGGGGGGGGGGTCAGTTTTTTGTAGCATGATTAGTTTAAACAAATAGTATAAATTTCAATATTTTTTCTTCAAGAAATATACAATTATTTAACAAAATATAGCACCATTTAGCACCTAAGCACCCTTAATTATGCAAACAATCTCTAAGAACGAGGGACACCTCCCTCATAGATAACTCCCCAGGACACAGATCACTAATTGGGGCTCATGTCCCCCCCACTTTTCATAAGCTGTTGACGCCCATGAAAGTTGCATGTGTTGATAGTGAGGGGGACGCTTCCTGTGGTCTTCCGGAATGGTTGGGGGAACGGGGAGGGGGAAGGAAGGTTGAACCTGCAACTGAAATAGTGGCACCCATGAGACTTACCGAGATGCCCACAAGTTTGTTGAGATGTTGAAAGAAATGACACAATGTTTTGAGGTCGTGGCCATCTCAAATATCTCCGGTCTTACACCGACGCAGGCATCCCATAATGCATTGCCTTTCTCGTCCTTCCCATTGTAAGCAAGACCACTCATGATGCAGACGCCTTCCTGTGAACAAATAAAATGGAAATCAAGGTATGAAAATAAAGCCAGCTTTCACAAGATTAAAGGGTGGGGCAGCTTTTAATTGGTATGCAAATCCAATGTTTGGTTGTTTTGCCAGTTCCTTGGAGGCTTGTTTGAGGCAAAGTATCGTGTTTGGGTAGAAATGGTGAATTTGATTGAACGCAAAAAGTCTGTTACCGACATGAAGTGTGCCCGTCATATACTAATCTAGTCCACGGCATAGAACTCCAACAACAATCAGGGGTGTTATTTGACAAAAGTAAAAAATCCTGAAAAATGTGGGCCTGGGTCTCCCTTTGGTCTAGGGGTCTCCCTTTGGTCTAGAAGTCCCCCCTGAACCTCCTGGATGTTTTATTTTGGAGGATTTACAGATGCTCCACATCCCACTTAGAGCTACTTCTGTCTTTCCTTGGTGGCTACTTTTCTTCTTTCAAGAACATTTTGAGGCAAAGGGAGATTTGTAAAAATCCTGAAATCAGGAAAAATCCTGAGAAATCACAGGCCTGAACAATAGCTTTGGGCCATTCATGATTAATTGTTCAACAGACTGATATAGGCTTGCCAGAATATTGCTCTCTGCTGACAGTCGTACTTCAGTTAACGATCTAATGACTAAACTTAGCTGGAATAAATTAGAACAAAGATGGAATGACCAACTTCTTATCACAACATTTAAATGTTTACAAGGCAATGCACCTTCATATTTATCGTCAAATTTCTTATTCAGTGATTCTGCCCATTCCAAGGGTACACGGAGTCAAACATTTAAATGCTTACTTCTTCCACCATGGAAAACTAATCCAGGTAGACGGTCAATCCACTTTAGAGCTGTAAATCGCTGGAATAAGTTGTCAAATGACATTCGGCTCAACTTTAGTACCATGACTACACATATTTTTAAAAATGCCATCAGTACTCATTAATGCTGACATATTATGATTCCATGTATATTGATATATAGGCCTAATGTACATTTATATGTTTACACTTTTAAACCTAATACTATGTTATGACTGTGTATATTATGTACACATACTGTAACTTTTGTACATTTTGAATACATGTAGTGTAGAATACAATAATGTTTTAATCTGGACCTCTTGGGAGACCAGTACTTTGTATTGAAAGAGATATCCAGAATAAAGATAGAATAAACAAACAAACAAACAAGGTCTCAAAAAGGAGCAGTGCAGTCTGGGAGACTCACCCGGCGTGCGAGAGAACTGCATCTCGCGTGCGCATTACCTTAGCATTTATCGCATTCGCCCCACAGCTGATAGTTCAACCGAGTCTAGTTTAAGACTATGTCTAGTTCTAGGAACTAGCTACCCGCATCAAGCGCCTAATCTTATGAAAGGCTGGGCAGGGTAGCAAAATTCGTAACCATGCTCATTGTGCGTGCGCGCATTTGGAGTATAATGTCATGGTACGATTACAGCAGGCTGGTACACTTTATGTAGCTAATAGACTTCTGATGCAAGTAGGCTTGAGCGGTTTTCAATTTTTGGCTCGCCATTTTACCGCTGGGGAAAAAAAAAAAAAAAACGTGTCGGAGAATGGCACAATGTGTACATACATTTTCAATCAAAAAGCATCAATAAATTTCCTGCAATGATTGTTTTGTAACCAATGTGGCAAAAAAGAAAGTCTATAACAACAAAATGGGCAGCAATTCCTTCCAAAATTGTTGGCCGCATTTTATAAATAATGGCTTCGGTTAGCCAGTTAGCAAATTTATAAATGGCTAATAAATGGTTAGCCGGTTAACTGATTGGTAAACCAGTAAACTGGTTAACCATCCCAACACTAACAAAATCCTTACCGTGAACAAGAATACTGAGCTGTACTTGAAGAGGAGAGCTTTACTCCAAAATATCACCACAAACACTTGATAGAGAAACGAAGAACTCTGCCGACGAAAGATGATGGGAGGTAGGAAGAGGAAGTTTGAACGAGAGAGGAAAAATAGGGTTGTGTGGGGGGGGAAAAGATTTTGGGAGGGTGATAAGATGGAGAGGGGTTAGGATTCAAGGTGGGGGTGGAGAGATAGCGAAGGGAGAAGAAAAAGTTAAAACTGTGCAATAAAGATAGATTTAATTCTCACATTTGCAAGCATTTTGAAGATATATCGCCAATGTTTGGGCCAATTTGACGGTATATATGTTGAATTGCTATTTTTCTTGGGATAAGGAAGTTATAAGCTTTCATTTGAGACAGGGGGCGCTGTTTGCAGCTGCCTGTCCACCATTTTGGGTGTTCCGTTTTTTAAAATTTTAATCAGTCAACATCTTCGTTAGTTTTTTAACAACGTTTATAATTTGTTGTGATGTTCTCTGTGAGTACCCCGTGGACATTTTGTTGAATTTCCGAGAATTTTTGTCAACTGTAGAGTGACTGTTGTATCTTTCCTTGGTGGCTACTTCTCTTCTTTCAAGAAAACTTTGAGGTAAAGGCAGATTTGTAAAAAATCCTGAAATCGGGAAAAATCCTGAGAAATCCTAGGCCTGCTAACTTACAGCAAACTCGGGAGACATGAGATACGCGTTGGGGAAGATTGGAGACAGAGCTATGTGCAAAAGAACATACACACAACTGACAGTGAATCTGTTCAGTGCTGGCTCGATGCAGCTCGGCAGTTCACCCTTATCATTATCCAAAAGCTTCTCTGCCGTGAAATCCAGGTACCGACGAATGTCGAACTGAGGACCTGCGAATAAACCCCCGATGAAGTAGGTGTAGCCGCTGAGCTCAAGGAGAGAGGGCGCCGTCTTGATATTGAACTTCTTCTGCTCTAGGCTGAGTTGCTCCTAGAAAAAAGCAATGGTGATGAGGGGATTGAACTAGACTTGAGATCAAGGCTGTATATCAGCCGTATCTGTCCGTGTAGCGCGCAGTCTGTCACAGCACTGTTTATAGCACCCCCAATGTGCAGCATTGATCGCATAAGTTTAGCTGAATATACAGACTTGAATAAGTGGTAAAGCATCGATTATTCATATACACTGTATTCAAGAATGCAACCAGCCTGCGTTTCAGTTGCCGTAGGGATGGCCAATGAGAGCCCTCAAAACATTGGTAGACGCTACCATTATTACTAGGTTAAAACTATCTATGACGAAATGCACAATTATCAACATTTTCAGTTAATCACACATATGAACACTACAATTGCATTAGTATACTTAAACATTTTACAAATATATTGCAAAATCTCCTGATATGAATGTATGAATTGTAAAAGAAACTTAACAAAATCCTTCATAATAAAAAAAAAACCACTGTAGTCCTACCTACAATATGAACGGAAACTTTGAGAAGAGCTCCTTTGTACACGTACACAAGCTATGACATGTTTACAATCCACCGAACATATGGTGTGTTTAGCAGTAGTCATGAATATTCATGAATGTATTTGGGGAATTTGACCAATCAAATTGTTTCGATAGTATCGCGCTTTTTTTTTTCATTCATGCATGATTGCTTTCAGAGCCGACAACCACAGGTATGTACCCCTCTACAAGCGTCACAATAAATCACAAATTCGTTTGCATAGTGTGTGTGTACTTCTGAAGTAGTTCGCTTTTGTTTCTCACTTCCAAAATCTGAAAAGACTGTTCTAATTTTGTTTCCATGGAATTTCTTGACTCGACTCACAATGGCATAGCTGCCAACATTTCAAAATTCCAATTAGAAAGGAAACTTTTCTCACTTCCGATTGCACATTTACACAGTGGCGGACGCCATGATGAAACCGTAGGATCTTCACTGGTTCATGTTTATTACCCATTACTACATCCCACAAACTGGTACCCCTACAAGTAAGGTATCGATACTATGCTAATTTACATCCATAATACTTTTCGGTAATTCAGAACTTATTTATTATAGCACACTACACGTATGAAAATATTCGAAAGGGGTACCAATTCTGATTTTTACGATCGTTATACGTGATTTTACTCGAATGCTCATAAAATGGTGCTTTATCAAGGGCTTTTTTTTTTCGTTGGGCGGAAAACTTGAAATTCGTAATTTTTAAAGAGCGCTTCGTACTTTCGTAATTCCTGAAAAAAATCGTAATAATTACTAAAAATTTGAAATAGTTGGCAGCTATGCAATGGTGATTTTTTTTTTAATTGCAATATATTTTTTTAATCGCGATTTGCCGATATCTCGATAACTTAAAAAGGTTCTTGATATCGTAATCGAATAAAAAAAGGTATACGATATTTGATATTATCGTGTCATCACCAAAGCTTAATCCCCAGAGACAAATACGGCCAAACTACGACTTGATGTCAAGTCCAGGATTGAACTAAGTGGCAGATCTAAGAAAAGGGAAGGGTGGGGGAGGAGGGTGTGGGATGGGCGAGGGAAAAGAGGGGAGGGAATAAAGTACCTCATATGGTTTCTACTATATACATTACGGTGCTTGAGCGTTGTCATTTGCTGCTCCCACCTTATGGAACTGCCTACATGTATGTCATTCAAGAACTGCCTGAAAAATCATTTCTTTTCTTAGTAATACTGGACTACTTTTCACTTTATTTGTTGTGGTAATTTTTAAGGTTGGATTGTCCTGTTGCTATTTATTTAATCTGATTTTTTTTTTAATGTTATCGTTTTTTCTTAATTTAACCCTCCTATAGGTTTAACAATCAAAGACACTCAAAATTTGTATGTCACTCCCAACCCATTGACTCTGTGCAGTGCACTCAAATAAATGCAAGGACATGTGGGTATGGTAGGAGGTCAAACCAAAACCACTCAACTGTATATGAGTCTGCAGTACATACACAGCTCTGTGTGACTGCATATAACTTATGTAGGACATACACAAGTGTGTTTGACTTTGCCACTAACTCCTGCACTCTTAGAGAAAAAATACACATGTGTGAACAATTGGCAATGCAACCAAAAATACTCGAGTGACTGTCTGTGGGTGCGGTGCTTACTGGGCCAAATTTCAGCCTGGACATAGGAGGATTAATGTATATTGGCTTTTTTGACTTTTTAAGTTTTTGTCTTTGTCTTTTTAGGATTTTTGTTTTCCTTGCTATGTATTTTAAATTCTCTGTTAAAGGAGCAGTATCGC